>OZ026825.1:8682154-8896154 GCA_964023185.1 Macaria liturata | reverse complement strand
TTTGTTAATCAAACAAGACTACTCGTCCTTCTCAAACATCCAATCCACGAGCTGGCCAATGCTCACGGTTTAAAAGTTCAAAATGAAATATGTTACAAACATGCAATAAACCTCGGTATGGGCCCCTACCGAGGGAAAACTACACACAACAAATCTAGGTCACGATCAGAATCTCATTAACAAAAACGAAATGAGGGTAGCGTCAACTCGGGACTCTAAATAAAAATGGACAGATCTTACTTTGGAAATATGTCTTTGTCCGTAGCAGGCTCACTGAACCGCACGGATCTCCAACCCGACGCGCTGGGGGAAGTTCACGAGCTGATGTCGTCAGCACCGAGCAGGAAACATGGAACACCCTGCGGCGTCTGGTCTCGTACCCGAAGTCTGCGGGCTCGAATCCCGGGGTGTGGGCGGAGACGCGGCTTTCGATGACCCTGGAATTCATCATACACCAACGTTAGGAACCGCCGTAGATTTGGGAGATAGATTTTAAAATCCTCCCGCACCTACCTGATATATAACCCTTTTAATAACACCAGGAGAGCGCGCAATAGCGCACGAGGAGTGCGCGCAGCAGCGCACCAGGAGTGCGCGCAGTGGCGCACCAGGAGTTCGCGCAGCGGCGCACCAGGAGTGCGCGCAGCGGCGCACCAGGAGTGCGCGCAACAGCATACGAGGAGCGCGCGCAGCAGCATACGAGGAGCGCGCGCAGCAGCGCACCAGGAGTGCGCGCAGCAGCACACGAAGAGTGCGCGCAGCAGCGCACCTGGAGTGCGCGCAGTAGCGCACCAGGCGGGCGCGCAATAGCACACGAAGAGTGCGCGTAAGCCCCTGGTCTTGGATCTAAACATTCAGTGCCTTCACCATCATTACCGTTTTCTGAGGACAAAGGCAAAAATTATTCAAAAAACCCACTGTATGTAACCGTAACCAAGTACCGTTAATTTGTTAGTTTTTGTTAATCAAACAAGACTACTCGTCCTTCTCAAACATCCAATCTACGAGCTGGCCAATGCTCACGGATTAAAAGTTCAAAATGAAATATGTTACAAACATGCAATAAACCTTGGTATGGGCCCCTACCGAGGGAAAACTACACACAACAAATCTAGGTCACGATCAGAATCTCATTAACAAAAACGAAATGAGGGTAGCGTCAACTCGGGACTCTAAATAAAAATGGACAGATCTTACTTTGGAAATATGTCTTTGTCCGTAGCAGGCTCACTGAACCGCTCGGATCTCCAACCCGACGCGCTGGGGGAAGTTCACGAGCTGATGTCGTCAACACCGAGCAGGAAACATGGAACACCCTGCGCCGTCTGGTCTCGTACCCGAAGTCTGCGGGCTCGAATCCCGGGGTGTGGGCGGAGACGCGGCTTTCGATGACCCTGGAATTCATCATACACCAACGTTAGGAACCGCCGTAGATTTGGGAGATAGATTTATAAAATCCTCCCGCACCTACCTGATATATAACCCTTTTAATAACACGAGGAGTGTGCGCAGCAGCGCACCAGGAGTGCGCGCAGCAGCGCACCAGGAGTGCGCGCAGCAGCGCACCAGGAGTGCGCGCAGCAGCGCACCAGGAGTGCGCGCAGCAGCGCACCAGGAGTGCGCGCAGCAGCGCACCAGGAGTGCGCGCAGCAGCGCACCAGGAGTTCGCGCAGCAGCGAACCAGGAGTGCGCGCAGCAGCGCACCAGGAGTGCGTGCAACAGTGCACGAGGAGTGCGCGTAGCAGCGCACCAGGAGTGCAAGCAGTGGCGCACCAGGAGTGCGCGCAGTGGCGCACCAGGAGTGCGCGCAACAGTATACGAGGAGCGCGCGCAGCAGCATACGAGGAGCGCGCGCAGCAGCGCACCAGGAGTGCGCGCAACAGCTCACGAGGAGCGCGCGCAGCAGTGCACCTGGAGTGCGCGCAGTAGCGCACCAGGCGGGCGCGCAACAGCACACGAAGAGTGCGCGTAAGCCCCTGGTCTTGGATCTAAACATTCAGTGCCTTCACCATCATTACCGTTTTCTGAGGACAAAGGCAAAAAATATTCAAAAAACCCACTGTATGTAACCATAACCAAGTACCGTTAATTTGTTAGTTTTTTTTAATCAAACAAGACTACTCGTCCTTCTCAAACATCCTATCCACGAGCTGGCCAATGCTCACGGATTAAAAGTTCAAAATGAAATATGTTACAAACATGCAATAAACCTCGGTATGGGCCCCTACCGAGGGAAAACTACACACAACAAATCTAGGTCACGATCAGAATCTCATTAACAAAAACGAAATGAGGGTAGCGTCAACTCGGGACTCTAAATAAAAATGGACAGATCTTACTTTGGAAATATGTCTTTGTCCGTAGCAGGCTCACTGAACCGCTCGGATCTCCAACCCGACGCGCTGGGGGAAGTTCACGAGCTGATGTCGTCAACACCGAGCAGGAAACATGGAACACCCTGCGGCGTCTGGTCTCGTACCCGAAGTCTGCGGGCTCGAATCCCGGGGTGTGGGCGGAGACGCGGCTTTCGATGACCCTGGAATTCATCATACACCAACGTTAGGAACCGCCGTAGATTTGGGAGATAGATTTATAAAATCCTCCCGCACCTACCTGATATATAACCCTTTTAATAACACCAGGAGTGCGCGCAGCAGCGCACCAGGAGTGCGCGCAGCAGCACGCCAGGAGTGCGCGCAGCAGCGCACCAGGAGTGCGCGCAACAGCATACGAGGAGCGCGCGCAGCAGCATACGAGGAGCGCGCGCAGCAGCATACGAGGAGCGCGCGCAGCAGCGCACCAGGAGTGCGCGCAGCAGCACACGAAGAGTGCGCGCAGCAGCGCACCTGGAGTGCGCGCAGTAGCGCACCAGGCGGGCGCGCAACAGCAAACGAAGAGTGCGCGTAAGCCCCTGGTCTTGGATCTTAACATTCAGTGCCTTCACCATCATTACCGTTTTCTGAGGATAAAGGCAAAAATTATTCAAAAAACCCACTGTATGTAACCGAAACCAAGTACCGTTAAATTGTTAGTTTTTGTTAATCAAACAAGACTACTCGTCCTTCTCAAACATCCAATCCACGAGCTGGCCAATGCTCACGGATTAAAAGTTCAAAATGGAATATGTTACAAACATGCAATAAACCTCGGTATGGGCCCCTACCGAGGGAAAATTACACACAACAAATCTAGGTCACGATCAGAATCTCATTAACAAAAACGAAATGAGGGTAGCGTCAACTCGGGACTCGAAATAAAAATGGACAGATCTTACTTTGGAGATATGTCTTTGTCCGTAGCAGGCTCACTGAACCGCTCGGATCTCCAACCCGACGCGCTGGGGGAAGTTCACAAGCTGATGTCGTCAGCACCGATCAGGAAACATGGAACACCCTGCGGCGTCTGGTCTCGTACCCGAAGTCTGCGGGCTCGAATCCCGGGGTGTGGGCGGAGACGCGGCTTTCGATGACCCTGGAATTCATCATACACCAACGTTAGGAACCGCCGTAGATTTGGGAGATAGATTTATAAAATCCTCCCGCACCTACCTGATATATAACCCTTTTAATAACACCAGGAGTGCGCGCAATAGCGCACGAGGAGTGCGCGCAGCAGCGCACCAGCAGTGCGCGCAACAGCGCACGGGGAGTGCGCGCAACAGTGCACGATGAGTGCGCGTAGCAGCGCACCAGGAGTGCGCGCAGTGGCGCACCAGGAGTGCGCGCAGTGGCGCACCAGGAGTGCGCGCAGCGGCGCACCAGGAGTGCGCGCAGCGGCGCACCAGGAGTGCGCGCAACAGCATACGAGGAGCGCGCGCAGCAGCATACGAGGAGCGCGCGCAGCAGCGCACCAGGAGCGCGCGCAGCAGCACACGAAGAGTGCGCGCAGCAGCGCACCTGGACTGCGCGCAGTAGCGCACCAGGCGGGCGCGCAACAGCACACGAAGAGTGCGCGTAAGCCCCTGGTCTTGGATCTAAACATTCAGTGCCTTCACCATCATTACCGTTTTCTGAGGACAAAGGCAAAAATTATTCAAAAAACCCACTGTATGTAACCGTAACCAAGTACCGTTAATTTGTTAGTTTTTGTTAATCAAACAAGAATACTCGTCCTTCTCAAACATCCAATCCACGAGCTGGCCAATGCTCACGGATTAAAAGTAATATGTTACAAACATGCAATAAACCTCGGTATGGGCCCCTACCGAGGGAAAACTACACACAACAAATCTAGGTCACGATCAGAATCTCATTAACAAAAACAAAATGAGGGTAGCGTCAACTCGGGACTCGAAATAAAAATGGACAGATCTTACTTTGGAAATATGTCTTTGTCCGTAGCAGGCTCACTGAACCGCTCGGATCTCCAACCCGACGCGCTGGGGGAAGTTCACGAGCTGATGTCGTCAGCACCGAGCAGGAAACATGGAACACCCTGCGGCGTCTGGTCTCGTACCCGAAGTCTGCGGGCTCGAATCCCGGGGTGTGGGCGGAGACGCGGCTTTCGATGACCCTGGAATTCATCATACACCAACGTTAGGAACCGCCGTAGATTTGGGAGATAGATTTATAAAATCCTCCCGCACCTACCTGATATATAACCCTTTTAATAACACCAGGAGTGCGCGCAGCAGCGCACCAGGAGTGCGCGCAGCAGCGCACCAGGAGTGCGCGCAGCAGCGCACCAGGAGTGCGCGCAGCAGCGCACCAGGAGTGCGCGCAGCAGCGCACCAGGAGTGCGCGCAGCAGCACACGAAGAGTGCGCGCAGCAGCGCACCTGGAGTGCGCGCAGTAGCGCACCAGGCGGGCGCGCAACAGCGAACCAGGAGTGCGCGCAGCAGCGCACCAGGAGTGCGTGCAACAGTGCACGAGGAGTGCGCGTAGCAGCGCACCAGGAGTGCAAGCAGTGGCGCACCAGGAGTGCGCGCAGTGGCGCACCAGGAGTGCGCGCAGCGGCGCACCAGGAGTGCGCGCAACAGTATACGAGGAGCGCGCGCAGCAGCATACGAGGAGCGCGCGCAATAGCGCACCAGGAGTGCGCGCAACAGCTCACGAGGAGCGCGCGCAGCAGCGCACCTGGAGTGCGCGCAGTAGCGCACCAGGCGGGCGCGCAACAGCACACGAAGAGTGCGCGTAAGCCCCTGGTCTTGGATCTAAACATTCAGTGCCTTCACCATCATTACCGTTTTCTGAGGACAAAGGCAAAAAATATTCAAAAAACCCACTGTATGTAACCATAACCAAGTACCGTTAATTTGTTAGTTTTTTTAATCAAACAAGACTACTCGTCCTTCTCAAACATCCAATCCACGAGCTGGCCAATGCTCACGGATTAAAAGTTCAAAATGGAATATGTTACAAACATGCAATAAACCTCGGTATGGGCCCCTACCGAGGGGAAACTACACACAACAAATCTAGGTCACGATCAGAATCTCATTAACAAAAACGAAATGAGGGTAGCGTCAACTCGGGACTCGAAATAAAAATGGACAGATCTTACTTTGGAGATATGTCTTTGTCCGTAGCAGGCTCACTGAACCGCTCGGATCTCCAACCCGACGCGCTGGGGGAAGTTCACAAGCTGATGTCGTCAGCACCGAGCAGGAAACATGGAACACCCTGCGGCGTCTGGTCTCGTACCCGAAGTCTGCGGGCTCGAATCCCGGGGTGTGGGCGGAGACGCGGCTTTCGATGACCCTGGAATTCATCATACACCAACGTTAGGAACCGCCGTAGATTTGGGAGATAGATTTATAAAATCCTCCCGCACCTACCTGATATATATACTGTACATTTGTTCGAAGCATACTCGAGTACGCGTCGCAGGTGTGGAACCCTCTGTACGATGAATACATATCTCGTATAGAAAATATTCAAAAGCGTTTTATGAAATACCTATGTTATCGAATTAAGGTGCCGTACAGATCAAAATATTATCTTAGTTTCTGCAATAAGTTTCATTTACTTCCTTTGGTAAATAGAAGAGAGATTGCTGATATAATATTTTTGTTAAAAATAGCAACTAACTTAGTTGATTGCCCCGAGCTTGTTGAGGAAATTAACTTAAACTGTACTCCATTTCGAGGTCGCTTTAATCCTCTATTATATATTCCACCCAAACATGCCAACTATACCCAGAATGCATTTCTGGTGAGAGCGAGTGTGAGTTACAATGCTGCTGACAAACGGTTGGGGCTGGACCCATTCGGGTCTAGCTTGGCTTCGTTGAGGCGGCGCCTGAGCAGCGAGTTCTTTGTTTGATTTGTGTGTTATTGTTAGTAAATATGAAATTGTATAGTTTTATTCTGTTTTAAGTAAGTTAAGTGTTGGTTTGTGAGTATTTGTATTGTTGATGTAGGTGTAGTGTTTTTGTGTTCATAGTTTTATGTATGTATATTGTGTTGTTACCCGTGTTGTCCTTTAATTGGATTTTTGTTTATATTATTATTTCCTATTGTGTGTCTGTATCCGTTGGACAACTTGTAAGTTAAATAAATAAATAAATAAATAAATATAACCCTTTTAATAACACCAGGAGAGCGCGCAATAGCGCACGAGGAGTGCGCGCAGCAGCGCACCAGGAGTGCGCGCAACAGCGCACGGGAAGTGCGCGCAACAGTGCACGATGAATGCGCGTAGCAGCGCACCAGGAGTGCGCGCAGTGGCGCACCAGGAGTGCGCGCAGCGGCGCACCAGGAGTGCGCGCAGCGGCGCACCAGGAGTGCGCGCAACAGCATACGAGGAGCGCGCGCAGCAGCATACGAGGAGCGCGCGCAGCAGCGCACCAGGAGTGCGCGCAGCAGCACACGAAGAGTGCGCGCAGCAGCGCACCTGGAGTGCGCGCAGTAGCGCACCAGGCGGGCGCGCAACAGCACACGAAGAGTGCGCGTAAGCCCCTGGTCTTGGATCTAAACATTCAGTGCCTTCACCATCATTACCGTTTTCTGAGGACAAAGGCAAAAATTATTCAAAAAACCCACTGTATGTAACCGTAACCAAGTACCGTTAAATTGTTAGTTTTTGTTAATCAAACAAGACTACTCGTCCTTCTCAAACATCCAATCCACGAGCTGGCCAATGCTCACGGATTAAAAGTTCAAAATGGAATATGTTACAAACATGCAATAAACCTCGGTATGGGCCCCTACCGAGGGGAAATTACACACAACAAATCTAGGTCACGATCAGAATCTCATTAACAAAAACGAAATGAGGGTAGCGTCAACTCGGGACTCGAAATAAAAATGGACAGATCTTACTTTGGAAATATGTCTTTGTCCGTAGCAGGCTCACTGAACCGCTCGGATCTCCAACCCGACGCGCTGGGGGAAGTTCACAAGCTGATGTCGTCAGCACCGAGCAGGAAACATGGAACACCCTGCGGCGTCTGGTCTCGTACCCGAAGTCTGCGGGCTCGAATCCCGGGGTGTGGGCGGAGACGCGGCTTTCGATGACCCTGGAATTCATCATACACCAACGTTAGGAACCGCCGTAGATTTGGGAGATAGATTTTAAAATCCTCCCGCACCTACCTGATATATAACCCTTTTAATAACACCAGGAGTGCGCGAAATAGCGCACGAGGAGTGCGCGCAGCAGCGCACCAGGAGTGCGCGCAACAGCGCAAGGGGAGTGCGCGCAACAGTGCACGATGAGTGCGCGTAGCAGCGCACCAGGAGTGCGCGCAGTGGCGCACCAGGAGTGCGCGCAGCGGCGCACCAGGAGTGCGCGCAGCGGCGCACCAGGAGTGCGCGCAGCGGCGCACCAGGAGTGCGCGCAGCGGCGCACCAGGAGTGCGCGCAACAGCACACGAGGAGCGCGCGCAGCAGCATACGAGGAGCGCGCGCAGCAGCGCACCAGGAGTGCGCGCAGCAGCACACGAAGAGTGCGCGCAGCAGCGCACCTGGAGTGCGCGCAGTAGCGCACCAGGCGGGCGCGCAACAGCACACGAAGAGTGCGCGTAAGCCCCTGGTCTTGGATCTTAACATTCAGTGCCTTCACCATCATTACCGTTTTCTGAGGATAAAGGCAAAAATTATTCAAAAAACCCACTGTATGTAACCGAAACCAAGTACCGTTAAATTGTTAGTTTTTGTTAATCAAACAAGACTACTCGTCCTTCTCAAACATCCAATCCACGAGCTGGCCAATGCTCACGGATTAAAAGTTCAAAATGGAATATGTTACAAACATGCAATAAACCTCGGTATGGGCCCCTACCGAGGGGAAATTACACACAACAAATCTAGGTCACGATCAGAATCTCATTAACAAAAACGAAATGAGGGTAGCGTCAACTCGGGACTCGAAATAAAAATGGACAGATCTTACTTTGGAGATATGTCTTTGTCCGTAGCAGGCTCACTGAACCGCTCGGATCTCCAACCCGACGCGCTGGGGGAAGTTCACAAGCTGATGTCGTCAGCACCGAGCAGGAAACATGGAACACCCTGCGGCGTCTGGTCTCGTACCCGAAGTCTGCGGGCTCGAATCCCGGGGTGTGGGCGGAGACGCGGCTTTCGATGACCCTGGAATTCATCATACACCAACGTTAGGAACCGCCGTAGATTTGGGAGATAGATTTATAAAATCCTCCCGCACCTACCTGATATATAACCCTTTTAATAACACCAGGAGAGCACGCAATAGCGCACGAGGAGTGCGCGCAGCAGCGCACCAGGAGTGCGCGCAACAGCGCACGGGAAGTGCGCGCAACAGTGCACGATGAGTGCGCGTAGCAGCGCACCAGAAGTGCGCGCAGTGGCGCACCAGGAGTGCGCGCAGCGGCGCACCAGGAGTGCGCGCAGCGGCGCACCAGGAGTGCGCGCAACAGCATACGAGGAGCGCGCGCAGCAGCATACGAGGAGCGCGCGCAGCAGCGCACCAGGAGTGCGCGCAGCAGCACACGAAGAGTGCGCGCAGCAGCGCACCTGGAGTGCGCGCAGTAGCGCACCAGGCGGGCGCGCAACAGCACACGAAGAGTGCGCGTAAGCCCCTGGTCTTGGATCTAAACATTCAGTGCCTTCACCATCATTACCGTTTTCTGAGGACAAAGGCAAAAATTATTCAAAAAACCCACTGTATGTAACCGTAACCAAGTACCGTTAATTTGTTAGTTTTTGTTAATCAAACAAGACTACTCGTCCTTCTCAAACATCCATCCACGAGCTGGCCAATGCTCACGGATTAAAAGTTCAAAATGAAATATGTTACAAACATGCAATAAACCTCGGTATGGGCCCCTACCGAGGGAAAACTACACACAACAAATCTAGTTCACGATCAGAATCTCATTAACAAAAACGAAATGAGGGTAGCGTCAACTCGGGACTCTAAATAAAAATGGACAGATCTTACTTTGGAAATATGTCTTTGTCCGTAGCAGGCTCACTGAACCGCTCGGATCTCCAACCCGACGCGCTGGGGGAAGTTCACGAGCTGATGTCGTCAGCACCGAGCAGGAAACATGGAACACCCTGCGGCGTCTGGTCTCGTACCCGAAGTCTGCGGGCTCGAATCCCGGGGTGTGGGCGGAGACGCGGCTTTCGATGACCCTGGAATTCATCATACACCAACGTTAGGAACCGCCGTAGATTTGGGAGATAGATTTATAAAATCCTCCCGCACCTACCTGATATATAACCCTTTTAATAACACCAGGAGTGCGCGCAATAGCGCACGAGAAGTGCGTGCAGCAGCGCACCAGGAGTGCGCGCAGCAGCGCACCAGGAAAGCGCGCAGCAGCACACCAGGAGTGCGCGCAGCAGCGCACCAGGAGTGCGCGCAACAGCATACGAGGAGCGCGCGCAGCAGCATACGAGGAGCGCGCGCAGCAGCATACGAGGAGCGCGCGCAGCAGCGCACCAGGAGTGCGCGCAACAGCTCACGAGGAGCGCGCGCAGCAGCGCACCTGGAGTGCGCGCAGTAGCGCACCAGGCGGGCGCGCAACAGCAAACGAAGAGTGCGCGTAAGCCCCTGGTCTTGGATCTTAACATTCAGTGCCTTCACCATCATTACCGTTTTCTGAGGACAAAGGCAAAAAATATTCAAAAAACCCACTGTATGTAACCGAAACCAAGTACCGTTAATTTGTTAGTTTTTTTTAATCAAACAAGACTACTCGTCCTTCTCAAACATCCAATCCACGAGCTGGCCAATGCTCACGGATTAAAAGTTCAAAATGGAATATGTTACAAACATGCAATAAACCTCGGTATGGGCCCCTACCGAGGGGAAACTACACACAACAAATCTAGGTCACGATCAGAATCTCATTAACAAAAACGAAATGAGGGTAGCGTCAACTCGGGACTCGAAATAAAAATGGACAGATCTTACTTTGGAGATATGTCTTTGTACGTAGCAGGCTCACTGAACCGCTCGGATCTCCAACCCGACGCGCTGGGGGAAGTTCACAAGCTGATGTCGTCAGCACCGAGCAGGAAACATGGAACACCCTGCGGCGTCTGGTCTCGTACCCGAAGTCTGCGGGCTCGAATCCCGGGGTGTGGGCGGAGACGCGGCTTTCGATGACCCTGGAATTCATCATACACCAACGTTAGGAACCGCCGTAGATTTGGGAGATAGATTTATAAAATCCTCCCGCACCTACCTGATATATAACCCTTTTAATAACACCAGGAGAGCGCGCAATAGCGCACGAGGAGTGCACGCAGCAGCGCACCAGGAGTGCGCGCAACAGCGCACGGGAAGTGCGCGCAACAGTGCACGATGAGTGCGCGTAGCAGCGCACCAGAAGTGCGCGCAGTGGCGCACCAGGAGTGCGCGCAGCGGCGCACCAGGAGTGCGCGCAACAGCATACGAGGAGCGCGCGCAGCAGCATACGAGGAGCGCGCGCAGCAGCGCACCAGGAGTGCGCGCAGCAGCACACGAAGAGTGCGCGCAGCAGCGCACCTGGAGTGCGCGCAGTAGCGCACCTGGAGTGCGCGCAGTAGCGCACCAGGCGGGCGCGCAACAGCACACGAAGAGTGCGCGTAAGCCCCTGGTCTTGGATCTAAACATTCAGTGCCTTCACCATCATTACCGTTTTCTGAGGACAAAGGCAAAAATTATTCAAAAAACCCACTGTATGTAACCGTAACCAAGTACCGTTAATTTGTTAGTTTTTGTTAATCAAACAAGACTACTCGTCCTTCTCAAACATCCAATCCACGAGCTGGCCAATGCTCACGGATTAAAAGTTCAAAATGAAATATGTTACAAACATGCAATAAACCTCGGTATGGGCCCCTACCGAGGGAAAACTACACACAACAAATCTAGGTCACGATCAGAATCTCATTACCAAAAACGAAATGAGGGTAGCGTCAACTCGGGACTCTAAATAAAAATGGACAGATCTTACTTTGGAAATATGTCTTTGTCCGTAGCAGGCTCACTGAACCGCTCGGATCTCCAACCCGACGCGCTGGGGGAAGTTCACGAGCTGATGTCGTCAGCACCGAGCAGGAAACATGGAACACCCTGCGGCGTCTGGTCTCGTACCCGAAGTCTGCGGGCTCGAATCCCGGGGTGTGGGCGGAGACGCGGCTTTCGATGACCCTGGAATTCATCATACACCAACGTTAGGAACCGCCGTAGATTTGGGAGATAGATTTTAAAATCCTCCCGCACCTACCTGATATATAACCCTTTTAATAACACCAGGAGTGCGCGCAGCAGCGCACCAGGAGTGCGCGCAGCAGCACGCCAGGAGTGCGCGCAGCAGCGCACCAGGAGTGCGCGCAACAGCATACGAGGAGCGCGCGCAGCAGCATACGAGGAGCGCGCGCAGCAGCATACGAGGAGCGTGCGCAGCAGCGCACCAGGAGTGCGCGCAGCAGCACACGAAGATTGCGCGCAGCAGCGCACCTGGAGTGCGCGCAGTAGCGCACCAGGCGGGCGCGCAACAGCAAACGAAGAGTGCGCGTAAGCCCCTGGTCTTGGATCTTAACATTCAGTGCCTTCACCATCATTACCGTTTTCTGAGGATAAAGGCAAAAATTATTCAAAAAACCCACTGTATGTAACCGAAACGAAGTACCGTTAAATTGTTAGTTTTTGTTAATCAAACAAGACTACTCGTCCTTCTCAAACATCCAATCCACGAGCTGGCCAATGCTCACGGATTAAAAGTTCAAAATGGAATATGTTACAAACATGCAATAAACCTCGGTATGGGCCCCTACCGAGGGGAAATTACACAACAAATCTAGGTCACGATCAGAATCTCATTAACAAAAACGAAATGAGGGTAGCGTCAACTCGGGACTCGAAATAAAAATGGACAGATCTTACTTTGGAGATATGTCTTTGTCCGTAGCAGGCTCACTGAACCGCTCGGATCTCCAACCCAACGCGCTGGGGGAAGTTCACAAGCTGCGGCAAGGGCGGAGACGCGGCTTTCGATGACCCTGGAATTCATCATACACCAACGTTAGGAACCGCCGTAGATTTGGGAGATAGATTTTAAAATCCTCCCGCACCTACCTGATATATAACCCTTTTAATAACACCAGGAGTGCGCGCAATAGCGCACGAGGAGTGCGTGCAGCAGCACACGAGGAGTGTGCGCAGCAGCGCACCAGGAGTGCGCGCAGTGGCGCACCAGGAGTGCGCGCAGCAGCACACGAAGAGTGCGTGCAGCAGCGCACCAGGCGGGCGCGCAACAGCACACAAAGAGTGCGCGTAAGCCCCTGGTCTTGGATTTAAACATTCAGTGCCTTCACCATCATTACCGTTTTCTGAGGACAAAGGCAAAAATTATTCAAAACACCCACTGTATGTAACCGTAACCAAGTACGCACCAGGAGTGCGCGCAACAGCGCACGGGGAGTGCGCGCAACAGTGCACGATGAGTGCGCGTAGCAGCGCACCAGTAGTGCGCGCAGTGGCGCACCAGGAGTGCGCGCAGCGGCGCACCAGGAGTGCGCGCAGCGGCGCACCAGGAGTGTGCGCAGCGGCGCACCAGGAGTGCGCGCAGCGGCGCACCAGGAGTGCGCGCAACAGCATACGAGGAGCGCGCGCAGCAGCATACGAGGAGCGCGCGCAGCAGCGCACCAGGAGTGCGCGCAGCAGCACACGAAGAGTGCGCGCAGCAGCGCACCTGGAGTGCGCGCAGTAGTGCACCAGGCGGGCGCGCAACAGCACACGAAGAGTGCGCGTAAGCCCCTGGTCTTGGATCTAAACATTCAGTGCCTTCACCATCATTACCGTTTTCTGAGGACAAAGGCAAAAATTATTCAAAAACCCCACTGTATGTAACCGTAACCAAGTACCGTTAATTTGTTAGTTTTTGTTAATCAAACAAGACTACTCGTCCTTCTCAAACATCAATCAATCAATCAATCAATCAAGAATTCTTTATTGTACACCAATAGCAAAAGAACACAAGTATGAATAAAATATGTAAACCATAGTATTGGGACAGAGGGCGGCCTCCAACATCCAATCCACGAGCTGGCCAATGCTCACGGATTAAAAGTTCAAAATGAAATATGTTACAAACATGCAATAAACCTCGGTATGGGCCCCTACCGAGGGAAAACTACACACAACAAATCTAGTTCACGATCAGAATCTCATTAACAAAAACGAAATGAGGGTAGCGTCAACTCGGGACTCTAAATAAAAATGGACAGATCTTACTTTGGAAATATGTCTTTGTCCGTAGCAGGCTCACTGAACCGCTCGGATCTCCAACCCGACGCGCTGGGGGAAGTTCACAAGCTGATGTCGTCAGCACCGAGCAGGAAACATGGAACACCCTGCGGCGTCTGGTCTCGTACCCGAAGTCTGCGGGCTCGAATCCCGGGGTGTGGGCGGAGACGCGGCTTTCGATGACCCTGGAATTCATCATACACCAACGTTAGGAACCGCCGTAGATTTGGGAGATAGATTTTAAAATCCTCCCGCACCTACCTGATATATAACCCTTTTAATAACACCAGGAGTGCGCGCAAAAGCGCACGAGGAGTGCGTGCAGCAGCACACGAGAAGTGTGCGCAGCAGCGCACCAGGAGTGCGCGCAGCAGCGCACCAGGAGTGCGCGCAACAGCGCACGGGGAGTGCGCGCAACAGTGCACGAGGAGTGCACGTTGCAGCGCACCAGGAGTGCGCGCAGTGGCGCACCAGGAGTGCGCGCAGCGGCGCACCAGGAGTGCGCGCAACAGCATACGAGGAGCGCGCGCAATAGCATACGAGGAGCGCGCGCAGCAGCGCACCAGGAGTGCGCGCAGCAGCACACGAAGAGTGCGTGCAGCAGCGCACCAGGCGGGCGCGCAACAGCACACAAAGAGTGCGCGTAAGCCCCTGGTTTTGGATCTAAACATTCAGTGCCTTCACCATCATTACCGTTTTCTGAGGACAAAGGCAAAAATTATTCAAAAAACCCACTGTATGTAACCGTAACCAAGTACCGTTAATTTGTTAGTTTTTGTTAATCAAACAAGACTACTCGTCCTTCTCAAACATCCAATCCACGAGCTGGCCAATGCTCACGGATTAAAAGTTCAAAATGGAATATGTTACAAACATGCAATAAACCTCGGTATGGGCCCCTACCGAGGGGAAACTACACACAACAAATCTAGGTCACGATCAGAATCTCATTAACAAAAACGAAATGAGGGTAGCGTCAACTCGGGACTCTAAATAAAAATGGACAGATCTTACTTTGGAGATATGTCTTTGTCCGTAGCAGGCTCACTGAACCGCTCGGATCTCCAACCCGACGCGCTGGGGGAAGTTCACAAGCTGATGTCGTCAGCACCGAGCAGGAAACATGGAACACCCTGCGGCGTCTGGTCTCGTACCCGAAGTCTGCGGGCTCGAATCCCGGGGTGTGGGCAGAGACGCGGCTTTCGATGACCCTGGAATTCATCATACACCAACGTTAGGAACCGCCGTAGATTTGGGAGATAGATTTATAAAATCCTCCCGCACCTACCTGATATATAACCCTTTTAATAACACCAGGAGTGCGCGCAATAGCGCACGAGGAGTGCGCGCAGCAGCGCACCAGGAGTGCGCGCAACAGCGCACGGGGAGTGCGCGCAACAGTGCACGATGAGTGCGCGTAGCAGCGCACCAGGAGTGCGCGCAGTGGCGCACCAGGAGTGCGCGCAGCGGCGCACCAGGAGTGCGCGCAGCGGCGCACCAGGAGTGCGCGCAACAGCATACGAGGAGCGCGCGCAGCAGCGCCCCAGGAGTGCGCGAAGCAGCACACGAAGAGTGCGCGCAGCAGCGCACCTGGAGTGCGCGCAGTAGCGCACCAGGCGGGCGCGCAACAGCAAACGAAGAGTGCGCGTAAGCCCCTGGTCTTGGATCTAAACATTCAGTGCCTTCACCATCATTACCGTTTTCTGAGGATAAAGGCAAAAATTATTCGAAAAACCCACTGTATGTAACCGAAACCAAGTACCGTTAATTTGTTAGTTTTTGTTAATCAAACAAGACTACTCGTTCTTCTCAAACATCCAATCCACGAGCTGGCCAATGCTCACGGATTAAAAGTTCAAAATGGAATATGTTACAAACATGCAATAAACCTCGGTATGGGCCCCTACCGAGGGAAACTACACACAACAAATCAAGGTCACGATCAGAATCTCATTAACAAAAACGAAATGAGGATAGCGTCAACTCGGGACTCGAAATAAAAATGGACAGATCTTACTTTGGAAATATGTCTTTGTCCGTAGCAGGCTCACTGAACCGCTCGGATCTCCAACCCGACGCGCTTGGGGAAGTTCACGAGCTGATGTCGTCAGCACCGAGCAGGAAACATGGAACACCCTGCGGCGTCTGGTCTCGTACCCGAAGTCTGCGGGCTCGAATCCCGGGGTGTGGGCGGAGACGCGGCTTTCGATGACCCTGGAATTCATCATACACCAACGTTAGGAACCGCCGTAGATTTGGGAGATAGATTTATAAAATCCTCCCGCACCTACCTGATATATAACCCTTTTAATAACACCAGGAGTGCGTGCAGCAGCACACGAGGAGTGTGCGCAGCAGCGCACCAGGAGTGCGCGCAGCAGCGCACCAGGAGTGCGCGCAGCAGCGCACCAGGAGTGCGCGCAGCAGCGCACCAAGAGTGCGCGCAGCAGCGCACCAGGAGTTCGCGCAGCAGCGCACCAGGAGTTCGCGCAGCAGCGCACCAGGAGTGTTCGCAACAGTGCACGAGGAGTGCGCGTAGCGGCGCACCAGGAGTGCGCGCAGTGGCGCACCAGAAGTGCGCGCAGTGGCGCACCAGAAGTGCGCGCAGTGGCGCACCAGGAGTGCGCGCAGTGGCGCACCAGGAGTGCGCGCAGTGGCGCACCAGGAGTGCGCGCAGCAGCGCACCAGGAGTGCGCGCAGTGGCGCACCAGGAGCGCGCGCAGCAGCGCACCAGGAGTGCGCGCAACAGCTCACGAGGAGCGCGCGCAGCAGCGCACCTGGAGTGCGCGCAGTAGCGCACCAGGCGGGCGCGCAACAGCAAACGAAGAGTGCGCGTAAGCCCCTGGTCTTGGATCTTAACATTCAGTGCCTTCACCATCATTACCGTTTTCTGAGGACAAAGGCAAAAAATATTCAAAAAACCCACTGTATGTAACCGAAACCAAGTACCGTTAATTTGTTAGTTTTTTTTAATCAAACAAGACTACTCGTCCTTCTCAAACATCCAATCCACGAGCTGGCCAATGCTCACGGATTAAAAGTTCAAAATGGAATATGTTACAAACATGCAATAAACCTCGGTATGGGCCCCTACCGAGGGAAAACTACACACAACAAATCTAGGTCACGATCAGAATCTCATTAACAAACACGATCAGAATCTCAGTAACAAAAACGAAATGAGGGTAGCGTCAACTCGGGACTCGAAATAAAAATGGACAGATCTTACTTTGGAAAGATGTCTTTGTCCGTAGCAGGCTCACTGAACCGCTCGGATCTCCAACCCGACGCGCTGGGGGAAGTTCACGAGCTGATGTCGTCAGCACCGAGCAGGAAACATGGATCACCCTGCGGCGTCTGGTCTCGTACCCGAAGTCTGCGGGCTCGAATCCCGGGGTGTGGGCGGAGACGCGGCTTGCGATGACCCTGGAATTCATCATACACCAACGTTAGGAACCGCCGTAGATTTGGGAGATAGATTTTAAAATCCTCCCGCACCTACCTGATATATAACCCTTTTAATAACACCAGGAGTGCGCGCAATAGCGCACGAGGAGTGCGCGCAGCAGCGCACCAGGAGTGCGCGCAACAGCGCACGGGGAGTGCGCGCAACAGTGCACGATGAGTGCGCGTAGCAGCGCACCAGGAGTGCGCGCAGTGGCGCACCAGGAGTGCGCGCAGCGGCGCACCAGGAGTGCGCGCAGCGGCGCACCAGGAGTGCGCGCAACAGCATACGAGGAGCGCGCGCAGCAGCATACGAGGAGCGCGCGCAGCAGCGCACCAGGAGTGCGCGCAGCAGCACACGAAGAGTGCGCGCAGCAGCGCACCTGGAGTGCGCGCAGTAGCGCACCAGGCGGGCGCGCAACAGCACACGAAGAGTGCGCGTCAGCCCCTGGTCTTGGATCTAAACATTCAGTGCCTTCACCATCATTACCGTTTTCTGAGGACAAAGGCAAAAATTATTCAAAAAACCCACTGTATGTAACCGTAACCAAGTACCGTTAATTTGTAAGTTTTTGTTAATCAAACAAGACTACTCGTCCTTCTCAAACATCCAATCCACGAGCTGGCCAATGCTCACGGATTAAAAGTTCAAAATGGAATATGTTACAAACATGCAATAAACCTCGGTATGGGCCCCTACCGAGGGAAAACTACACACAACAAATCTAGGTCACGATCAGAATCTCATTAACAAAAACGAAATGAGGGTAGCGTCAACTCGGGACTCGAAATAAAAATGGACAGATCTTACTTTGGAAAGATGTCTTTGTCCGTAGCAGGCTCACTGAACCGCTCGGATCTCCAACCCGACGCGCTGGGGGAAGTTCACGAGCTGATGTCGTCAGCACCGAGCAGGAAACATGGAACACCCTGCGGCGTCTGGTCTCGTACCCGAAGTCTGCGGGCTCGAATCCCGGGGTGTGGGCGGAGACGCGGCTTTCGATGACCCTGGAATTCATCATACACCAACGTTAGGAACCGCCGTAGATTTGGGAGATAGATTTATAAAATCCTCCCGCACCTACCTGATATATAACCCTTTTAATAACACCAGGAGTGCGCGCAGTAGCGCACGAGAAGTGCGTGCAGCAGCGCACCAGGAGTGCGCGCAGCAGCACACCAGGAGTGCGCGCAGCAGCGCACCAGGAGTGCGCGCAGCAGCGCACCAGGAGTGCGCGCAACAGCATACGAGGAGCGCGCGCAGCAGCATACGAGGAGCGCGCGCAGCAGCGCACCAGGAGTGCGCGCAGCAGCACACGAAGAGTGCGCGCAGCAGCGCACCTGGAGTGCGCGCAGTAGCGCACCAGGCGGGCGCGCAACAGCACATGAAGAGTGCGCGTAAGCCCCTGGTCTTGGATCTAAACATTCAGTGCCTTCACCATCATTACCGTTTTCTGAGGACAAAGGCAAAAATTATTCAAAAGACCCACTGTATGTAACCGTAACCAAGTACCGTTAATTTGTTAGTTTTTGTTAATCAAACAAGACAACTCGTCCTTCTCAAACATCCAATCCACGAGCTGGCCAATGCTCACGGATTAAAAGTTCAAAATGGAATATGTTACAAACATGCAATAAACCTCGGTATGGGCCCCTACCGAGGAAAAACTACACACAACAAATCTAGATCACGATCAGAATCTCATTAACAAAAACGAAATGAGGGTAGCGTCAACTCGGGACTCGAAATAAAAATGGACAGATCTTACTTTGGAAATATGTCTTTGTCCGTAGCAGGCTCACTGAACCGCTCGGATCTCCAACCCGACGCGCTGGGGGAAGTTCACGAGCTGATGTCGTCAGCACCGAGCAGGAAACATGGAACACCCTGCGGCGTCTGGTCTCGTACCCGAAGTCTGCGGGCTCGAATCCCGGGGTGTGGGCGGAGACGCGGCTTTCGATGACCCTGGAATTCATCACACACCAACGTTAGGAACCGCCGTAGATTTGGGAGATAGATTTATAAAATCCTCCCGCACCTACCTGATATATAACCCTTTTAATAACACCAGGAGTGCGCGCAGTAGCGCACGAGAAGTGCGTGCAGCAGCGCACCAGGAGTGCGCGCAGCAGCACACCAGGAGTGCGCGCAGCAGCGCACCAGGAGTGCGCGCAGCAGCGCACCAGGAGTGCGCGCAACAGCATACGAGGAGCGCGCGCAGCAGCATACGAGGAGCGCGTGCAGCAGCGCACCAGGAGTGCGCGCAGCAGCACACGAAGAGTGCGCGCAGCAGCGCACCTGGAGTGCGCGCAGTAGCGCACCAGGCGGGCGCGCAACAGCACATGAAGAGTGCGCGTAAGCCCCTGGTCTTGGATCTAAACATTCAGTGCCTTCACCATCATTACCGTTTTCTGAGGACAAAGGCAAAAATTATTCAAAAGACCCACTGTATGTAACCGTAACCAAGTACCGTTAATTTGTTAGTTTTTGTTAATCAAACAAGACTACTCGTCCTTCTCAAACATCCAATCCACGAGCTGGCCAATGCTCACGGATTAAAAGTTCAAAATGGAATATGTTACAAACATGCAATAAACCTCGGTATGGGCCCCTACCGAGGAAAAACTACACACAACAAATCTAGATCACGATCAGAATCTCATTAACAAAAACGAAATGAGGGTAGCGTCAACTCGGGATTCGAAATAAAAATGGACAGATCTTACTTTGGAAATATGTCTTTGTCCGTAGCAGGCTCACTGAACCGCTCGGATCTCCAACCCGACGCGATGGGGGAAGTTCACGAGCTGATGTCGTCAGCACCGAGCAGGAAACATGGAACACCCTGCGGCGTCTGGTCTCGTACCCGAAGTCTGCGGGCTCGAATCCCGGGGTGTGGGCGGAGACGCGGCTTTCGATGACCCTGGAATTCATCATACACCAACGTTAGGAACCGCCGTAGATTTGGGAGATAGATTTATAAAATCCTCCCGCACCTACCTGATATATAACCCTTTTAATAACACCAGGAGTGCGCGCAATAACCTGACAATACTCAGTAAATGAAATCAATTATTGATTCCTTAAACTGTGGCTCACAGAGCAGATATTTAATATTTTAAATTAACATATTTTTATATTGAAGTATTAATAAAAAAGAGGGTAGGCATAAGTGTTAAGATCTTTCCTGATATTAAAAACCTGTGCGGGTGCATCTACAGAAGTAGGAACATTTCATAAGCAATAGAAAGGCTGCGCTGTGGGATGTGAGGGCTATATGCGCTAATGCAAGTGCGGCGAGCTGGCGGCCACTTGGCACGCGCGCGTTACCGCGCTGGCACATCTTGCTGCACATTAACTGCCATCAAACCGGATGTCGTACGCTACATTATGAACAGACAATAAAACCTACAGCATAGTGCTTAAAATTTGATTTAAGTGCAGCGTTGGCTCCGGATCGCAATACAAATTAACCGCATTCACACAACTAACTGTTTGGTCACGATACATAGGTTTACGGTAGTAACATCGATTACAATTTTCTGTAATTTAATTTTAATCACGAAAACAAAAGTTTGTTTTAAGGTTAGGTTGAAACTTGAAATGTAAACATTGGCAATGCGTGCATGCAAAAAGTCATACCACCTTCCGAACTAATCCGAAGATTGTATCTCGGCCGACGGCGACCCTCTCGCACACACTCAGCGCGTTAAAAGATAGGACGACAAGGATAGTCAATTATGTTTCGTACGAAGTAAAAAGAATATGTAAAAATCGACGACAATATTTTTTGTTGACTGTTAGTTGATATTAGATAATATTTTTAACATCTAGTGATTACAAAACATTTATACAATGTTAAATCTTAAAACAGGAGTAGGTACTTAGTTTCTTTCTATTTATATATGTAAACAAAGTATGATATATGTACATACTCTGTCTATGCTTATTTAAATGTACCGCCTATACTTACATATTTTGAATTTGCCGCGCTCACTGTTGAAGCTGACAGTTTGGAGGTTAGATTTTATTATGGAGAACAACGCATACATAGTTTGATTGTGAATTGAGATTTATTTTAAAGATATTGATAAAATTAGTACTTTTACTTGTGAAGTAGTAACTTTGAATGTTGTTTCTCTATTATTTCAGGTGGGTTCATTTTGATAAGTGTAGTTTAAGTGGTCATAATTGTGTTTGATATAGGTTAATATTTATTAATAAATACTCTATTATTTCAGAACAACAACTTCAATTATTATTTCACCACAACCCTATATAAGAAGGAACACAATTATAAAACAACATTCTTGTGGTTATAATCTACAATGGATAAGTTAAAGTTTGAATTTTTAATAAAAGCCAGTGAAGATACAAAGACCAATGTCATGTGTATTACTTCCATCACAAATACCAACGGAAAAACCTATATAATTCCAGAGAAGCATCAATATGCCAAGCAGCATGACGCTATTTTGAAGACAGAGATTTACCAAAAAGTAAAAAATACACTTCAAAGAAGACACGAAAAAAGACAAGTGTGGATTTCACTAACACCTGAATTAAGCAGTGCATATATGGATGAAGATGGAAACATGCAATTTAAGGGCTATTTACTAGAAGAGATCCAGTCTCCACATAGAGATACATCTACTGCAGGAATTTCAGAAGCTGCATTAACAAGAATTTTAGAAAATTTTGCTGAAGTGAAAATAGATAACCCTCAAAATGTGAAAAATATTTCAGAAAAGTTTGTTATTGAAAAATTTTGTAGTAAGAAAGTTACTAATGTGTCTCAGTGGATGTCAACATTTGAAGCTGAGTGTGCACGGGTTGGAGTAGAAAAAAATACAAAAAAAATTGAGATTCTTCGGCTGTTTTTGGAAGATGGTTCCCTTGATTGGTACAGTGCTATGCTTACAAAACATTCAGTTAATTCTGAGTGGTCAACGTGGAAAAATAGCTTTTGTGAAACTTATGCTGATAGAGGCTGGTCACCGGTGAGATATGCAATTCTATATAAATACCGACAAGGCACTTTGATTGAATATGCGTTAAAAAAACAAAAACTTTTACTAGAATTAAATGTATCTATGGACAATACCACTCTGATTGACCTGATTGCTACAGGGCTACCAAACTATATAGCTGATAAAATAAATAGAGAAAATCTTAAGGAATCTGAGGATTTGTTTAACAGTATCAGAGGCTTAGAGCATTTAGTTAGTAAAAGAAATTATGAGAAGGAGACAGGAAGCTATGAAAGCAGTATTAATGATAAAAAAATTAACTACAAGCCGTGTCGAATTTGTGAAAAAGAGAACAAAGGAAACAGATACCATCCGGAATCAGAATGTTGGTTCAAGAATAAAAATAATGAAAATACAAGAAGGGAACAGACAAGGAATGTCAATAATTCTAAATTAGAAGTCGAACTGAATGACTTTGATCCAAAAAACTAGTTACTCCACCATTAATCAAAGTTAAGTTATTGATAAACAGCACTTTGAGTACTTCAGGAATTTATGATCCTGGCTCAGAAGTTTCTGTAATAAATGCAAAATTATTATCAATAAAACAGTGTCAAGGAAAAATTGTGAATAAAAGTGCAGGTTTAAAAACGATTAATGGTGTAAAAAGAACTAAAGGAATGACTGAGTTAAAAATCAAGATTTTTGATATTGAAAAAAATATAAATGTTTTTGTGGTAGATGAAGAAAATTTTGAAGATGACTTTTTGATCGGATTAGATTGTATACGAGATTTTAGTCTAGTTCAAAATGAGGAACTACAAATTACGCAGGTTCTTCCTAGACAGGAAAACAACACGGAAAAATATAAAAATAATATTCCCGGGTTAACGGGTAGCCACATAGGCAAACAGAGTTCAAGTAACACACAAATTGATGAATATAAAGTTAATTTTAATGAACATGTAAAGGAGACGGATTTCGATATTACGGTAAATAATCTAGACTACCAACAAAGATTGGAAATAGATAAATTAATATGCAAACATAAAACACTTTTTGCAAAAGATAAATACGACATAGGAACAGTATCCGGATATGAAGCACATATTGATCTGTTAGTGGATAAATACTGTAGTAAAAGGCTATACAGGTGTACTATACAGGATAAAAAAGAAATCGAACAACAAATATCAAAACTGTTAGAAAGAAAATTGATTGAAGAGTCTTATAGTCCCTTTGCAGCTCCAGTCACACTTGCATTCAAGAAAGAAGAAGGAAAAAAGTCAAGATTATGCATAGATTTTCGTGACCTAAATAAGATTGTAGTGCCTCAATCACAACCTTTCCCACTGATTGAGGACTTGATGGTAAAAACGAGAAACTGTAAGTACTTTTCTACACTTGATATTAATTCTGCTTTTTGGTCCATTCCCCTGAAAATTGAAGACAGGCAGAAAACTGCGTTTGTCACTCAGGAAGGCCACTATAACTGGACTTGTCTACCATATGGCTTGAAAACATCTCCGGCAATTTTTCAAAGGATACTGAGCAGCATCATAAGAAAACAAACTAATGGATTTTACTGTAAATTTCATTGACGATATTTTGATTTATTCGGAAACGTTCGAGGAGCATATAAAACACTTGTCTCTTATATTAGAAGCAATATCGAAAGAGGGCTTCAGACTGAAGTTTTCGAAATGTCACTTTGCACAGGATTCCGTGAAGTATTTAGGCCACATAATAAAAGATAATACGATAACACCTTTGAAGGACAATTTGGTAGCCATCCAGGATTTTCCAATTCCCAAAACACAGAAAAATGTTCGGCAGTTTTTAGGAAAAATAAACTTTTATGGAAAATATGTCCAAAACATATCAATTATATTAGAGCCCTTACACAAGTTATTAAGGAAAGGGCAGAAATTTACTTGGTCAACAGAAAGTCAACAATCATTTGATACAATAAAAAGATTACTGTGCTCTAAACCCATATTAGCAATATTTGATCCTAATTTACCAGTACATATTTATACAGACGCCAGTATCCAAGGACTTGGTGCCGTTCTAAAACAACCTCAAGAGGATGGAACTGAAAAACCTTGTGCATACTTTTCAAGAAAATTAAATGATGCCCAAAAGAAGAAGAAAGCTATATATCTGGAATGCTTGGCGATAAAAGAAGCAGTAAAGTATTGGCAACATTGGTTAATGGGAAAAAAGTTTACTGTTTTTTCTGATCACAAACCTCTAGAAAGAATGAACATTAAAGCGAGGATAGACGAGGAATTAGGAGATCTCACCTATTATCTGTCCCAATATAATTTTGAAATTATATACTCACCAGGAAAATATAATTTGGAAGCAGATAGCTTGAGCAGAAACCCTGTATTGGAACCAAATGAAAATCAAGATGAGAGTTTCAAAATTATTAACTTCATTAAAATGGAAGATATAAAAAAAGATCAAGAAAGTAACAGATATACAACTTAACAAAAACAGCTTGAAATTAAAGTGTAAGCGCCATCTATGTTTCTACGAAAACGTTATTTTTATCGAACAAGTATAGAACCTGATAGAACCATGTCGACTGGAACGACATCCAGCGACACAGGCAAGCAACGTCGTGCTTGTCAAAACGAGATAGATATTTGTAAAATACAGTATGTTAGAGTAAGACGAAGGAAATAAGAAATCAACGTTTGGGTTTTAATCAGTCGCCCCTAACATGGCGCTACGGATAAAAAAGTAAAAAAAAGTGTTTTCTATCAAGTTTTTTTATAAATATAATAATAATAACAGTGATAAATAAGTAAATTATAAAATGGAAAGTAAAGGTTGAAAGAAAAAAGCAAGATTAACGAAATAGATCAAGATTTTTTTTCAGCCACCATTCGTCACACAAAAATATGGAATCCGATTCCGAAACAGAATTAGAAAATTATACGGTTGCACAATTACGCGAAGAGTTAAAGCTACGAATATTACCGTACACGGGAAACAAGCCAGATCTAATAAAAAGAATATTAAATGACAATGAAGAAAAGAAGAGATTGGGAACGATGGAAGTGCTCAAGGAAGAAAGGTATCGAAGGATGTCACAAACAGGCGAAATACAAGTTCTCCAGGAAAAACTGAACAAATTACAGTCAGGTCAGAGCACTTCACAATGTAAAAATCATGATTTTACAGAACTTTTTGAAAAAATAGTAGAAACTCAAAATCAAATTGCTCAAAACTTATCACCCACATTTCAAATTTTTTCTACAAGTGATACAAGTAATGCAATACCGTTATTTGGTGGAAATAAAATGGAAAGCGCTTCCGAATGGGTCAGACAAGTAGAAAGAATTGCAAGTTTAGCTAATTGGTCACAAAATTTAACCTTAGTTAATGCTTCAATGCGTTTGAGAGGTCCCGCCCTAAATTGGCAAAAAGTAATAGGGAAAAACATCAATACATGGTTGGAATGGAAAGAAAGTTTTGCTGAACACTTCAAAATAAAAATAAGTTTTGCTGAATTTATTATGTATCAGTCACAAAGGACCCTAAAGGCAAATGAAACAATATGTGAATATATTTACTCAAAAAATGCAATGTTGGAGAAATCTCCAACACATATTCCAGATACTGATCGAGTCTCGCTCATCTTGGAAGGCATCAAAGATGGAAGATGGTCAACGCCGCTGGCTGTGCAATGTTGCAAGAATGTTGCCGACCTAATCAACCATGCTATGGCTCTGGATGTAGTAAGGAAAGTACAACAAACAAGTTATTATACCAATAAGCAGACGGTAAGCAACACAAACCAAGGAAATGTAAGTAACAATGATAAACCACTTGCTAAGAACAACTTTATAAAAAAATTTAATTCATCGACTGACAGAGAGGAAGAACAAACCTGTTTCAGATGCAAAAGTAAAGGGCATATATCCTATAATTGTGATTTAAAGGCACTAAATACAAACGGCAGCGAGTCAACAAACAAAAATTTACCACAAACTTCAGTACAATCTAAAAGAGAACCATATCAAAATAACAAATACATACAAAAGCAGATTAATTGTGATCAAAATGAATCACATAGTGAAATTGATGTATCTTCTGTGACTTGGATTCCAGTAACTTTAAAAGAAGATATCAAGGCAAACGCTTTAGCTGACTCGGGGTCTGTCATCACAATGGTTGATAGGAAGCTTCTACCACCAGACATAGAAGTTTACCCATGGCAAAAAGGTGCATACAAGGTTGCAGGTAACATGCTGACACCAATTGGATGGTTCACAGGAAGAATACAGGTGGGAAAAATTTATTATATCATGCCACAGATCGCTATTTGTATAGAGTTGCCTGTTGACATTATTTTAGGAAAAGATTGGCAGTTTGCTGTCTATGCCAGAATCATACATGAGCCTGATGGAAAAATTTGTATTATAACGCCTACACACACAGAATGTTTTCCACACACATTATCCAGTCAAAATTCAGTTGCATGTTGCATGGAGATTAAAAATAAAGTAGAAGTATCAGATGAAGATTGTCAAGAAATAATGAAAGTAGTTGATGCATATCCAGATGTATTTAAGAATAATGAAAATGACATAGGAGAAGTCCCGGATATAGAGTTAAAAATAGATTTGACACATAATAAGCCAATTAAATGTAAGCCTTACAGATTACCGGAACCGGAAAGGAAATTTTTGAAAGAAACAGTCGAACAATGGATACAACAAGGAGTTTGCAGACAATCAGACTCACCATATGCTGCTCCGATGTTTGTAGTTGAACAGAAACAACATTCTACGACCCCATATAGACCAGTAGTAGATTACTCGAAGACCATAAATCCCATAACAAAAGTTGATGTCCAGCCCATAGAACGAATGGAAGATATTGTGAGTAAAATATCAGAATTTGTATATAAATTTAAAATTGATATTTATCATGCTTATCATAACATTAAAATCAGAGAAGAAGACATTTACAAAACCGCAGTAATTACACAAGATTACCATGTAGAATTTATGAGAGTTATGTTTGGTTTGGTTGGAGGACCAGCAATCATGTCTAAAGTTATAAATGCAACATATGGAAATTTATATGATGACGGGATAAGGTTATATTTTGATGATATAACTGGAGGAGCAAATACTATTGAAGCTTTGAAGGATATTTTGCATAGAGTATTAACCGCCACAAGAGAAAAGAATTTAAAACTCAATAAAGACAAATGTATATTCATAACAAATGAATTACCATTATTTGGACGAATAATAGGATATCAAGAACAAAGGCCAGATCCCAACAGTACAATGGCAGTACAAAGATATACAACATTGAATACCATAACTGAAATAAGATCATTTTTGGGATTCACAAATGTTTTTAGAAAGTACATACAAAATTATGCTGTCATCGCAAAACCATTAAATGATATACTCAAGAAAAATCATACAGAAAATGACACTATTGAGAAGAAAAAAGCAAATAAAAATAAAAAGATACAACTTACAGAAGAGCAACAGCAAGCCTTTGAAAACTTAAAAAACTGTGTAACTAATGCACCAATTTTAGCTTATTTTCAGCAAGGTGCCGAGACGATTGTAGAAACTGATAGTAGCTACCTTGGAATAGCCGCATGTTTACTTCAAATACAAAATGGAGAAAAGAAAGTCATCGAATATGCCAGCCGATGTTTAAAGGATGCTGAAACGAGATACCACATTAATGAACTTGAGGTAACAGCAGTACATTGGGCAATCGTGAGTAGATTCAGATTATATTTATTGGGACACAAATTTACTTTAATAACAGACAGTTATTCAACAGCATATATTATAAACAGATCAAAATTAAATAGAAAGTTTGCTAGATATGTCATTGATTTAGCATCATTTGATTTTACGCCTGTACACAGACCAGGTAAACAGAATGTTATTGCAGATCATTTGTCACGATACCCATTACAAGATATATGTATGGCAATAATTGCAACTAGCAGCGATGAAAAATTAAAATTAGCACAAAACTCTGATAATTTCATCAAAGTGATATGTTCTAAATTGAGTTCCCATGAGAACACACATCATATACAGCAAATCAAAAAGTCATTTAAGATTGAAAATGGCATATTAAGTACTTCACATAAATGAAGCAGAACTATTTTATAAAGAAAAAATTGTAGTTCCACAGAGTCTCAGGTCAACAATTATGAAAATAGCACACGATGAAAGTGGTCATCTCGAATACAGAACAACTATGGAGAGAGTCAAGCAGAAATATTGGTGGAAGACGATGAGAAAAGACATTAAAGCATACACAAAGGCATGCATTACCTGTGCAGCAACGAACAGACGCACCAAACTTGCATATGGACTAATGGGTAAACGAAGCATTCCTGAAAATCCAATGGAGATCATATCAGCTGACCACATAGTTGCATTACCTCAGACAGAAGCAGGTAACACTTATATTATTGTTCATATAGATCATGCGACAAGATTCATATTTGCAAAACCAACATGTTCATTATCAGCAAATGATGTAATGGAAACCATTGAAAATGATATAATTTTCCGTTATGGACCACCATTGACATATGTATCATCAGATCAAGCACCATGTTTCATGAGCCATAGTACACAAAAGTTTTTCAATAAGTATGGCATAGAGCACTTACCTACCACACCATACACACCACAAAGTAATGGACTCGTAGAAAGGGCAAATGCTACAATTGTCACAGTACTGACAAAAATGGCATTCGAAAATGAAAAAGATTGGGATAAATTGTTACCCATGGCAACGCTATGCATAAATACAGCTAAACAACATACTACCGGATATTCACCATTTTATTTATTACATGGTTTTCACCCAAGAATTTCACCAAATGAGATATTAATTGGCACAATTATACCAGCAATGGAACGTGATAATCAACTAGATTATCTTGCAGAAGCCAGAAACACTGCGTTACAAAATATATACACAGCAAATTCGATAAATAAAGCAAGATTTGACTTTCAAAGGATTGACCATGATTTTCAAATAAATGATTATGTAATGTATGAATGGCCACAAGCTACAGACACCAAATTGACACCCAAGTTCAAAGGGCCATATCAGATAATCAAGAAGATTGGATCTGTATGCTACAAAATACAGAATGTTCGTCAGCCTACCAAGAAGAAAATTGTACATGTTATGATTAATCCCTCCCCCTAATCTAGATTCTATTTCAGATATTTCAGGTAATAACAATCATATGGATTCAAATAGTACATATCCATATACCAATGATGATGATGACACCGATACACATGATGATGACAACAACACATATGATGACATCACCAATGATGATGAAGGCAGGATCCAAATTGTGACCAGAGGAGGTCGCATTACAAAGAAACCAAGAAGATACAATATATAAAGTTGGACTAGTAGGTATGTACATATGTGAATAGTTTTCTTGTGAAAAATAGTGAAAGTGACTTTATCTACAATAAGAAGTGTTAATTTAAGATTTATATAGTACATAATATAAGATTTATAATTGTTAAGATTATGTATTAAGTAACTAACAATGTGTATTTGTAAATAGATAGTAAACTGAGATTTAATCAATTTGTAGATCTTTGCAATACTTTAAGTGAGTAGACAGTGTTTAAGTTTCAGTTAGTTAATAGTAATTTTATAAAGTCGAATACATATAATTGTATAAAATTTTCTGTATTTTCACACATAAAGTATAATGTAAGAATACTTAGAACCATAGTATCAAAGTTAATAAATTGTAAAATAAACACAAAAATACTTTCAAGTTTGTACACAAGTAGTAGAATATGTAAGCAATATATTTTAGTAACTTTAGATGCAAAAAACTTACTGTTGTATAAGAATAGAATAAGTAAATTCATAACAATTTGTTTTTTTTTTTTACACTTAAAATGATAGTTGTAAAATAAATTTAGTTTTTTTTGTTGTAAACTTAGTTAAAGGTTTAGTTATGTAACAAGTTAGAATGTTTATTTAAGTTTTGTTATGTATAATGAGTTATCATAAATAATTTAAGATTTGTTTAAGCATGAAAGGGAGATCAGAATGAAAGAGTTGAAAATAATATTGTATAACACGAGTATGAAAGATTAAAGAAATACGTAATTAAAGTCAAACGAAGAGCATGTAAGAATGTGAAATTTAAAACAAATTACGAATTTATTTGTAAATTTCAAGGGCATGTAAGCGCCATCTATGTTTCTACGAAAACGTTATTTTTATTGAACAAGTATAGAACCCGATAGAACCATGTCGACTGGAACGACATCCAGCGACACAGGCAAGCAACGTCGTGCTTGTCAAAACGAGATAGATATTTGTAAAATACAGTATGTTAGAGTAAGACGAAGGAAATAAAGACGCCATTGAAATCAACGTTTGGGTTTTAATCAGTCGCCCCTAACAAAAGGAAAAAAATTATTATAAAATGGATAAGAAAAAGGAAAAAATTATACTAACTGAAGAGTTTAGTAAAAAGATTATAGAGGACATACACAAACATTTCTGTCACATAGGATCTCAACAAATACTACAAAAACTTAGACCGTTCTATACAGCGAAAAATTTGGCTACAAACATTAAAAAGATATGTGAGGATTGTGAGATCTGTATAAAAAATAAATCAAGACAAAAATGTAAATACGGGCTAATGTCTCATTTAGGCCCCGCAACTCGACCATTTGAAATAGTTTCCATTGATACTATTGGTGGATTTGGTGGTTCACGCTCAACAAAAACTTACTTACACCTATTAGTTGACCATTTCACCCGATATGCTTGGATATTAACATCAAAAACTCAAAATTCAAATGATTTCATAAAATTGGTACAGAGAGTGGCCCAATTAGACAAAATTGACATGATTTTATCTGATCAATATCCAGGTATAAATTCAAAAGAGTTCAAAAACTACTTAGATAAAGAAAATATCCCTATTATTTTTACTGCTGTAAACGCTCCATTTTCAAATGGTTTGAACGAATGACTGAACCAAACATTGGTTAATAAAATCAGATGCAGAGTTAACGAAAATAAAGGCAAATCAGCTTGGACGACTATCGCTCATGAATGTACTCAGAAATACAATGAAACAGAACATTCTGTGACGGGATTTTCTCCAAAATATTTAATGGATGGAACAAATATTGATGCGGTACCAGAGGAATTAAGACCAAAATTAACCCTTACCAATTTAATACAAGATAGAAAAATAGCATTGGATAAGACTATCAAATCACATAATTATAACAAGAAGCTGTTTGACAAAAATAGGAAAGCGTGTGAATTAGAAGAAGGATGTGTATGTTGAAAACGGAAATCGCTTAAATAGGAAAAAACTAGATGAATTGAAAATTGGTCCATTTAAAATTCTACAAAAACTGTCTAAATCGGTGTACACAGACACTGGTCATAAAAAATGTGAATCTAATCATTTTCACATAACCAAACTTATACCTGTGAAAAAGTTGTAAAAGTTTTTAAACTCCAGTTTAAAACTTCTTGGAGGAGGGGAGATGTAAACAAAGTATGATATATGTACATACTCTGTCTATGCTTATTTAAATGTACCGCCTATACATATTTTGAATTTGCCGCGCTCACTGTTGAAGCTGACAGTTTGGACGTTAGATTTTATTATGGAGAACAACGCATACATAGTTTGATTGTGAATTGAGATTTATTTTAAAGATATTGATAAAATTAGTACTTTTACTTGTGAAGTAGTAACTTTGAATGTTGTTTCTCTATTATTTCAGGTGGGTTCATTTTGATAAGTGTAGTTTAAGTGGTCATAATTGTGTTTGATATAGGTTAATATTTATTAATAAATACTCTATTATTTCAGAACAACAACTTCAATTACCTATTATTTCACCACAACCCTATATAAGAAGGAACACAATTATAAATATATATATATATATTAATAGAAAGAAATTGTTTTATTGTTTTAACCCGTAGGGCTGATTTGTGGTCCGTCGGACCCTTTCTTTTCGATATTACGATAAATCTCTTTGCCATGGCGGGGTTGAAATAGATTGCGTTTTTACCACAAATAGATTTTTAACCACCACGAAGTATCTGCCCAAGAGAACTACCGTAACGAATAATTCTGCGAGGGACTCATGACCCTCAGTCATGAGGAAATACAACTCAAAGAGAGAGTTTTTTTTAACAAGGTTTACGTTGGACTACATCCCGCCTGATGTTAAGCACCGCTAAAGACTAAGAAATATAATTACCTACGCAATGACGATTTAAAATTTAATCAAGCTTGATGATAATTAGTAAGTACCTACCTAACTAAACAAGAAAGAACTTTGTCTATAATGAGTAATTTAAAAATATCTAGGAACTAATTTAGGTACCTACTTAATTATTTGTCAAGGATATAAAGATTGTAACTTATTCATGGAAGTGCCAAGGTAGAGCAAAATGCGTTTTAAATTGTAGGTTGGTATGAACCTAGATGCGAAGCGTAACGATTAAAAAGCGAATGTTTTCTTCACTCTTAAACGACATAGGTACCTAACAGATTTTGATGAAATTTGGTTGGAATTGGTTGGAATCTATCTGTAGGCATGCAAGTTATATTGTTTAACACGTAAAGTAGGTTCTTTTTAAAAAAAGCTATATGGTGTCATTGCAGGATTCTGCGTTGTAATTATTCTATACCTACCTACGATAATCCGTTTTACTATTAGTAGGTAGTATTTTACTATACCTAGCCTATTTGCAAAGCAAATCTTATAATTGTAGAATCTCTACTCTAGTTTCTAAGCTAAATCGCGATTTTTAGCGACATTTTAGTATTTTATAATTGTTGGTTTTAGTGGTTTGGGTAGGTATAATTTTTAGTAGGTATATTCATGATTTCCAATAGGAACATTTTTGTGAGTAGATACAAAGCTAGAAAACATGTGAACTTATGGATTATTTTATAAATTTTACAGTAGGTAAGTACCTACCGTACCTACCGTATTGGCTTGGTAGGTAGGTAGGTAGGTATTTCTCCGTTTTCCGAGTGACTCTCTATAGAAATTGACCACTAATTCGAATGAGACTGAATACGATTAATTCATATGTTCTTATAAGATCGATTAAATTTAAAAACTATATAAGATTTAAACGATTTTTCAAATGTTCTTATAAAATGCGTGATATTTTCGAGTCAAATTCGTAGGTACCTGCCTAGGTACGAAATTCATGACTTACAAATCTAATCTCGAATAAGGTACCTTCGGATGAGATGGTTAGGTACCACATTGATAATAAATGATGTTAAGACCTTAATAGTTATTAATTAAATCGTATTATTTCATTAATTCCTGTAGGTACCTAGTCTCTATCGCACTTAAACGCTTATTTACAATTTCCGTAACAAGCCTACCCAAGAAATTTAGATATTTCTCCCTACACTATATAATTTACTCGTCAAATTATCCCTACATAAATGCAAAAAGAACACCAACCTGTTTTAGCGATGATAATTCCACCACACAAATGCATCGAAGATCTCCACAAAACACAGCACAACACTAAATATTTCAATTTCCAATCACCACACTATTTTTCGAATGCTTTCAAAAACACTGAACCGATCACCGAAATCCGAATTTCAATTGGTCAATCACCGAACGATTTACGAAACGCGGATTTTCAAAACGGCGTCACAGAGGGGACGTACAACCCGTGCGAGCGACGCCACGCGACTGAAGGAAGCGCCGTCGGCTCGGCGTCGGCACTCGGCTCGGTCGGCGGTCGGCGCCGGGCGGTGTGCGGGAGCGGGAGCAAATCGGGAACAAATGGAGGAACCAAAAAACAGCGCTGCGAAATCAGTGCGTGCAATTCTAAATCATTGTTTTCATTGTTCTCAATTGGTTTAGTCATATTGTTGATAACAGATGTTAACATATAAATGTAGTATTACGAGATAGAATGTACCTAGGTGTCCTACCTATTCGTGGAAACGTTATTTCGCCTTCACATGACTGAATACCTGATATTATTAGCTGTTTATGATTTAAGTAGTACCTAATATAATAATAGCTAGATAGGTTTAGGTACTTAGCCAGATACACGTATCGCTAGGTAGGTAGGTAGGTACCTAGGTAGGTTGCCGGACTGTACGGCGTAAAAATGTACCTAAATAGGTACCTAAGAAGGTATATTGTAAACTTTAAATGTCTTCAAACTTTTACGGTGTTCTTCGTAAAATCATCGCTTTTTCCTACTTCCGGCAATGTATTCTGTGCTTCCGGCGCTTTGTTACTTGTTTTTTTCGGTAGTACCTAGGTACTTACCTAAGTACCTAAGTAGGCTTAAAGCTGGTAAGCTAGATATTTTTCTTAATCGATCTAGATCAGTTAATTGAAATAGTCTGCTTTATAGATTCTATTATGGATTCAATATCGTGATATGACCGAGTTTTAATACTTATTTTTTAGTTTTTTTTAAATTGGTATGCACTAAGTAAGTGGCTTTAAAGTAACTGTTTGACTTATTTCATTGTACATGAATGGGCCTAAGAAACTTGAGAAACGTTGAGCAAAAGCCGTCCTACATGAGGGGATAGCGTAGACTTTATCAGTTCTTCTCATATCTTCCTTTTGTTGGGAAGGGATGCATATATAGATATTCGGCGTGTTGGCGCCCAACGTGGGAGCGGCGGGTCAATCGGGGAACTACGTACTTACAATGTAACGAACGCTTAGTTATTTCACGTGAAAAAACAGCCAAGCTACGAAGTAAAATGTTTAATAACTCACTTAACGCTCGCGGAAACTACGTAATAAATTATTAGGAAATAAAATGGCTTGAAATCGAAACGAACTAACGACCAAATTGAATAAAACTAAAATCGTGTAAAATTGTAGGTACTCACATTTCTGGCGACAACAGGCGCTCCAACAGACTCCGGGCGCATGGAGTCCAGTATCTCTGCGATGGACCGGTAGGGCCGCTGAGGCACGTCGCTGGGGCCTCCGCCCCCGCGACTATTATCCTATGAATATTAAAAAAACGTTATCAAATTTGCAATCAACTTTTAACTAATCTTAAAAGTTGTGAAAACCGTTAAAATTCAAGAATTTATATATCTTACCAAGAAATATTGTTATTCTCGACATTTAGACATTCCAAATTAAAAAAAAAATAATTAAATACTCACAGGATGTAGTAGCGGCATCGATGCCGCGAAAACTTTCAGAAGTTCCAAACTGTCGAAGGAAAATTGGGCAGAGACACCTGCCGAAATGTATTCGCGTAGGCGACTCTCGAACGACTGAGCTGAGTATCGCGCGCCGTGAAGCAGGAAGCCATCGCATCCCTTCCACCAACATCCAGTCGCAGAAAATGTGGGGGCGGACCAATCACTGAGCCAGAATACGTTCCGCCCACTTGCCGCTCACTTTGCGCCACTACAGAATTTAGTCAGATAACCTTTTAAAGTTATTTAAAACATAACAAATATGTTAATAATATATAAAAGCTTAATTAAATTTGTTTCTCTTATCTTTAATGTTTGAAGGTATCATATTAAACACCAAAAACCATAATTGAATTTGATTTGAATTTAGGAGAAGATTTCCGGTTACGGTACAAGACCGGAAATAACCTTGTAGGTAAATTCAAATCCAATCTGATTTAATATAATACGAACGTGAAACAGAACTATTATGGCAATAAATAGAATAGTAAACTATCGAGTGTGTTAGAAAGTTTCTTTAAAACTTGATATAATGTAAGCTACAAGTGGAGGTTTGATGGCGCATGCTCAAATCAGACGCTCAATTTATTGACTTGCAACGCTATGATTCTTTAAAACTATTAACAGGAAGTCCACAAACAAAGTGTTGATAATTTTATTTATGTAGATTCTAAAACATTTATAATTTCTTTATAAAAAAATACTTCATTCGTTATTTTTTTTTAATAATTATTCCTCGCTTTTTAGTATTTTTTAATCAGGCGTTGCTCGCTTTTTTGAGCCACGTGTTACGGCAAAAGATCTTTTGGATTGATTGGCTCTAGCAAACAGAAAATAATAATTATAATCGATTCAAAGATAATCATAAAACAGTAACAGTAAAAGCACTGTTACAGAACTCGACACTTAAACAAATACTTATTATTTTTTTGTTTTATTCCGAGAGTTCTCACGTAAAATTAAAGAGGCATATTAATTAAGTAATATATACTTAATTAATAGAGGCATATTAATTAAGTAATAATAACATAAAACCATTAATCTTATAAAAGCTTGAATGTGTTTATGTTCGTTTATTTTTCACGTTCAAATGCCTTAACCGACTTGGAAGTAATTTGGTATGGAATTAGGTTAGGCCCTGACACATAGGTTAACTTTGACCCTGTATTAATGTGGGTAACACCGCGGTGCGCAGCTAGTATGTAGATTAATAAAACACATACATATAATCAGTACTTTTTTTATTTCATTTTATAAACTTGTTTAACATAAACACAGTTTTGAACCCGATCAAGATGTGCCTTCCTTCCTAAACAACTTTATAATTCAAATCTTTCTGCAGATTCAATGAAGTCGATGTATTGACAATAATTTTTATTAATTGGTACTACATGGACCTCAGTGAGGTCGTCAAAAATGTACATATGCTTAGATCTTTAAAACTACACAACGGTTTGATGCAGGTTTTCGTAATGGATAGTGATCTAAGAAGGTTTATGTGCGTAATTTTGCTGCTAAGCCACGGGCAAAAACTAGTAAAACATAAAATATTTCATAGTTTATTTATTAACATTTCTAATATTTGAAATTGTCTGCGAGTTCCAGAACGTGATCGAAGAAAAGGAAAGCTGGTTGGAGACACCTTCGTGCAGTCGAAGTAGAGAGGGTGCCTGCTGCTACGTCGTGAGAGGAGCAAGCTGCTACGTCATGAGAGGAGCCTGCCGCTACGTCGTGAGAGGGCAGAGACACCACGACACACCGACGAGCAACGGGGCGGGATCAACCACGGGCTTCGCACACCACGTACAAGGTCACGTAGTCCTTTATTTTCTTATAACGATTTTGCTAAAATAATTAATATTTTCTTGTAACGATGTAATGAAATAATGCCGCAGAGCATTTTTCGGGCAAAAATCAGAGAATAGATATCTGGTAGTAGTAGTAGTCGGCGAATGAGTTGCGATATACATTGGATGAAACTATAGGAGATCAAACTATTTATTTTTTCAGTTCAAGATTACAGGTATTGGCCAAGATTTTGTTGGACAGTCCAGTAATTTTATGTTGTTTCTATATCTGAGATGAGTGGCGGGTAAAGTAAGGGTACTCTTACACTATTAATAAATAAATATTTTTCTGGTGTAACATCTAATAAATCTCATTTTTTGTCATTTCATCAAAATTAAAAGCCATGAAAAGTTTTAAATGAAAACTTAACATTTCATGTGTTTCAAGAATTGTTATACAATAATAACATGACCACTGATTTGGGCAGTCTCCTATAGACATCTACGCCACAGTAGCATTCTGCCATAAAAAATTAGTCAATTTGCAAATACCGCCATTGCAAATATTTTTAAGATGTCCAATTTAATAAAAAAAATAGTACAAAAAAGCTCACTAGGTGTACCTAGCAGTAAATAATTCCGTGTTTCTTAATTCATCCTACGTAGGTATTACCTACTCTTTGGGTATAACAAACATTTGTTTAACGCATCTCATTAGAATTAGCTAAGTCACGTTTATTTATTTTAACGGGGAACACTGAAAGCAATTGATATCGTGACATTACGGTGACATTCGTATACTTGACAGCTTTGTACTCAATGTCATGATTTATTTTATAGCTTCGATGCTAAAATTATTTAGCTATCTATAAAAATCATCTAGTATTAATTATATACAATATTAATTTAAAAAAACTTTTCGTGAATCTTAGCATTAATGATGCCGGTCCTAAGCCCGGATAAAGGAGGAAGGCACAAAGCTCGTGAAAATATTTTCTAGATAATTGCCATTTCGATAACCAACACTTTATCAATTCTATTTGTTTGTGTTTTTATGTAATATTGTCAAAATTGTACACATACTATAAATGGTATGTACCTCTAAGTCTCTCCGTTGTCATTCCTGAATCGGCGCGCCGGTCCAGTAATTACTAACGGGACCGCCTAACGAATAGTAATGGTGAATTCAAGGTCTAGTTATCCCCCTAAGCAGTACCTACCATATAACTGTCACGTGGTCACAAACAAAAGGGATTTCCTAGACTTACCTATTCGTTAGGCGGTCAGCCCCTTAGTATTTATGTATATGTTACAGCGAAAGTAATAAATCCAGATATTATATATACTATCCAGCTATTATACATAATATCATATCAATTTAGACAAAGTGATAATTGAGACAAAATTAATCACATTAACTAGCTATTTTATAAAATATCTTGGAATACTTGGATAATGTAATAAAAAAGTAAGTTAAAGGTGAAAATTAATTTTTTTTATTTAAATATAAATATGAAGCATAAATATGTAGTACCTAACAATTTAGTCTCATTTTAAATAGTTATTGTAATAAGTATGTATTATATTTTATTAATTTTCAAAATATATATTCACGTTGATTAACATTGTTTATAAAAATTAACATTGATTATTGGATTTAAATTGTATGTTAAAAAATAAATTCCTTGTTCAATATGTAGCCATAAGACAAAACTAAAAACACAGAGATCAATACGAGTAATTTAACATTGCTTAGTAAAATGGTTTACAAATCAATACGAGATGTATTTGGTATCACTCCTTAACAACTACAATATTAATATATTTAAAAACAACTGGCATGAAAATACAATAAAATTATTATTATTTATTCTTACAAGTAAGGCTTTTATGACATTTTGAGTTACACAAGAGGTTTGACTTTTTACATTTGCATCTATTAGAAACGCATTCCCCAGTACAGTTGCAATGCTGAAATCCTTGGCCACCAAGATGTGACTCTTTCTTTGCACATTCTCGGGTAGTAAATTCAATATCAACTGTAATAAACGTATCTTTGCAGACAGTAAACTGATATTTTACTGAAGATAGAGCTAACATTTTATCAGCTTATTTTTCTTGCCCTGGTTTTTTTTTTGAAAGATTGTCCAATTTAATCTTTGATATCTCCAATTTCTGGACTGGCCTGTTAGCTTAATTGGTAGTGGCTCTGCCTTCTAATCTAGAGGTCGCGGGTTCGATTCCCGCATGACACAAGTATTTATGTACTTTAAAAAAAAAAAAAAATTACTTGTGTTGAGTATGGTTGTTTGTATGTATAATAAGTATGTATTTACAAAAGAAAAGTATATAAGTAATATATCCGTTATCTAGTACCCACGACACAAGCGTTTGCTTAGTGTTGGGCTAGATGGCGCTGTGTGCAATGTCCCGGAATATTTATTTACTTATTTATTTATTTCTTGTTTCTTTTTAACGAGAAAGAAGGTATTATGTGAACTTTTAATCAGAGATTTGACCTCATAGGTATAGGTAGGCACTACCTACCTACTAAGAAATCACAAAGCCCTATGATAAGTTAATAGCTTAAGCTCAGAGTTAATTACCTATTACTAGGCTTAATAGATAGGTACCTAAGTACAATATGTACTTACCTAGCTTGTCCATACTTAGCATTCAGTATTTATAGCAAATAAAAAAATATAAGTTGGTAGGTACATTAGGAGTTAATACTTAAGTCTAACCTTTAATGTTAAAAAGTCCTACTTGGGCATACAATTAAGTAGGTATGTCTAATTTACAGTTATTTGAATAACATCTTTGGAAATGTCTATTATATAAGCTTAGGTAAGTAGGTACTATAGTTACCTTCAAATGTTGCGATAAAAAATAACATAAAAGACATCCCTTGGTTTACCAAATTCAACCAAAATTGATACAGCATCTAACTATGCATTTATTTCCAGGTGATGTGACCAGGCAAAGGGAAAGTTCTCGAAGAAGCCAAGATCACATCATCCATTCCATTTATTTACCATATCAATTTAATTGCAATCTAATTGTTGGTTATCTACCTACCTATTTAATTGTAAAGTTACAGATTATGAAAAAAAGTCTAGTTATGGAGATTCATTCTGTGTTTTAAACCTACCCCTGGGCACAGTCCACAACTGTAGGTATATAAATAGTTACTTATTTACTTTAAAAGATTAAGTATTAGAAAATTATAATTAGGTTAAAAAAAACAATCAAGATTAAGATATTAGTTTATGAGAACACTTTATTAGATAAATAATAAGTTTATACATACTTGAATACAAATTAATAAATTAGATAATCAGTCCACTATTGTTCTCAAAATTCTCACAAAAAAAAATTCTCTTGAAAGTTGAGGTGAGCTGGAGAATGTTCAAAGTCATGCAGGAACATCAGTAGGTATAGATAGTGAGACACAGTTACACTAGAAGCAGGCTTCCATGGATTTTCAAGTTTCCTTAGAGTGACATTATTCTGTAGGTACTAAATAAGTAATGTTTCATTTGAAGTAAACAAGATAGGTACCTAGGTAACCTAAGGAGTTTATCAAATAAAATTCTGCCTGTCATCAATGCTAGTTGGTTTATTTTTCCTAGTTTTTCTGCTCTGCTTTGGTGGACTAACTATGTACCTACATGAAGGTAGAAGCTATCTATTAGACTCAAAGTTATTTATGTAGAACAAACCTAAATTTTAGCAAAAGAAAATAAAACATTGTAAATGATCTCATTCTTGATGACATTGTTGGCTACATACAGAATGGCAAGAACTGACTAAAAGAAAGGGTTAGAAGTGGTCATCATTATTAGCAGATTCTAGTAGATTCTGCTTGAACATAGCATATAATAATTGTACCTAAGTAAGTACTTACCAGTTCTATATATACTTTTATCGTTTAGCCACCATCCTTGCCTTCTTTGAGGTTATTTGAAGAGGTAATCTATTTCTTTATTTTAACAGGAAAGTAATTTCTGATGAGATGATATAGGTACAACTCAATACCTACAGCAGTTATGTACTGAACCACACGAAACCTAACAACGCGTGATAAGCTCCCTGGTGATAAGCATTACCATGGATAAATTGGTATTTTCATTAATTATATCGCTGCATCAGGTTCCAAATTGATTTTGTAACGCAGACTAGTTAGAAAATGATACCTAACCTACGCGTTCGAGTTGAGAATAAAGATTTGTAACCAAACAAAAATAAATCCAAAACGAAATCGTGTATGTACACGATATCCTATCCGTACACAAAAATTAAGAAAATTTTAAACACTCCTACAAGCAAACAAGCACCCAGTAGATCTAGACACCTGTTTTTAAATAAGTAAGCAGGTACGATAGCTCTCGCCAGATTGGTACTGCGTGAGAATAGCCAAAACAAACAAACTATTACTTATTCCATGGCTTCACGCAGTTTACTACATTGATAAAAACCTAAACACATTGACAGAATTTCTACTCACACACAGAAAATTTTATATTTTTTCAAAGAAAAGGGATATTGCCAGAATACAGAAAATATTAGCGTTCAATCAAATTAAAGACAAGTATTGAAGCAAGTATTCGAGTTTTTCGACATCTACGGAAATAGTAGTACAGATGACAAATATTTTCATTGATTTCTTGATAGAATGAACTAAACCGTATATTTGTTGTCTGTTTAGAATGAACAAAATGAACGTTGTTATGAACATGTTCATTCGCGACTGCGTGAAAATAACTGGTCCGCTATATTTAGTAGCTATATTTTAAAGTAATGGAAGTTGATAATATTATCACGAAATGGTCAACCGCTGACGCCGCGGTTGAGTCGGTGGCCGGTGTGCTTGCGAGGTTTGTGCCCGAGTGGTTTTCGAGAGAGAGATGAAACATGAAAGTATTTTCACAGCGATATATGTACCCACAGGTTTACCCGTGGGCTAAAACCTAAAAAAAAAAACAATAAAAAAAATCTAAATTGGATAAATACTAAACGGCTGTGGTTTACAAAAAAAAGCCTTTTGACATTGACGTTCAGATTTAATACGACATATTGATAACATTTAATGACAATGACAGAATGACAGCTGATTTTATTTCTAAGCGGTGCTCGCTGTCCCCTAACTTTTTGTTGTCGTGTTTTGTCCTTTAAAGTTGCATTACTTTGTGTAATAACGTGGTTCCCAATCAGTAGGTTGTAGATATCTGGGCATAATGAAAGCAACGGTAACCGACCAGCCACCACCATACTCGGCTACAATGCCCCCAGGTAAATAATTTATATTCGGGAAACCTTACCTCTCGATTCGGTGTCAATGAATCATTAGGAGATAAGCTGGCTTTGTGGAGAGCGTACACTGCGCAACACCAATGTAATTTAATATTTTCGGCCCAAGTTGCGCAAAGTTGCCTGTAATTTACTTTCAAAGTTGAAGGTTTGGGGATATTTGATACTTGAAACAGTGTATTTGTGATTTGCAGGTCCTCAGCCGTATCCGCAGCCCGGGGGTATGCCTGGAGGGCCCTATCCGCCGCCGCCTCCTGGTTATACGCCGCAAGGCCCGCCGACTGTCACCGGATATGTTCCAAACTATGGTGCGACGAGTATCATCATCCAACCGCCGATCATCACTGTCGGGGCGTGCCCAGCTTGCAGGGTGGGTATACTGGAGGATGACTTCACATGTTTGGGCATCATGTGTGCTATCCTGTTTTTCCCGCTTGGAATCTTGTGCTGTCTCGCTCTCAAGAACAGGAGATGCTCTAACTGTGGAGCATTGTTTGGATAAAACATGTTAAAACTCGGGACACCTTGTTGATTTTGGATGTTATATGTCGAATAGATAGATCATAAGTTAATGTAAGTGACTAAGAATAAAGATTGTTATATTTCATTCGGTAAACTTGGCCAAACAAAATTTAATGACTGATATAGTTTTCAATGTTAAACAATGCCCTTGTTTTCCTTTTATTCAACTTTTTTCTGATGGTTGGATTGATTGTGTTACTTAACACAGGAATTTTCTGTCTTAACACATTCTTTATAAGACTCATGAGGGAGCATAATACTAAAACATCTTGAAATTTCTATGGCAAAAACATTCCTGACCAAAATTTGTTATATCTTTAGTTGTAAGCAGCCATTATTCAGTTCACATTAATAGCTGACTATAACAACAACAATAACAAATAAAGGAAAACATGTCTTAATAGATAGTTATCTTATTACCTAATTATTTGTTGATCTAAATTATGCTAAATACCAGCCTATTTACCAAACCTGACAAGGTTGTCAACCTCGTAACTGTGTGAATATAATTATCATACAAAATTAGGTAATTCCGAGCTAGTACTGGTTTCAACTTGACTTTTTCACATATTTTATTGATACGGCTACTTATATTATGCCTAACAAAATATCAGACATATAATATACTTATTTGAATACATGATTTATAATAACCAATTATTTTTAGAGCTCTTTGCAATTTGGCCACTAAATTGTTATATGGAGTAGATTTTATGTATTTTTTCAACTATAACTTAGTTATTATGATTTGATAACAAAGGTTTGCTGCACATTCTCTTGTGAATGTTTTTTCTGAGAAATACATTTCTTTATGATAACTCTACTATGTGTCACACTATCAATCATTATGATAGGGTATTTTTCTTATCTTCTTTATGTTAAGTATGTACTTTCACTGTGCATCACAATGATTCATAAGTTTCAATTGTTATTTTTATAATAAAAAAATTCATAAGGTTATTAAGAATTCCATTTCAAATTGAAGTTAATATAAAAGATGTGTTGTTAAATGATGAATTGATAGAAATGGGTATGTATTCAATGATTTAATTCCTGTGCTGCCCCTGTCCTTGTTATCTCATACTGAGATAGATAGAATACCTACTATACCTACTCTTTGTTCTGTTACGGGATTAAAGTACAGTCAACATGGCCATCCTGTGGCTGTCTTCAATTATGGTCAAGAGAATGAATCTTTTTTTTTACAGAAAATTGAGATTAATTGCTTCTGGCCACCTTCATCCAGTCTCAGTTTTAGTTTAATTCTCCTATCAAATCAGTTTATCCAGAAACTAACAGGCTGAAAATTTGAAATCCTTCAACTGTCCTAACCAATTGATTTAATGGGAGAATTAGAGTTTATTATACCAATAACTAAAAAAAAAATTTAAAAAAAATTTGAAAATTTAAAATTTTGACAAAATATGCAGACATTATTAGGTTGACTTTAACATTAATGAAATAATCGAAATGTAATTGATGAAACATAAATGTACAAAAACAGTGCAGTTATTGTTTTGTTTTACATTTTATTCTCTTCCATAAGATGCCATTTTCATTGTTATTGTAGATAACAGAGTTAATTATAATTATCACTGATTATGCTTGTATTGATATAGTATGTTTGTATATTATTATGTTCAAATATGGTTCTTAGTATATTGATTTGTTGTGATTTCTGCTGTATAGTAGCAAATCTAAATTATGGGACTTTTGAATTTTACAGCATCTTGCTTATTTATCACTAGTTTTTTGCCTTGCTCTAGAGTGTTACAATTGAAATATTGGTGTTTAGACATATTATTTTTTGATCAGATTTCTCGCGGAAAATTAATTTATTCCTTCCATTGTTCCTGTAAATAAAAATTACTTTCAAGAATATGTTCAGAGCATGTAAAAAAATGCTTGTTTAAATTATAAGACTATGTAACGATTATACACGGGTAAATTCATCATATACCTATTATTTTGTACAGGTTACACTCAATTTCCTGTACATATACAATACATAACTACATTATTGTATGTATAGATTAAGTTACTAACACAGCCACAAATGCCTTACATTACATTATATAATTATAAATCATGAATTGTAAGATGTTAATTATAATAATGTAAGTAAAATACGATAGAAAAGGATATTGATTATATTATATTATCGAATTTAATATTAAGTTTACAATAAATATTGGGTACAAAGCTTTTTGTTTAAATGTTCTCTTTTCTTATTTACCTTATAGTAAGAAGGTATCTTGTGCGTCAAGAGCAGTTACTTTTTATACGACTTGAAAATTATGACAAATATTTAAATTCCACTTAAAACTTAAAATATGGTTGATTATTATCATAGAAACCATTGAACTATATTACTAGCTTATAGAACAGACACCCGAACCAAAGCTTTGCTCCATTTAGGAAAGAGATTGAACTAAAATTCGCTGCAGCGTGAAAACATAGTTATGTCGTCTAACCAAACTATTAAAATATGCAGCGCTTAAAAGCGTACATAGTACAGTTTTCTCGCGACCAAAACGACTTAAGCGCCGTGTATTTGCAAAATGGCGCGCCCGGCAGCCCGATTCTTGTGAGCATTGTTACATCACGAAAAACTTTAAATCAAAGAGTTTCAACGTTTAAATGTCTAGTTACCGATGAAATATTAAACCATCACTTTTTTTGATGTTTTGGGGTGTATACGGCAGTCTTTAAGAACACAACCAGGCATTTGATGTTGTTATTTATGCGAGCCAAACACAACTATTCTCCACGGGCGTTGGATACTCACTGGATATTTGCTGTAAAGCTTACCGCAAAGCGTGGCGCAAGATCATGCAACGCGTTGACTTCTCTATACGTAGTAAGTAGTAGGTAATAACTAAATGATAGAAACATATTTCTTTTATTTTCATGGTTCAATTCAATGAAAAAGTTAGTTCAATGGTGTGCTCTTAATAAGATGTCATTAAATGCATCAAAATGTTTTTTTATTAGATTCTCACGCAAACGATCTCCGCACCCAGGTCAGTATTCTATTGACCATGTCCCCCTTACTGAACTCAACTCAATACGAGATCTCGGTGTCACTATGGACAAAAAGCTGGACTTTAGAGAACATATTGATAATGTGGTCAAATCTGCCTCTAAAATGGGTGGATTTGTGGTTAGACAAACAAAAATCTTCAAGGACCCTTCTCTATCCATCACGCTCTATTATAGTTTAGTTAGGAGTATTTTGGAATACTGTAGTGTAGTATGGAGTCCCAGTTATAAATCTCACTCTGAACGACTTGAGTCAGTTCAAAAACGTTTCTTATATCATATAACGTTTATGGACTTTAAATGTAAGGTATTGCGTTCGTACAAGTCGCGCCTGAAACACTATCGGATCATGTCGCTCTCAAAGCGCCGTGAAATCGCTGACATTGTAACTCTCTTCAAGTGTATCAATGGTTACACAGATTCTCCCGAAATATTGAATAAGTTGTCACTTCGTGTTCCGAGAACCGGAAGCGTTTTAATAAACCGCGATACATTTGTTCTGTCCAAATTCAGGACAAATCTATTAAGGCATTCACCGGTTTACAGAATGTGTAATTCATATAATAAAATTAAAGACGATATCAATATATTTTTAAAATCGTCATTATTTTCCTTCAAAAAGTCAATAACAAAAATTATAAAGTAGTTTTGCTATAAATTTATTATTTTATTTGTATAAGTATGTACTTAGTCGTCTAGTGTCAATGGGATTATTATTATGGAATTATTGTTAATTTTTCTTTGTTGTATGTTTTGGTTATCTTATTATGATTGTTATTTTTTAAAAGCTTAGATATGTAGTTATAATAATATGTATTGTGTAGGTACTCTTTATTTTTGTAATTTTTATTTTCTTAATTGTTTAAAGTAGCATGGTAATATGTGTTTTTATTTTGTAAGTAATTATCTTAAAATTGTTAGTTAGGTCTGCATCAAGAGGGCTTTAAGTGCTAGTTATTTTCTTCTATTCATTAAGCTTATTATGTGTGTTTTAGCTTAATGCCTGTTTTACAGACTATTAATTAATAAATAAATAAATAAATAATTGGCCAGTGAAAGGAAACTTATCCTGTCGTGTGGTAGAAACAGCTCTGTTTTAATTGCTTCTAATTCTATCATATTGTGAGTGTTAATATTAAGTCAAATGTAACTTGACACATAGGTAATAATAGAGATATCTTTGACACGTAGGTTGGTTGGTACACCTATTAAATAATGTACTTTTAAATGGACTGTATTTTAGTAGATAAAATAGGAGATAAAAAATGTGGTTTATATAATATTATCTTAGTATCTACTTACGTTTTAAATTTAAAAATAAATAGTAGAGAGATTCACCGTTCTTATTTCTGAAATCGCAAAAACAATTTATAGGTAAGTAAGTATACCTATAAAATGTTAGCTACCGCTGTGATAGTCCACGATAAATGAGTATTCGAGTGGTGAGACTAAATGGTCCTGTAAATTACTTCTAGCCACAGTAGATACGAATAGTATACCTACCTACCCACACGTACCTACAATATGTAGGTACATACAGAGTTGACGTTGGCACGTCGAGTTTAAAGTCAATCTTGCTCTTGATCAACTTGCATATTATATAGGTATATATTATACAATATTATATAGGTACATAGTACGAAATATCCATCACATTTCTTTATTGGCTCACGATCTTTTGATTTGATTTCGATCGGCGAGTTGGTCACTCATAAATTAACATAGGTACCTAGGTACTTACTTACTGGACTGCTAAAAGCAACATAATAAGTTGTTTCTTTTATTTGTTTATTACTTGCAACACATTTAAACTAATTTAGGGGCTGACTATGTCTAAACATGAGCCCTGTTTAGGGCGTCGAAAGAGATTTTTTAAGTCCATGTAAATTTACCGTAATCTCAAATGGTATTCTCATTAGGTAGTACCTACCTACATCTGTATAGGTGGTGTCTAGTATTTCAGAGTGTTTCACACAATGCTAAAGCTGGCCTGCTTTGTACTCTGTTCGAACGATTTAACACAAATGATAGGGTTTACGAGTACCTACTTGTATTGTTCAATTGTGTCATAATAGCTTACAATTTCTGAAGCTGGAGGATTGTAAAAAGTAAGTTTGTTACTTTTTTAATTTTAATAGTTGTACAGATTTTACAAAACTCGATATACTTATCTAGATATTTCTGCATGCTATAAGCGATCTTCAAGCACAGCGTGTCTTATGCGGATTACGTTTCAAGTGACGTTAAAGTAGGTAAAGTTAAAGATACCTATCAGTCTAAATTACGCAAAAGAAAGTTGCAGTGTACCCACGTAGCAGTGGGTAGAGGTGGTCATAGGTTGGCCAATATATGTAATACTTTAAAAAAACAACACTATCAATTAGTATAGGTACTTATGTATTTTGTCACAATTTTCATTGCGAAATATTTTAAACTTATTTTCTTACCCATGCATATTTGTAAAGCTTATCTTTTATATTCCAAATCTAAAACTACTACTTATGTCAGAGGCCTTTAGGGTGGTTTGTAAATTCTAACACCAAAGTTGGCTACTCTCATTCGAACTTACTAGTGGCGCCTCCAATATTTCCAACACTTTTTATCTGAACTAGTAGTTAGACAAGTACCTTAGTAACATCGTCACGTAGGCACTCAAACTACTCAATTTTACGAGCTGCGAGCGATTTAGGTTTAGTGGCGCTGAAGTTGAGGCACCTAGCTCTCGTAAACTTAGTCGGGATCTTCTTTATCGCGTCGTGAGTCGTAACTATGCCAAAATGACAAAGTTAACTACATAGATAGGTAAGGAAGTACGGTTATGTTAAGCGAATGTGGTTCGATGGAAAAAACTCTGACATAAGCTAAGCTGACGAAACAAGGCTCGATCCCAGCCCTTTACCAAATACTTGTTTTCCAAGTAATGTGGAGATTTGCTTAATGGTAGCATTGCTAGCAAAACACCATGACAGAACTGACATATTGGAGGATTTTAAAATCCGAGGTGATTGTGTCATCCATGAAAAGACAACCCACAATGTACCGGCTCATGAGAAACATTCAATCGATTAGCATTGCGATGAAATTAAGATACAAAATAATGAGGGATAGAAATCAAGACGAGGACTAATCTTATTGATAGCATTCTTACAGCAGCGGTTTGAATAGGCTTAAGGACTAACTTAGAGGTTTTAAAGTAATTATCTAAATAAGGTACTTATTTAAATAAATCAATCTACGAAGTTATCGATGCGATCAGCATCTTACTTGCCTTAGCAATATATCTGCCAACTCAATCTAATTTGATCGTCTCCAATCGTTTTCTATACAAAGTCTCAGCTGTATAGGTACTACTTGTAGCTAAATTGAGGATTAGCTCTAAATCGGTGGCACTCTGTTTAAAAATAGGTGCGTTCACAATACGTGACCTGGCAATTGAAGAGCGCGCTTTCATTTTGTTTCTGGAAAGTAATTTTTGTTGGGAACTTGTTCATTTTCGTATTTCGGTTAAGTGGATTGCTATAACTGTTGCTGTAGGCACCTTTTTATAAAGAAATTGATCAAGTTAGTTGACTCTTATGTAAGCGTAAAGTGTGGCGTTTGAGAAGTAGATACAAGGAGTAGGTACATTATTACTTATCATAACCTTTGTTAGAAAAAATGTCCTATTCTTAATCTTTTTTATTATTTTGCATACATAAGATGCATTCCTAATTGTGTGGTTCCAACCAACCAATAAGCATCAATTAAAAAAAAACCTGTTAATTTTTATTCATTGTTTATCACAAATCTCCTTTTGGTAATATAAAAAGGAGACAGCATAGATTTCGTAATATTATTTAGAAAAGCATCTTATTTCAAAAAAGATGAAAAGAAAAAGATGCATCAATTCTTAAAACATTCATAGCCGGCCAAGCTACAAAGATTCAAACAGAAGCCAAACCCTCAGTCCTATGTTACTACATTGGTGTACAGTACAGAATGCTGAGCTGAGACGCAGCGAGCGCCCCGATTGTACCTCCAACGAGATATAGCGTGTAATCAAAAGAACTAGACTCTCGAACTGACAGACGGATCGTTGGTCTATGCAATAAACGATTTACTATATGACCTATTATTTAGATTTTATAGGGTTGAATTAAAACATACGAGCACTTATTTACATAATTAATGTATGATACCTCTAAACCATCTGATTTCGATAGTGTTTTTTTATATGACACGATCAAAAAATCAAGCATTGTAAGTTTGTGTATTGAAATAAAAATTATTTTTTGTAATATTTTACTCGTATCGTAGAACAATTCAGTGCTACGTGCTACGATGGTTCTACATTTAGGCTACGAATAATCTACGCTCAAAGGTGATAATGAATTGCTACGAATGCTTATTTGCTACACTTTTCGGGACAGTATTGGTTAAGTGTCAAATGCAGTGTTCCGAACAAGTTTTTATACGTAATGGTGCATGATAATCCTCAGTTTTCTAGAGACACAATCTTGGTCTGAATCATATATGTAATTTTGTGCCTTAACAGTTTGTATGAAAGTATGTTTGAACTACACCGTGTTAAGGCTCATTTAACATAAAAAAATATAAAATGGTCTCGTATGAAATTTCGTTCTCCTTCAGATGTCAGGTGAAAACAAGAATTGATTGCATTAGTTGTGTTGTTGTATGAATTAATAAAACATTTTTGCCCGCTATTTTCCTGGCCACAGTCCTCATTCCTCAGTCGGTTGCCAGAGCGTGGTGTCGCGAGCGCGACCTATATCGATGGCTTCTATTCAGCCTCGAGCCACGCCGCCTTCAATTATACACGCCTCAAGCAAAGGAAATACCGTAGTGCACTTATTGGACCAATCACCTACTTTTGATTGAAAGAATGTAGCTAACTTTGGCGTCAAGCCACCCTAAGGGACTCAGTCATTTCATGTGAAAGGGAAGTATAAAACTGAAGGTTTTATGGCCAGCTATGCATGATGAAAACGAAGAAATTCAGTTGCCAAGCATCTAAAAATATGTTCCGATAAACTCGTTTCTGAGTCACTTCAAAAACAAAACAGTCATATGATCCTGGGTGTATCTGCCCAAGAGAATTTCCCTGACCAATTAATTCGGCGGGCTAGTCACGACCCTCAGTTATGAGGAAATACGACTCAAGAGAGAATACCTCCTTTCATTACTTGTAGATATTATTTAAAAAAACTGTAATAAATGAAAACATTGTGTGCTAGTTACTGTTGAAATGACAAATTTCGTTAATGTAGCTATCGTATCCTTCGTGGCAAAATACTCGTACTCGTTTACGAAAGCAAACTTTCTCAAAATTTAAATTTCCTGCTGAGAGTCCCATATATTGTTTAATCCACTATAATTTATTTCCGGTCACGCAAGCAGTTCGCGTGTTCCAATATCTCAAGGGATATGTTATTATACGTCTAAGTTACAATCCAATCATGGCCAGTATTTATGGCCACTCAACCTCAAAGCATCTCCGAAAAATGCTGTTTGGAAAACTGGAGTTTTATATACGACTGGGATTTGATAACCAACCATTTTATTTGTAAGCGTTAAATTGAGAATTCAACGTACCAGTAGTCGTCTGTAACTATTCTGTGGTAACAGCTGAAATGAGTTTATTTAAAATTAAGTGTATTAGTCTACATTCCATCCTTGATTCCCATTCTTCGTTGAAGAATTTCAATCATAAGTTCTGAAGGTGACTTGTCAATTTCCTATCTTGTGCTTATATAATATGTACACATCCGTTGTAATCGCTCGAGCCTTTCCACAGATCACACTTATACCCTTACATTTTCTTGTCTTCAAACATGACGGTTTCTTACGATGTTGTTCTTCATCTCTAAGCGAGTATAAATCAGCAATAACTTGATTAACAAGTCATTGTTGTGGCAGTGTAAGTCAGTGTTTTCTCATCGAGCCATTAACACATTATCCTTATAACTTACCGTAACTTACATACAAATTAGACGTATACAAAGTAGGTGATGACCTAGTCTGGACATCATCACACAGGTGATGACCTAGTTTGATGTCCAAGGTTCACCAACTATTGTATAGTCATAAGCCCTATCTCATAGTAAAATTTTTAAATGTTCACTACTGCTATACTTACCTGTTTCTTTCTAATAAGGTCAAATAAACGTTTTTATTATTATTATTACAAAAAAAACAACACATAAATTTCAAACAATCAGAACAAAAACTCACTCTATTTAAGTGATCGAAGCGAAACGCCCGTCGTGTCTAGAACTCTAGATGCTCGCATTAATTCCGTTACAAGAGAGAAACAATTTCAATAAGGGTGGATATTAGTTCGGACAAGATAAGTGCTCGCGGATGGAATCGGAACTAAAATATTCTGGTACAATTATATTATGGTCTTAACAATATAATTTTTCAAAAATATTTCACTGCATGTGTTTATGTGTCATGCATGTAGGTATCCTCTCTTATTATTTATGCACTTATTAAGGCCCAGGTAGCCGGAAATACACGTTTTTATTATTATTTTAATAAATAAATAAATATATATTTTTTTTTAATATTATGTAGCATATGTGCTGCCACCAAATACAAATTGAGTTATCTTGGTCCCCGACAGTTTCCTCTCAGGTAGACCGCCGCTGCCCCCCTTGGGACTTTTATCTTCTACTTTTCTGTTTATTCTGAACTCTTGTAAATTGTTTTGTCTGCTATTATTACTTAACTTATTAATAGACATTAATTTGACGACTGCAACTGTTAATTTATGTATTTATTAGGTAACTTAAAGGATTTTAAGTAAGTAGGTATCTAGTTTTATATATATCAATGTTAGTGATTAAACTGGTCTTTTAGTAATTCTGTTCAAAACGTCATATTTATTGTCATTTGAATGTCCTTTTAAAACTTGGATCTTCTTGTTGTGTGAGAGTGGTCTGATTTATCGTCAAGAGTTTCCAAACCGCTCTAACGTTTAACGGCAATCAGCCGGGATCTACAATTTAACGCGTCATCCGACCCACAGAAGACCTCAAATGAAATGCCCAAAAGTTTAATTAACTCGACTGTCTAAAAATGATGAACGAGTACGCTCATCAAAATGGCAAACCAAACTTGGGATAGATTTATATTTGTAATTCACTCAGCAGTTGTTGAAATTGGGGGATATCTACGAATAATTGGTATTATAGAATTGTAACTTCTTAAAGCGAGTGTGGCTCAGCGGTTCCAGTGTCTGCTTTTCATCCAGACGCACCCTGGTTCGAATCCGGCCCTACACCAATGACTTGTATTTTCAAGTTAAGTGTGGGTTTGCACTCGTTTTACGGTGAAACCGACATGTTTGAGGACCACAATATCCGAGGACATGTGTCTTCCGTGGAAGGACCTGGGCATCCACCACGATGTACCTGCCCAAGAAAACTCCCCTAACGAATTAATTCTGCGGGGTAGTCACAACCCTCAGACGACTCAAAGAGAGAACCATCACATGAAATATTTTTTGGCTCAACTGCAACAGCAAGTAAAAGTCAAATAACTACGTTTCTATAACATCAACTAGCTAGACTGTTAGTCACAGACGGCAGTCGCTAAGCCAGGCAGGATTTTAGAGCGGTTTGAAAACTCTCGACACCAGAGTTTAGCACTCTTATACGAAAAAGAAGAAGATAGTATAAATTTATTCGTTAGGGACTACGGACTGCCAACTTTATAAATTCACACAAATCTTCAAAATTGGTCTTCAATATCGTCTCAGTGTTAACTTTCCTCCTACCCGCTGTCGGTCCGAATATTTTGAATTCGAATACATGGAAGATTCAATTTTGGATGCACTTTGAGCATTTTGAATTGGACTGACATTTCCATTTGGGAGTGCCTTTGATAGAATCCGTCTTTCTGACGCGCTAAAAAAAGCTCTGCAAGAGATTGAAATAAGTTACTTGAACATAAAGTAAATAGTAGAATACATATAGAAGTGGGCGCAATGAAAAGTAGTGTATCGTATTATTTGATAATTATTTTTATTAATAAACATATTTACAAGTACTACTTTCCATTCACGAGAAAAAATAGATTTTTTAATATTTAACTTTAACTTCTGGTTCTGTCCTTACGCTAAACGTGAAAAATCATTTGTCATACACAAACCTTTCATACTAATGTTAAAGTCTATTCGCGGATTACGGAGAATTCTGTATTTTACACTCTGCTTCTGCACAGATTATGTAATACTTCACTGTACGTATAAAATCATTGTTAAAAAAACCGGTCTCCTTTCATTGACCAACCTTTAGCTTAATTTTACCCTAATTAGTTATGTTTGAGAAGACTCCATATTTAAGAGGATACAACATTACAGGTAGCAAGTGACGTCACAGTCACCAGGTTCCTCGCCTGCTTATCGAGTGTGAAACTTACATTTGTAACGGCTCGTATCGGAGCTAACTTGGCTCATAAATTGGAGCGGATCAACCGCTTACAAAGGCCGGTTGCACTTAATATAGTTTCACAGATTCCCAAATTGTATATTCATTTTCATTTTCTTAGAGTTACGACCGGTGACCCCCGCTCTGGATCGTTTCTGGTGCAACGGCTATCTATTGCCATCCAGCGCGGAAACGCAGCGAGCTTGATGGGCACATTTGCACCGGGAACGATTAGGGACGGGTTATTTAGTTAACTTGACATTAAGAAAATTCCTCATAATGCCGTAGATTTATATTATTTGTAAGGTTGTATATATTTTAGATTATATAGTTGTTAATTTATTTTTAAGTTTATTATAAAGTTTAGTTTTTAATTTATTACTTCCCTATGTGTTTTGTAAGTTCTTTAATAAATATGTTTCTCTTAAGGAAAAAAAAATTGTATGAACATTGTATTTTTTTTTTTTTACTTGGGATATGTTTACGTTTGACTACAGCCTGCCTGATGTTATATTATCCACTCATGACGACTGTATCGACACATCAGATGTAGATGTATGTGTATTGTTTTAAGAAATTGTAAGAACGAATGATAAAACTGTTATTTGTATTGTAAGAAAAATATGTGACGTTATCTTTTTGATAATTTGAGCAACTGTTGTGCGATCAATTTTGGGTTTGTGTATAGTAAAGTAATATATATTAAATAAACTAAATAATTAACTAAATATTCTATATAAACAACTGAAATTGCCGGAAATGGTCAAAAATCTTGACACAATTGCAAAAATTGCGATATTTGAGAGGCTTTTACCAATAGACGCAAACTCCAAGATAGCACATTGTATTGTTTCTTTTGAATTACAAGTTGGTTTTTGTATTGGAATAACTATATGTAGTTTCCCTAAATACCAATCGTAACATTCAGAATGCTTTGTAAACATATCCCAACCTCTTGTAAACTTGTTCTACTCCTCTTGTAAACTTGTCCCCCTGTACTCCGTGCAACTCCCCCGCAGGTGCCTCGAGCTCCTCAACTCGCTAATCCGAGTTGAGCTCGAGTCCAACTCGGCAGATTAGCCCCGCCTGCCGCCTAATTAAACCATAATGCTGTTTCAGCTCGTTTTCGATGTTGTACATTTTATGCTTAATCTTTCTTTTTTTTAATATAATTGCAAAATAGCGCTGCTAACGGTTTTCCGCTCCTGTATATACTCCTATATGCTCCTTCAAAACAATCTTTAAAATAAGGGTAACAAAATGGTTGACAAAGAAGACATTTTATTCACACAATGAGTACCTACCTCTTGTGGATTAAAGCTTTGATTATGACTAAATATGTGATGATTGTTTTTTTAGTATTGACAAATTGTTATATAAATGAATTGCTGTTCGTTAGTCTCACTAAAACTCGAGAACGGCTGAACGGATTTATCTTATCTTAGTCTTGAAATGTTCGTGGAGGTCTAGAAAAGGTTTAAAAGAGAAAAAAAAATATATATATATACAAAAGGTCGCAGTACGAAGTCTGCCGGGACAGCTAGTTATGAATAAATCTGAATCTGCACGCATTTATCCGGAATAAAAAGTTATCTATGTGTTAATATTATTTCATGTTATTTAAGGATAAAAAGTAGCCTATGACTCTTAAGACCTCATACTACCTTCACACCAAAAATCATGATAATCCGTTCAGCCTTTTTTAGCGCGACGAGCGTTTAAATAAACAGACAATCAGCGACACAGATAAACAAGAAACCGACGAAAAATATATATAAAAAAAAAACTTTCAGAAGACTTAATAACCTATATAATTTGAGCAACTGTTGTGCGATCAATTTTGGGTTTGTGTATAGTAAAGTAATATATATTAAATAAACTAAATAATTAACTAAATATTCTATATAAACAACTGAAATTGCCGGAAATGGTCAAAAATCTTGACACAATTGCAAAAATTGCGATATTTGAGAGGCTTTTACCAATAGACGCAAACTCCAAGATAGCACATTGTATTGTTTCTTTTGAATTACAAGTTGGTTTTTGTATTGGAATAACTATATGTAGTTTCCCTAAATACCAATCGTAACATTCAGAATGCTTTGTAAACATATCCCAACCTCTTGTAAACTTGTTCTACTCCTCTTGTAAACTTGTCCCCCTGTACTCCGTGCAACTCCCCCGCAGGTGCCTCGAGCTCCTCAACTCGCTAATCCGAGTTGAGCTCGAGTCCAACTCGGCAGATTAGCCCCGCCTGCCGCCTAATTAAACCATAATGCTGTTTCAGCTCGTTTTCGATGTTGTACATTTTATGCTTAATCTTTCTTTTTTTTAATATAATTGCAAAATAGCGCTGCTAACGGTTTTCCGCTCCTGTATATACTCCTATATGCTCCTTCAAAACAATCTTTAAAATAAGGGTAACAAAATGGTTGACAAAGAAGACATTTTATTCACACAATGAGTACCTACCTCTTGTGGATTAAAGCTTTGATTATGACTAAATATGTGATGATTGTTTTTTTAGTATTGACAAATTGTTATATAAATGAATTGCTGTTCGTTAGTCTCACTAAAACTCGAGAACGGCTGAACGGATTTATCTTATCTTAGTCTTGAAATGTTCGTGGAGGTCTAGAAAAGGTTTAAAAGAGAAAAAAATATATATATATACAAAAGGTCGCAGTACGAAGTCTGCCGGGACAGCTAGTTATGAATAAATCTGAATCTGCACGCATTTATCCGGAATAAAAAGTTATCTATGTGTTAATATTATTTCATGTTATTTAAGGATAAAAAGTAGCCTATGACTCTTAAGACCTCATACTACCTTCACACCAAAAATCATGATAATCCGTTCAGCCTTTTTTAGCGCGACGAGCGTTTAAATAAACAGACAATCAGCGACACAGATAAACAAGAAACCGACGAAAAATATATATAAAAAAAAAACTTTCAGAAGACTTAATAACCTACTTTTTTTGGAAGTCGGTTTAAAACTGCTGCAACGTGGTCTGTTGATGTATCAATGAATATATATAGGTAGATATAACTATCACCATTTTAGATTAGCTTTATTATTGAATTTGAACATAATGACGGATAATTCATACAATGTTTGGTAAACTAGATTATATTATCGTGTCTGTACCACAAGCCAAATTAAATAATATTTTAGTCAAAGCGATCTAACACGAAATAATCATGTAATTTGAGACGAAACTAAATAAACGTACAATTTGCTAAAGAAGTTTGGCCATCTGTTTGTCCTTTAATAACTAAATTCTAAATAACTGTGAATATTTTAAAAGTAATGATAAATAGGAGCACAATTTTATTTTTCAAAGCGAGAGTGAGTTTTTAGACTAAACTTCTCTTCCAGCTAATTTCTCAGACAACATTATGTCCGCGGATTTCGTATTTTTTTAAATATTTTTTTTTTCTTTCGATAACGGGAAATCATTTCATTGTATTTTTTTCACCGAAACAAAGCAAACTTCGTCTGCTGTATCTACCTTAACAATCAAATGATGATTTCAATATCAATAAATCAACAATTTCAATAGTAAAATACACCAGGTTCGCAATTACTAATCAAATTATTATAATTTTGCGTATGAAGCTGTTTTGATACATTAATATCATTTGCTGTGACCACATTAACCTGCGTAATTCGTTGCTGAAACAGATAATATTGCGTGTTTTGCTCAAATTTGATCAAAATTTGTCGATACATGCGGTCTGATAATTTTCAATAGCTTAATGTTGAGGCAGGCACAAACACATTATTAATAGTGACAGTTGGCATATAATTTTGTATGAAAACTTTATTAAACATCATTATTATCGTATTAAATACACATAATAAGTAAACATAGAAGTGCTTATGGTAGTGGATAACTTTAATATTGAACGGTTTTAAATCACCCAAGGGCTTCTTACACAACTTAAAAACTTTAAACTATCACAAAGTACCTACAGGGATCAACAACTAAACTTGGTTGTATATCTTTAAAACCAGGATGCATTTTTTTTTCTAACCTAACGACATTAAGTAAAGTTTTAAATCATGGACGATTATACATAACTGCACGTTGGCCACGGGCGCTTCACAATACTATACAATTGACTGGCCTGTTAGCTTAGTTGGTAGTGGCTCTGCCTTCTAATCTAGAGGTCGCGGGTTCGATTCCCGCATGACACAAGTATTTATGTACTTTAAAAATTTATAATTACTTGTGTTAAGTCTGGTAGTTTGTATGTATAATAAGTATGTATTTACAAAAGAAAAGTATATAAGTATTATATCCGTTATTTAGTACCCACGACACAAGCGTTTGCTTAGTGTGGGGCTAGATGGCGCTGTGGGCTATGTCCCGGAATATTTATTTGTTTATATTTTTTACAATATAACTTTATTGCACACCAAAATAAATTACAATATGAAAGAAATGGACTTAAACTATAAATGGATGCACAAGTGGGCGGCCTTATCACCTTGAGTGATCTCTTCCAGGCAACCTTAGCAAGAAAACGGTCACAGAAATCAGTTTGGTCGGTGACGTACAAATAAATAAATAATACTTAAAAATAAAACCTATAACTAAACAGAGAAAATAAAAGAAAAAATCAAACTAATTTACATGTTACAAATAATAATATTAATAAACTATGAACACACACATTTAACACCAATAATCGCGATTGACAGTTTACAACGTAGAGATGTAATGGCTGTATACCATACTCTGGAATCGACAGAGATTTAGCCTGCCTGATATTTAAAGGCAGGTCATTCCAGAGTAAGAGAGCTTTAATTGTGAAGGAGGATTGATAGAACAGATTGGAGTGGTTAAATTTAGGTTATTTTAGGATGAGAGTACGTGAAAGACGAAGGGATGAAGACGCTACACTTTATTTTATCACCCCAAATTTTCACACTGTAGCAATAATATGATATATGATATTCTCATCCAACAAAATGCTCGCATATTTACCACTTCCCCAATTATCGAGATATCGATAACGCCAGTTACACACGTCGCCGACTCGATTAACAAGTTAACAAGTCGATAAAAATATCGCATTCCTAGTGAATGCGTAACAAGCTCTCCGAAATTCGATATGTCAAGCAAACTTCAGCGTCGAGTGTGTACCTAGATGTACAGAGTTACTAGGAACTAACGTATAACATGTGCGGCAGTAAATAGCTAGATTAAATAATAATATGTTTGTGTGGACAAGTTAAAAATATTAGCAGGCCAAATTTGGGCTGAGTTAGGAAGATATTAAAAAAAGCGAGTGGAGCGAGAGGCTCAGCGGTTCCAGTGTCTGCTTTTCATTCGGACTCCCTGGTTCGAATCCAGACTTGAAAATACAAGTCATTGGTGAAGACCAATGACTTGTATTTTCAAGTTATGTGTGGGTTTGCACTCGCTTAACGGTGAAGGAAAACATCGTGAGGAAACCAACATGTTTGAGGACCACAATATCCGAGGACATGTGTCTTTCGTGGAAGGTCCAAGGGCGCCCACCACGATGTATCTGCCCAAGAGAACTCCCCTTACGAATTAATTCTGCGGGGGAGTGACGACCCTCAGTCATGAGGAAATACGACTCAAAGATAGAGAGGGGAGTAAAATATGGTTTGTGAACTCCGGTGTTGACAGTTTTTATCCTGCTAGGGCTCTGAACTGGCTTAAAGACTGTAAAATATTCAGAACTCAATAAAAAGAAATAAAGAAATCAAGTCTGAAGCTATATTTCAAAAACGACTTAGAGTGTTTTTATTGGAAAAGTGTTATTATTCCATAAAATTATTGTTGAATGATAAAACTATTTGATGTACCTTATTTTAATAAAATTTTTTGGCATTTAAATTTAAATTAAATTTCATACTTTGTGAAACCAATTTGCACGCCCTATGGGTGAGAATGTAGCGGTCAATATCTTATTTTTGAACAACTCTGTAAAACCTATATTCTGCAAATAAATGATTTTGTTTTGATCTTTATTTACAATAATAAAATATAAAAACAAGGGAAGAAAAACTAAACATACTACTTCTAACTACTACAAATAGGGGCACTTAGAAAATCTTTAGAAAAGCCTAAAGATAATCTAAGTGCTCCAGCCCACTACCAGAGGGCAGCGTGCCCAGCATACTGGCCGCATTACCACGCTGGATGGCAATGCTGATACGTTGAGCCAGAAAAAGGCCAGCGTTTTGGTCATGCGTCGCGTCAACCAAGCGCTCCGAGAGGTTTTGGAAAATAGTATGGGCTCCCGGACCCCACGGCCCCAAAGTCTCGACTCCAAAAGGCTCAAATATGTAACCTCGGCCGAGGTTAGCATATTTGCGTCTCTTGTGATGCTCGGCAATAATAGCCGCCGCTCCAGCCCGACACCGTGTCAAAGACAGATGAGACGGCGCCAATGTGTCGACGCAAGTTGCGTCCCACACAAGGGGCCGACCCAACTTCCAGGGCACAAGAGTCATACCGTCAGGTCTTTTTCCGTCGTCACGTGCTAGGCCGCTCGGTTCGAGCATAGCTGCAACATTGGCAGTGGAAAAAGCCCGGCGAATGATGTCGTTCAGACTAGCGTGGCGGCTAATTTTACCAGAGCTCCTCGAACATGAGAGGCCGTGGTGCCCGAGCTGGTCGACATCAGTACCACACTGGCAGCGATGCGGCTCACAGCTCCTCGCACCCAAACGCAATTTGTTTTGATTAGATTTTTTGGATTTTTAATAAATTTCATTCTAACCAAACCAATTCAAATCAAAACATGTCATTGCATCCATGTTTTAGCCACCCATCACCCAGAAAGCACTGTTGTGTTACTGTGTGAATTCAAAAGATAGATGTTTAAATATGAATGAACAAAATAATAACTCCTCGGCAACGATACAGCTGTTATTAAATAACTTGATGAAATTTAATGTTCCATCTCTATTTCAATTCTTCAAAAGGTATAAGTAACTAAGTAAGCGCTTCGATCAAGGTTCTTAAGGTTGTTGTGCTCTACTTACCTAAATGTTTATGGACTTGGAGTCAAATGAGTCTACTCAACTGAAGTCTATATTTAAACTTTCGCGATCCGTAATTTAGGTACGCACGTAGGTATGTCTCAAGACATAAGTAGGTACTTAAGTTAAGACATACATACATAAGGCATATAGGCATATAAGTAAATAATAGTAATAATGTGTAAAATTGCATGAATCTTACCGGTTAGAAAACTCTCGACACCAGAGCCACTTTCATTCAGACATCATTTAAGTATCATAAATTATAATGATGTTTTTTTGTTGAAAACAGTTTATTTTTAAAGAAATGAATCTAAAACTAGAAATAAAATACAATCAAACTACACTTAGCTAAATCTGCTTACATTAAATGCATTATAGCAGCAACGTATTATACTAAGGTTTCATGTTATCGTTTATGTAAATAAATAATTTGAATTTGAAATACACAATACATCTGATTTAAATTATAAAATACCAATTATGTTTCTCAAGTATCTTTCAGTATTATTGACAAAAGTGCTTTCAGTATAAAATGCCCAACTTTCTAAAAAGAAAGAGAGTCACCGAGGCGAATCTCCAATACGAAATCTTTGAAATAAGCCCAAGGTTTTCACTTTTAATAATTCCGAATCATGAAAATTATTTTATGCCTCGAAGAATATCTTTACAGGAAAAGTTGGTGAGACAATAACAACCGAGATATAAAGGCACTGCCACCTTAACTTTTTGTTTTTTTTTATGTTTGTCAGTAAATTATAATCATTCATATTCGTGCCATTGGGTAAATGCATGGTAAATGAAAATGGAAAGAAAAACAAAAAAAAGTCGAAGTCAATGCATTTATTTGCCGAGTACAGGTAAAGAAGATGGTACATTTCTTACTTCAACTCTCAAGGTATGCAAATTTACATATATTAAAATAAATTTTAACAAACGCTAATAAAATTTACACATTTAAAATAATATACTATACTAATTTATAAATCGTCACTTTAGAAGTCTTTAATAGCATAATACACCTTATCTAATAGAAATAGAAATGTAATAGTGGCAAGCAGTGTTTATTTAGGAATTTGTCAATTTATTGAAAGGAGCTAGAGATGATATTTCCATAGTTGCCAATGGTAGGAGTACCTACCTAAAAAGTTTTATAACTACAGTGAAATAACTTAGTAAGTGTAACCAGATTATAGAAGTGTGAGGGTTTTTAACCCGCCCAAAGGGTCTTTGACATGGTTTAGGAAATTATAGTAAGTGATATTTTTTTAAACTGGTATAATGAAGGATGACTTGAAATACCACTCAATGAATATCATTATGCTCTCAAGTGTATGTTATATAAATTCTGTGTTTTCATAGGGGTTATGAAAACATAAACGTTTGTATAAACTTGCCCTAAGAATAATATTTTAACGCCCAAACAGTTTACGCTCCGGGGACTTTTCATTTTGCAAATCACAATCCACAACAAACGAAACTTAAAAGGATGATATAAAAGCCATAAGATATAGCTACAAATACATTTGTATTGAGATTGTGACGCTTAAATAGAAATGTTTTTGTGATTGTTTTCGGTGCGCAAATGAATAATATATCTATCTTTCTTTACATATAATAAAGCAGAAGAGGGTCAAAAATCTGAACATAGAAGATAATAGAAAAAAAAAATGTTTGGATGTAAGAACTAAACAGAAAACAGAATACTTTTAGGCAGTTTTTAATTTTTTTTCTGTTTATATGTTTATTTAAACGCTCATAACGCAAAAACAGCTGTACAGATCATCATGATTTTTAGTATAAAATAAAATAAAAATAAAATAATATTTTTTTATTTTGTATAATTTCATTTTACAAAATGATATTGGAATCCAAAGCCTCCCGAACTAGTTTTCACTGTGTCTCGGGAGCCGATGGCTTCTCCCTGCTTACAATTAACACACAAATAAACAGAATGCCAAAAAATTAATTAAGAAATGGTAACATTTAAATAAAAACATAACAAACATTAAGATTTATCAAACATAATAAGTTTTCTTAACCTCGCATATTTTTATGAAATACAAAAAAAAACGGTATGTTTATAAATTCAATAAAAAATTAAAAAAAAAAAAAACTCAAATGATTTGTATAACTTAATAGTAAGTATTTTTAATTTATTTAAGAATATGTATTTAACAATATTTTATTACAGGATGGATGTAAATAACTATATGTTAAGCATACATACACACACACACATGTGTGTGTGTGTGTGTGTGTGTGTTTGTGTGTGACTAAGTTAGTACAACAAATTACCACTATTGACTAGTATAAAATAATGATTAAGAGTAATTCAAAAATAAAAGCTTTCTAACATTTTTTCTACTTCATTATAGTTAAAATCAGTAAGCCATTCAATTACTTTCTTTTTGACTTCTCTATCTGTAAGGAAATCAATTTTTTTGCATTTGTTTACCTCATTGTACAGTATTACAGAGATTACATTAAATTGTTTTTGTGCATATCTTCTATGTACAAAAGGGGTATGTAGGGAGTATGAGAACTTAGAATTGTCAAAGGCTACTTTTTATCCCAAAATAATGCGAGCGAAGCCGTGGGCGTCCACTAGTAATGAATAAGTCAATTATATAAGTTAAATATAAGATTCTATAGATATCAAAAGAAGCTATTCAATTTAGAGACTACACTACTTCAATTTAATAAAGCTACTATAATCTATTATAAACTAATAAAATAAATAACAAAATACCTTATGGCTTTTCTGTAATACCATTAGGCTTAGCGACTGCCGTACTAGAACAAACGAGACTTACAGTAAACTGTAGGACTGTGCTAGTATCATCGTGTCATTTGACCCACGGAAGTGCCCAGAATGGAATACCGCTTTTTGGTCACTAAGGAAAATGCGATTACCTCCGCTAGCTGAGCTACGGGCGCTAATGTGAGTAAAAATACCTTAGCAAAAAAACCTCACTTAAAAACCTAATTCCCTAGTTTTTTTTCTATGACGCGGTCTCATTAATACTCATAAGTAGAGGAGTATGTTTGTAATGGATGTGACGTCATCATCTATTCATGGGCCCTTTATTGCGACCGCCCGGACATGGCAAATGAAACGGGGACGCTGGGAGGGAGCCACGCCACGGGGTTTTTGGGGATAGAGATTTTTTTTTATATTAAAACTAGCTGACCCGGCGAACTCTGTTCCGCCTTTGAGGCAATAAATAAGCAGATTTTGGATTTTATTAAATTTAATTTAAAAAAAAGCGGGATAAAAGGTCAATCAAATCAAATCCTATGTCTGTCTGCTGGTTCTAAGCTACCTCCCCACCAATTTTCAGCTAAATCCGTTCAGCCGTTCTTGAGTTATAAATGGTGTAACTAACACTAGGTACTTTCTTTTATATAGGTATATTATATAGATTTAGTATCTACCAATTTGAGATTTCTTAACCATAGACAACAGTTTCGTCTTAACGATGATTTTTCTGACGAATGATTTCAAAACCTGATTAGTCGATAAATAAATTGTATGGTTTTTTACACTAAGTTTCGTCTTTCTTTTAGTGATTTATTCTCATAATTATGTTGTTGTTAAAACAGTTTAATCTATCAATCAAGCTAAGAAATTACACTACTTTAGGAACCTAAAACATCATGTGCAAAGGCAACATACAAAAGTAAAAATAATGGTTTGTACAAATACCAAATATTTGATGAAAAGTTCCAGGAAACAAAACATGATTATTATTATTTGGTTATACTATCACCAATGTTGAATTCGACGAGGAGAATTGATACACATCCGAAACGCGTAAACAACATACGCGAATTACACGTGAGTGATAACCGTTTTAGTTAACATATTGATAAAATGTCTCACGAAAGTTTTAATATTAAAATTGATATTATCACATTTCCTCCATATTTCCCCGTAATTGGTCACCATAGTTGTGTTGAACACGGTATGACGCTACTTGTCTTATGCTGTGGAGTAAGCAACACTAATACCTACACGAGGTATTATAATCTCTGCTTTTTAAACATGAAACATACATACTTAAAGTACCTATCTATCTAACAAATCATACACTTTTTCTTGTTCTCTGATTATTTTTGTGTAATGATTTGTATAGTTTACCTTAAATCAGACGAGTTGTAGTCAAGTGTAAGCTTATGTAGTACACAAAAATACGTCACAAATGCAATCCACTTTAAATACTTGGACGAGTTGAACAAAATATTAAAATTTGAAATTGTTAACTCTATACCAAAAGACCAAACTGGTCAAGTATTTTAAGATGAAAGAAAGAAAGAAATATATTTATTGAGACACACAAAGTTAAACTTATTATACTTACATGTGTGTTGACAGTAAGTCTATTTGACGCCATTAGCGCTGTTTGAAAAGTACCTATGTACCTACCTACCTAGTAGTCAATATACCTCTCATTAGTTTACAAGACCGGTTATAAAATATTTGCAAGACTATTCAAAAGTAATGATTTGTAAAAGTCTTTCAAATTCCGAAGCCATTACCCGTCTTTTTATTCGGTTTGTTTATTAAATCCTATTCATTTCTTTTATGGGTCCGTTAAAGGTAAACGGACGGCCTATAAATTGCAAATATCTTTTTAACGGTGCGTTATTTTTTTCAATTTGCCGCTTTGTATTCTGGAATGATTACGCTTCATTTATGTTATTTATTGTTGAATATACTGTATTTTTATTTGTTAATAAACAAAATAAATATGTACAAATTACATAATGGTGCTAATTCGATGGCACACGCAATTAAACTAAATTACCACTAAATGGGTTTAGTCCCTGTCAAACTGGTTTTGTTATTCGAACTAACAAACTATTTTTACGAATAAACTATTTTTAGATCGAGACGACTGAATTGTTTATGGTCATTCAATTTAGTTGAAAACGTCAAAACGCTATTCGACGGCGCATAATTTAACCAAATTTCTGTCTAATATTTGATCGCTAAGCGTCAAATTAGACAAGACCTAAAACGTGACGAATAAAATTTAGTTCCGTGTATTTGTATTGCTTGTATATGAGTTTCTGCTTTCAATTACAGCAGTTTCAATAGTTATCGCAATTCGTCCTGAAAGATATGAAAGAATGTGTAAAAAGCCAGTACCTGTTTTTCTTGAATTACATAGCATTATTATATGAAATAAGTCCCATGGTATGATTAAAAACTAACTACCATTTTACAGATAAAAGACGTTAATTAGAACGAAAGAAAGAAATAATCATTAAAGATTAACCAGAAAACATTGAAATAAATTAGCATAAATAGGTTAGGTATAATCAAAATGAAAAATAACAAAACCATTGTTGATGATAATTTTTACTTGATAATTGGCACAATACAAAATTAGGGCCAAAGAAAAAAAAAATACAGATGATACAGATATAATATACACACAGATAAAATATTGGGCAGTAATTAGTTATTTACTCCCTCTATTGTCCAGGTTTCAAACTAATATTACTACTTGCCACTAGATGGCGTGATGAACGCAACTCAATTTGGTTCATATTTGTCTATGACCATAACCTTTTATAATTTAGTTCTGAAGAATTGCTGAATAGGTTATAGTTAGTTTTGCACCAAAATAAAAAATGTTGGTCGGCTAATTTTGGTTTGGTCCAATGTTCTCGAATCGCTGTCAATAATGACTTTGACTGATCACACCTTAATCGCGACTTAAACATACGTTTTTAACCAGGATACATAGTTTATTAAAAGAACATAAATAATTTTGAGCAACAAAAAATAATAATAACACTTACAAATAAAATATATACCTAGTCAGGTCATAAGTATTGTCACACAGTAAAAACTTTTCTTTTAGAATGCTGGCCACAAAAAAGTTTATTGAATTCGAATTTCGAATTGTTCATGAAAATAAAAATGTATACTTTTTAGAATTTTACTCATTTTTAAATATGGAGTGGACGCTTAAAGAAGACCGTGTTGCAGTTATTGCATTGCATCGTTGCGGTTACGCGCCAATTCAAATTTTTGACATACTGAAAAATTTGATAATACCAAAAGATTCGTTTATCGTACCATCAAACGATACAATGAAGACTCTAGTGTAGATGACAGGTCAAGAAGTGGTCGCCCTCGGTCTGTTAGGACTCCAGCAGTGATAAAAGCTGTGAAGGCGCGAATTCAAAGAAATCCCAAACGTAAGTAGAAACTGTTGGCCCTTCAGATGGGGTTAAGCAGAACCACGGTGAAAAGGGTGTTAAATGAAGACTTAGGGCTTCGGGCATATCGAAAACAGGACATCGTTTGAATGCTCGTCTAATGGACCTGAGACTGAAGAGATGCCGCGCTTTGTTGAAGCGGTACGCGGGAAAAAAATATCGGGAAATTCTTTTTTCGGATGAAAATTTTTTTACCGTAGAAGAGAGCTACAACAAACAAAATGATAAGGTGTACGCACACAGTAGTGAAGAAGCGAGCAAACGTATTCCGCGTGTCCAACGAGGTCATTTTCCATCCTCGCTCATGGTATGGTTGGGAGTTTCTTATTGGGGCTTAACAGAGGTACATTTTTGTGAGAAAGGTGTAAAAACGAATGCAGTTGTGTATCAAAATACAGTCCTGACGAACCTTGTGGAACCTGTTTCTCATATAATGTTCAATAACAAGCACTGGGTATTCCAACAAGATTCGGCGCCAGCTCATAGAGCGAAGAGCACACAAGACTGGCTGGCGGCGCGTGAAATCGACTTCATCCGGCACGAAGACTGGCCCTCCTCCAGTTCAGATTTGAATCCGTTAGATTACAAGATATGGCAACACTTGGAGGAAAAGGCGTGCTCAAAGCCTCATCCCAATTTGGAGTCACTCAAGACATCCTTGATTAAGGCAGCTGCCGATATTGACATGGACCTCGTTCGTGCAGCGATAGACGACTGGCCGCGCAGATTGAAGGCCTGTATTCAAAATCACGGAGGTCATTTTGAATAAACTTTATATATTCCTGGACATTGCACACATCGCCATCTAGCCCCACACTAAGCAAACGCTTGTGTCAATTTAATTATATAACATCGTTTTAGGACATATCGGTTTGCAGTACCTCTGTTATTTTGCGCATATACGTTTTCTAGGTTAATAAATGAATAAAAAGAAAATACGCGTCAGACTTTGGGTTTATAAACTTCTAATAGCTCAAGTGAAACAAGTCGCGTTTACATACCTAAATGTCGTTTACATTTCAAATGCAATTAAACTTTGGACGGTGTTAATGTAAAGCGGTGGTACAGAGTGAACGAGGAAAAATAACGATAAATGGAACTTATTCAGAGTCAGGGATAAGAATCATCTCAGGCCTTTTAACGAATAAATGGTGTATTTAAAAGCTGTTGTGTAATTAAACTATCTATACATAAGTAAAGTACATATAATAAAGCTGAAGAAGTCGAAAGACATTTCCACAATTACTAGAAATTTTGTCTGTTTATCTGTGTATTAATCACGCGAAAACGGCTGAACGGATCATCATGATTTTTGGTATGCAGGCAGTATGAGGTCTTAAGAGTGTCATAGGAATTTTATATCCTAAAATGATGCGAGCGAAGCCGTGGGCAGTTATACAATAAAGAAGTGTTATTATATTAATGCTATAACATACATATCGGTTTACCGTATCTCATTTAAAAAAGTGACATCATTAAGTAAGTTGATTTTCTAAGCAATATCTTGGAACTTACATATAAAGTGTGTAAATATACTAAGTAAGAGTAATATTACATTAGCCCGGCTATTTCAGCTACTCGCTAGTTAGTTCCCATTCTTGTGAATTAACGACCCGTGACAACGGCGAGTACATTGTCTATACTCTAATTTGGGTAGCTAGTGGTAGAGGCTGTGTTAAAATATCCTGTAAACAATATGGGCCTTATTAAAAAACGTGGTTTAAATATTAGTCTAGTACAAGTCCGTTTTAGTTTTTCGAAAATTGTCTGTCTACTGTCATAATTGTCAAAAGTAACCAATGTTCAAGGATTTTCATTTCATCCCTCTCTTTAGGTATATTAGTTCCATGCCAATGTTAAATCAAAGTTCCAATGAGGCTTTTTCCGGAAGCCAATTAAAAAAATATATAGTTTAAAATATGTTCAATAGATGTCGCTGTATACTGTTAATGTACACCAAAGATGTTCTTACAGAACATCACAAGGCAAATACATCTTCTTTTTTCGGACGACATTGTTTAACTAAATGAACTCTGAACTTTTAGGTTGGTGTAACAAAAACAACTCAATATTTCAGTTTTTCTTCATTTTACTTCGAAAACACTAACACAGACAATACATACACAAAACAAAATGTATACAACACAAACACAAATCATGGATGGTGGGCTGTCAAAACATATGTCATGTCAGATGAAAAAGTTCCATTTCTTACTAAAAAAATGTGGAATATTTTTAAAGACATCGTTGTCTTAATTTTACCAAAAACTTGTCTCACTCATACTGAATATAAATAAAATTGCATTGTAAAGTTTATGTAACGTTCCGTTTCACGTATTATGAAGAACTCGGTTGTACAGGGGCAACATACAACGCCATCTGTTGAGCATTTTTTACACCATTTTTTTTAAATTCAGCTGTCATGAAAAGCCTCATTTGAAGTTGACATTTTCATTGCTTGTATGTGACGTCTGAACTACAAGAACCCACTTTTTATTTTCAAATCCTGGACTAATATTTAAACCACGTTTTGTAATAAGACGGTATGATACTATAGCGGAAATACATCAAAGTACAAAAGAAACCTAGTGGATTTTTTAATCGACCAAAACATTACCTGCCTTATTTACAAACTCGTAATATGGCTGACTACTATGAATCAGTAACAAAAATGGAACAACGAAAAGGAGGAGAAAGTGGAGAGGAAAAGATAATCGTCTTACACCCTATGCTGCAGCAACACATAACATCAGGCAGGCTGTAGTCAAACTTATCAACCTATAGCACGTTATAAAAAAACTAGCTGTGCTCGCGACTTCGTCCGCGTGGAATACTTATTTTGGCCATCATATTTATTTTTGCAAACAACCTCTTCAGCTTTATAAATTATAGCTGTTACCCACGACTTGAACCGTTTTCGAAGCGCACGCAACGGAAACCCTCAAAGATGAATAATTTTCCCCGTTTTTTCCACATTTTCCATTGTTTCTTCGCTTCTATTAGTTGCAGTGTGATGTTATATAGCCTAAAGCCTTCCTCGATAAATGGTCTATAGAACACAAAATGAATTTTTAAATGCGAGATTAGCGCGTTCAAACAAACAAACAAACTCTTCAGCTTTATAATATTAGTATAGATAACAAAGAAATGTGGTTTCGTCTTATACCAAAACCCTAATCAATACCAAATCTTGTACCAAATCAATGACATAAATAAATATATCATTCGGTCAAATGGAAAAACTTCTTATTAAAAGTCATTTAAAAATTCTCAAACACCACATCATTTTACCTTAAAACTCATATAAGGCACTCCAAACACTTACGTCTACCGTTTCCAAAGAGGATAACCATATCTTAATGATAAAAGCACAGCGCTAGCACCGGTGTAACACATTACAATGTAACTGCTAAGAAAGGGCATAAGTGGGCCAGATGTGGGCTATCTTTTCAAGGCATTGGTTAAATATGACAGATACTCCTCCTAAATTAATATATAAAATGCTTTTGTTTCGGACAATATAGAGAAGTAAATTAAATAACTAAAATCTTTAGTAATCAACATCATCCACAGCTGCATTCGTCCCACTGCTGGGAATAGGCCTCTCTCATAATAAGACATTGGCTTCGAGTTTTAGTAATGACTTAAATTAAATGACTAAAATCGTTAATCAATCCTCTCATTCAAGCTTCGTACCTAAATGATACAATTCTAAGATGATAGGTTGAATACTGGTCTGTCGTTTATCTATACTATACCTACTATATAATATTATAAAGCTGAAGAGTTTGTTTGTTTGAACACGCTAATCTCAAGAACTACTAATGCGAATTGAAAAAATATTTTTGTGTTGAATAGACCATTTATCGAGGAAGGCTTTAGGCTATATAACATCATCACGCTGCAATTAATAGGAGCGAAGAAACAATGGAAAATATAGAAAAAACGGGGAAAATTATTCATCTTTGAGGGCTTTCGTTGCGTGCGATGCGATTACGGTTCAAGATATCAAAAAAATATGAATGAAATAATTATTTCTCTTGAAATGATCTAACAAAATGTCTGCAACAATATATGTCTATTTTTGAAGATAAACTCACTAGAACCGTTTTTATCGTTATAACTATTCCACGCGGACTAAGTCGGGGGAACAGCTAGTTTAATATAAAAGTAATTTTATATTATTTTAACTCTCTGTTGTAAATGTAATGCAATTTTCGTGTGTTCATAAAAACATTTTATTCCTATTCTTCTTTTTTTTCTTTGTATGGACGCAATCAATGCATATAAATAAATAATAAATAAATATTTCGGGACATTGCACACAGCGCCATCTAGCCCCACACTAAGCAAACGCTTGTGTCGTGGGTACTAGATAACGATAGATATATCCCCCAACTTGGCCATAGGCCATCCAGTTAGCACTTGAATCTGTCAAGTAGTTTTGTAAAATATATGTCTCTTAGCACAAATTACTGTTTCAGAAGTCTACAGTACATAGGAATAGATATATATCTGCGTCTATTTTTATAGAAGGTCAATGAGTCTTATAAACAGTAGGTACTGATGTTTATTATACGCACACCGTATTCAGAACTCGAAAGATACTTACATTACTGAAAAGAAGATATATTTGACATATGAACGCCGGATTTTTGTACAACATATGATGACGTCTATTGGTATGGCAATCTCTTCATGGCTTTCAGGCTGAAAACGACACTAGAGTTGACAAGCATTCAGTGCATTGAATACCTTGAATGCTTTCATGAGAGGAACAAACTGAGACTACTGCCTTCGTATTGTTGCATTTATAATGGATGGGACTGTCTTACTGAAATGTTGCTGAAGATCAACAACGAAAGACCAAAAAGCTTGTATTAAGTTTTATTTCGAAAACTTTGATCATTGGCGTTTAAGAAATAGTTCTTAAACATCAAAGATCATATTGATTAGTTTTGCAACAAAAGTTATCTCAATATAATTGATGTGCCATTTATTTATTCAATTCTTGCCAGGTCATTGTATCAGTTATGTAAAAATACACACATTTTAATTGAGAACCTCTTTCCCTATAGAATCCGGTTTAAAAAAGGTTTAGTTTCATTATACAGTATATAAAAAGTTTGCCTATCGAACAAATGAGTCTATATTACAAAGTACCTAAAGTAAAAAATCCAATAAAACGTATATTAACTAAAAAGATAAAGTTTAGACCTTTAAATAAGGCAACAGAAGTAATTAGCAAGCTTTACAGGCCGTTAATATCCAAGCTACTGAAAAACACAGACAAAGAATAATGTCTTAACTTGTAACTTGATGTTTAAACTTTTCTTCGATCTTTTAGTGAACAAAAACACTCATAAAAATAAGGCCGCTACTCACTGAGATGCTCGTTTTTATTTATAGTTATTTTTGTACAATCTACTGTAATACATACTTTTTTTCTAGTTTTACATAGTCCGATACGTATGTACATATTTTTTTAACATCGTATTGTCATTCGTTCTTACGTTTTAGCTTCAAATATTATATTGCGTTAAAACCATGGAAAAAAGAGACCGGTTAGAAAACTAACGGAAAAATATAATTTTCGTTTCAATAATTAGATGGATTTATTTCCCGGTGGTAAGTTTTTATCGCGAGAGTAACTCTGCAGAAGTAGTTACTATCTACTCTAAAGAGAACTTTAAAAATACAGAGCACTACAACCACCACCGGGTGTCATGCATATCTGGCTTTACAATCTTTTCCAACCGTTAAGCCACGAGGTCAAGTTTCAACATTTGTTTTCTATAAATATTGAAGTTGTTTTAAAGGCGTTGGAACAGAAGTGCTTCCGTGGAATAAAGATAAATTGGCGCAATTTGTAGTCTTTCAACTTGCCACAAAGATGCGTTGCTTCATATTTATTGTCTGAAACGCGAGTTTAGTTTGAAGTTATCGATATTCTCGTCTTGCTGACTGGCTAACAATTCAGCAGAGTAGGTAGTAGATCTACTTAATTTCTTCGGTTACTTTTATTTGAAATCTAATTTTCTTATGAATGTATCACGATAAAGCAACAAACAGACCTCAGTTTATATAGAAGATCATTGCAAACAGAGGCATTTTAATTATTACGGAATAAAATTTTAACTAAATCGAGAGAGAATCTTAAGACATTTCTAGTGAATATGGTCGTACAGACAGCAGCGTCATCAATACAATTTAATTTTATCAATTTCACTGAATGCCTGGTTACCTTCCACCTTTATGTTAAATATGTTCTTTTTATTTGGTGTACAATAAAGTATATTTGATTTGATTTGAATGCAATTTTAATTTGGTGTTGTTTTTTCAAGTTTAAATTTGTTCTGAAAATGAAAATGAAAATGAAAATATTTCTTGTGTACTAGAAAATGACTTAAGGCTATGTAACATAAAAATTTATAACTAGGTTCTTAAATAACTAACTTAGCCTTAGGTAAACATAATGCGTCGGACTCCAGACTGGGTTACCGTATCCTGGAGCCGACCTCTTCCCAATTAGGTATGTATACAAACAATTTCAATTACAATTACAAAGATGTGTACAAAGTATGATAAGTATAAGGTATATAAATAAATTATCTTTGTTTTTGTTCCAATTTTTAGTATTCACAACTAGGTATGTACATAAACAATGACAAAATACGCGAGGCTCACTGAACTGAGTCACCGCGCGTGCATCGTGAAGTCACGATTAGTTACCTACCTACTCGGCGCAGCGCCTGCGGTACAATAGCTACGGCTATACAGGTTGACTAGGTTCAATAAGAAGTAATTAATTTTAGAGTTATATTATATCTTGTACATATATAACGATATGATATTTTCTGATATGATATTTTGAAATGTGTATGGACTAAAGGTCTGAAATAAATGACATTTATTTTATTTTATTTATAATGCGCCTGTGTTCCAAACAACTTATAAAATTAAATATAAGTAAGTTAAAATGGTGCCCTATTAGTTATTAAAATGAATGTATGAACTTTAGTAAATAAATTGAGGATGTCGATTTCTGATGCAAGATCCATTCAAATAAGTCTTTACTATTTTTCTACTCTATATTATTTTACGTTATATACCTTTATTCTACCTGTGCAAACAATACCATTTCTAGCACCTAGCCAGCCGTTACTTAAAATTAGGCTTCATACGTTAGAATACAAGTCCCTGGAGCCATACACACGAGTCTAACACACGCCGCATTATTTGTATTAAACCGACACAATGATGGGTTTTATTACACTCCAGTGTATCTATTTTTTAAACGAGTAATAGTACCCTTTGGTACCTATAGTCTGCTTTATTCTTGCCAGTTTTATACTCGATCAATTACCAAAGGTACATTCATATGCATTGTAGTATTAAATGAGCGATTTTGCGATTTTCTTATCTCTATCTAAAATTTACTTAAAACAAAAAGTACACTAGGTGTCGCTAGCTTGGTACTGGAAAATAGCTCAATCAGTCTGATTTAATTAATAAACCTTATGACGGCACCATAATATAAGATTAACAAAGTTGTATTCAAAGGCATTTTTATCATAAAATTCAACTTTAGGCGCACTTGCACAACGTTTCATAGACGTTGTTCAAGCCAGCTTTATTTACGTTGTAGTCCGTACCATTATAACTTGTAAATTTACAATTTAAGATTTGAACCGTAAATAATCATACACATTTCTATTTATATTATAACTGACATATTTTACAGACACCGAACAGCCAAACGTATCTAATTTTCCTTGCAGCTTCATTATAAGTAGGGAGATATTGTATACTAGTGGACGCCTGTGGCTTCACTCGCATTATTTCAGAATAAAAAGTAGCCTATGACTCTCTTAAGACCTTATACTACCTACATACCAAAAATCATGATGATCCGTTCAGCCGTTTTTACGTGATGAGCGTTTAAATAAAAAGAGAAATAAAGAAACAGATAAACATAAAAATATTCTGCTATCAATTCGAAGTATCTCCAAACATTTTTTTAAACACAAACTCAAATAAATTTATTCATAAAACCGATGACAAACATGAATATAACTTAATTGTTTAACACTTTTTTGGATTACATTGTGTTAAAATATCTTCAATGTTCAGACTTTCGACCCTGTTCAGCTTTATTATATGTGTAGATACTCCTCTTGAAGTTCGTTGAAGAATGTAATGTCTTGTGTTGGTTATTTAACAACCCACCGGAGCGGCGCCGCGCGGGCTGCCGCGCGCCTGATAAACGAGAGGTGACAACGATGTAACAGTGGGAGTTTGGAAGCCATGCTCATAAGTCTTTCATCATCATCATCCCCTTTTCTACCCCACTGCTGGGCATAGGCCTCTCTTTGAATGTGCTATCTTGTGCAGACCTCATCCATAAAGAACCCACTAAGTATAAAATAAGACTAAGTAACTACTTTTCAAAGATTTTTGGAAGGGCACAAGAAAGCTAAACCCTAAATTACAGGCTCCATTAAACATAGAAGGAATATCAGATCCGAGGGATATAGCTAATAGTTTTAAATCTACGTTTCAAATCGATCCCGCGCCGCTAACTGCCCCGCCGCCGGTGCTCGGTACTAATTCTCGTCCGCTGCCTGATGTTCCGTTCCCGCGATTTACTGCGAAGGAGGTGGCGTCCGTGATTCGTCGCATGACGCGAGGCAAGTCGCCGGGACACGACAGCATTAGTATTGAGCACCTGCAGCATGCTGGCCCACACCTGCCCCGTGTTCTTGCCATGTTTTTACACGTTCTGTATCCGACACTCGTACCTGCCACAGGACTGTTTAAAAACGGTGGTTGTTCCAATAATCAAGAATAAGACTGGCGACCCGTCTGACAAGACTAATTATAGACCCATCTCCTTAGCTACCACCATAGCCAAGGTGCTGGACAGTCTGCTTGATGGCATACTTAGCAAGCACCTGCAGCTGCACGATGCCCAGTTTGGTTTCCGAGCTGGGTTATCGACAGAATCTGCGATCTTGTGCCTCAAGCATACTGTCCGGTACTACACAGATCGGAAAACACCAGTGTATGCATGTTTTCTTGATCTTTCCAAAGCATTTGAGTTGGTCAGCTATAAGGTGCTCTGGAGCAAGATGAGGACGCAGACCAACCTCCCTGAGGAAGTCATTCGAATTTTTGATTATTGGTACAACAACCAAACCAACGTTGTGAGGTGGGCGGGCGAGTTCTCCGATGCGTATGGATTGAAATGTGGAGTAAGGCAGGGGGGGTTGTCCTCGCCCCGCCTTTTCAACCTGTACGTGAACGGGCTTATAGAGGAGCTGAGCGTGAAAAATAATTTGTCATACACAAACCTTTCATACTAATCTTAAAGTCTATTCGCAGATTACGGAGAATTCTGTATTTTACACTCTGCTTCTGCACAGATTATGTAATACTTCTATGTACGTATAAAATCATTGTTAAAAAAACCGGTCTCCTTTCGTTGACCAACCTTTAGCTTAATTTTACCCTAATTAGTTATGTTTGAGAAGACTCCATATTTAAGAGGATCCAACATTACAGGTAGCAAGTGATGTCACAGTCACCAGGATCCTCACCTGCTTATCGAGTGTGAAACTTACATTTGTAACGGCTCGTATCGGAACTAACTTGGCTCATAAATTGGAGCGGATCAACCGCTTACAAAGGCCGGTTGCACTTAATATAGTTTCACAGATTCCCAAATTGTATATTCATTTTCATTTTCTTAGAGTTACGACCGGTGACCCTCGCTCTGGATCGTTTCTGGTGCAACGGCTATCTATTGCCATCCAGCGCGGAAACGCAGCGAGCTTGATGGGCACATTTGCACCGGGAACGATTAGGGGCGGGTTATTTAGTTAACTTGACATTAAGAAAATTCCTCATAATGCCGTAGATTTATATTATTGGTAAGGTTGTATATATTTTAGATTATATAGTTGTTAATTTATTTTTAAGTTTATTATAAGGTTTAGTTTTTAATTTATTATTTCCCTATGTGTTTTGTAAGTTCTTTAATAAATATGTTTCTCCTAAGGAAAAAAAAATTGTATGAATATTGTATTTTTTTTTTTTTACGTGGGATAGGTTTACGTTTGACTACAGCCTGCCTGATGTTATATTATCCACTCATGACGACTGTATCGACACATCAGATGTAGATGTGTATTGTTTTAAGAAATTGTAAGAACGAATGATAAAACTGTTATTTGTGTTGTAAGAAAAATATGTGACGTTATCTTTTTGATAATTTGTGCAACTGTTGTGCGATCAATTTTGGGTTTGTGTATAGTAAAGTAATATATATTAAATAAACTAAATAATTAACTAAATATTCTATATAAACAACTGAAATTGCCGGAAATGGTCAAAAATCTTGACACAATTGCAATAATTGCGATATTTGGGAGCATCTGCGGAAAATTCGTCGAAAACAATTCGTCGAGAACAATTCGCCGAAAACACAATTCGCCGAAAACACAATTCGTCGAAAAACACAATTCGTCGAATCGCTATTTGATCTATCCGTAATAGTTGAAAATCTCTGACTATTCCCCGCTGTAGTTGAACATTTCTATAAATATTTTCCGCTATAGTCGAAGGTCCCTAAAAATATTGCCCGCTATAGTTCGGAACAGTATTTGTAACGGAATTTCTGCAAATCTTCTATAAATTTCGATTCGGCGAATTGTGATTCGGCGAATTGTGTTTTTCGACGAATTGTGTTTTCGGCGAATTGTGTTTTCGGCGAATTGTTCTAGACGAATTGTTTTCGACGAATTGTTTTCGACGAATTTTCCGCAAATCATTTGGGAGGCTTTTACCAATAGACGCAAACTCCAAGCTAGCAGATGTATTGTTTCTTTGAATTACAAGTTGGTTTTTGTATTGGAATAACTATATGTTGTTTCCCTAAATACCAATCGTAACATTCAGAATGCCTTGTAAACATATCCCAACCTCTTGTAAACTTGTTCCACTCCTCTTGTAAACTTGTCCCCCTGTACTCCGTGCAACTCCCCCGCAGGTGCCTCGAGCTCCTCAACTCGCTAATCCGAGTTGAGCTCGAGTCCAACTCGGCAGATTAGCCCCGCCTGCCGCCTAATTACACCAGAATGCTGTTTCAGCTCGTTTTCGATGTTGTAAATTTTATGCTTAATCTTTATTTTTTTTTAATATAATTGCAAAATAGCGCTGCTAACGGTTTTCCGCTCCTATATATACTCCTATATGCTCCTTCAAAACAATCTTTAAAATAAGGGTAACAAAATGGTTAACAAAGAAGACATTTTATTCACACAATGAGTACCTACCTCTTGTGGATTAATTTTAATTTATGAATGTATTATAATATGCAATACGTCGATTTTTTAAGCTTTGATTATGACTAAATAAATATGTGATAATTGTTTTTTTAGTATTGACATGTAACTGTTGTTTATTATGAACAAATCTGAATCTGCACGCATTTATCCGGAATAAAAAGTTATCTATGTGTATTATTTCATGTTATTTAAGGATAAAAAGTAGCCTATGACTCTTAAGACCTCATACTACCTTCACACCAAAAATCATGATAATCCGTTCAGCCTTTTTTAGCGCGACGAGCGTTTAAATAAACAGACAATCAGCGACACAGATAAACAAAAAGCCGACGTAAAATATATATAAAAAAAAAACTTTCAGAAGACTTAATAACCTACTTTTTTTGGAAGTCGGTTAAAAACTGCTGCAACGTGGTCTGTTGATGTATCAATGAATATATAGATATAACTATCACGATTTTAGATTAGCTTAATTATTGAATTTGAACATAATGACGGATAATTCATACGTATCAGCATTGCCATCCAGCGTGGTAATGCGGCCAGTATGCTGGGCACGCTGCCCTCTGGTAGTGGGCTGGAGCACTTAGATTATCTTTAGGCTTTTCTAAAAATTTTCTAAGTGCCCTTATTTGTAGTAGTTAGAAGTAGTATGTTTAGTTTTTCTTCCCTTGTTTTTATATTTTATTATTGTAAATAAAATTATTATTCATACAATGTTTGGTAAACTAGATTATATTATCGTGTCTGTACCACAAGCCAAATTAAATAATATTTTAGTCAAAGCGATCTAACACGAAATAATCATGTAATTTGAGACGAAACTAAATAAACGTACAATTTGCTAAAGAAGTTTGGCCATCTGTTTGTCCTTTAATAACTGTGAATATTTTGAAAGTAATGATAAATAGGAGCACAATTTTATTTTTCAAAGCGAGAGTGAGTGTTTTAGACTAAACTTCTCTTCCAGCTAATTTCTCAGACAACATTATGTCCGCGGATTTCGTATTTTTTTAAATATTTTTTTTCTTTCGATAACGGGTAATCATTTCAATGTATGTTTTTCACCGAAACAAAGCAAACTACGTCTGGTGTATCTACCTTAAACTTCAAATGATGATTTCAATATCATTAAATCAACAATTTCAATAGTAAAATACACCAAGTTCGCAATTACTAATCAAATTATTATAATTTTGCGTATGAAGCTGTTTTGATACATTAATATAATTTGCTGTGACCACATTAACCTGCGTAATTCGTTGCTGAAACAGATAATATTGCGTGTTTTGCTCAAATTTGATCAAAATTTGTCGATACATGCGGTCTGACATTTTTCAATAGATTAATGTTGAGGCAGGCACAAACACATTTTTAATAGTGACAGTTGGCATATAATTTTGTATGAAAACTTTATTAAACATCATTATTATCGTATTAAATACACATAATAAGTAAACATAGAAGTGCTTATGGTAGTGGATAACTTTAATATTGAACGGTTTTAAATCACCCAAGGGCTTCTTACACAACTTAAAAACTTTAAACTATCACAAAGTACCTACAGGGATCAACAACTAAACTTGGTTATAATATATCTTTAAAACCAGGATGCATTTTTTTTCTAACCTAACGACATTAACTAAAGTTTTAAATCATGGACGAATATACGAGTACATAACTGCACGTGGGCCACGGGCGCTTCACAATATAATATAACTTTATTGCACACCAAAATAAATTACAATATGAAAGAAATGGACTTAAACTATAAATGGATGCACAAGTGGGCGGCCTTATCACCTTGAGTGATCTCTTCCAGGCAACCTAAGCAAGAAAACGGTCACAGAAATCAGTTTGGTCGGTGACGTACAAATAAATAAATAATACTTAAAAATAAAACCTATAACTAAACAGAGAAAATAAAAGATCAAACTAATTTACATGTTACAAATAATAATATTAATAAACTGTGAACACACACATTTAACACCAATAATCGCGATTGACAGTTTACAACGTAGAGATGTAATGGCTGTATACCATACTCTGGAATCGACAGAGATTTAGCCTGCCTGATATTTAAAGGCAGGTCATTCCAGAGTAAGAGAGCTTTAATTGTGAAGGAGGATTGATAGAACAGATTGGAGTGGTTAAATTTAGGTTATTTTAGGATGAGAGTACGTGAAAGACGAAGGGATGAAGACGCTACACTTTATTTTATCACCCCAAATTTACACACTGTAGCAATAATATGATATATGATATTCTCATCCAACAAAATGCTCGCATATTTACCACTTCCCCAATTATCGAGATATCGATAACGCCAGTTACACACGTCGCCGACTCGATTAACAAGTTAACAAGTCGATAAAAATATCGCATTCCTAGTGAATGCGTAACAAGCTCTCCGAAATTCGATATGTCAAGCAAACTTCAGCGTCGAGTGTGTACCCAGATGTACAGAGTTACTAGGAACTAACGTATAACATGTGCGGCAGTAAATAGCTAGATTAAATAATAATATGTTTGTGTGGACAAGTTAAAAATATTTGCAGGCGAAATTTGGGCTGAGTTAGGAAGATATTAAAAAAAGCGAGTGGAGCGAGAGGCTCAGCGGTTCCAGTGTCTGCTTTTCATTCGGACTCCCTGGTTCGAATCCAGACTTGAAAATACAAGTCATTGGTGAATACCAATGACTTGTATTTTCAAGTTATGTGTGGGTTTGCACTCGCTTAACGGTGAAGGAAAACATCGTGAGGAAACCAACATGTTTGAGGACCACAATATCCGAGGACATGTGTCTTTCGTGGAAGGTCCAAGGGCGCCCACCACGATGTATCTGCCCAAGAGAACTCCCCTTACGAATTAATTCTTCGGGGGAGTGACGACCCTCAGTCATGAGGAAATACGACTCAAAGATAGAGAGGGGAGTAAAATATGGTTTGTGAACTCCGGCGTTGACAGTTTTTATCCTGCTGGGCCTCTGAACTGGCTTAAAGACTGTAAAATAGTATAGTGATTCAGAACTCAATAAAAAGAAATCAAGAAATCAAGTCTGAAGCTATATTTCAAAAACGACTTAGAGTGTTTTTATTGGAAAAGTGTTATTATTCCATAAAATTATTGTTGAATGATGAAACTATTTGATGTACCTTATTTTAATTGATTTTTTTGGAATTTAAATTTAAATTAAATTTCATACTTTGTGAAACCAATTTGCACGCCCTATGGGTGAGAATGTAGCGGTCAATATCTTATTTTTGAACAACTCTGTAAAACCTATATTCTGCAAATAAATGATTTTGTTTTGATTAGATTTTTTGGATTTATAATAAATTTCATTCTAACCAAACCAATTCAAATCAAAACATGTCATTGCATCCATGTTTTAGCCACCCATGACCCAGAAAGCACTGTTTTTTTTTTTTTTATCCACAATTATTAATCCCCCTACGTTGTAGGGGACCTTTTTTAGGTTTCTTACATGTACCTAATAATTAATTTAGTAAATTTATTAAAACGTTTTTTTTTTCTTTTTCCCACCCAATTTTATTTTTTATTTTCAAAGCTATGATGATTCTTAGTTTGGATACAAGACAGAAAGCACTGTTGTGTTACTGTGTGAATTCAAAAGATAGATGTTTAAATATGAATGAACAAAATAATAACTCCTCGGCAACGATACAGCTGTTATTAAATAACTTGATGAAATTTAATGTTCCATCTCTATTTCAATTCTTCAAAAGGTATAAGTAACTAAGTAAGCGCATCGATCAAGGTTCTTAAGGTTGTTGTGCTCTACTTACCTAAATGTTTATGGACTTGGAGTCAAATGAGTCTACTCAACTGAAGTCTATATTTAAACTTTCGCGATCCGTAATTTAGGTACGCACGTAGGTATGTCTCAAGACATAAGTAGGTACTTAAGTTAAGACATACATACATAAGGCATATAGGCATATAAGTACATAATAGTAATAATGTGTAAAATTGCATGAATCTTACCGGTTAGAAAACTCTCGACACCAGAGCCACTTTCATTCAGACATCATTTAAGTATCATAAATTATAATGATGTTTTTTTGTTGAAAACAGTTTATTTTTAAAGAAATGAATCTAAAACTTGAAATAAAATACAATCAAACTACACTTACTTAGCTAAATCTGCTTACATTAAATGCATTATAGCAGCAACGTATTATACTAAGGTTTCATGTTATCGTTTATGTAAATAAATAATTTGAATTTGAAATATGTACACAATACATCTGATTTAAATTATAAAATACCAATTATGTTTCTCAAGTATCTTTCAGTATTATTGACAAAAGTGCTTTCAGTATAAAATGCCCAACTTTCTAAAAAGAAAGAGAGTCACCGAGGCGAATCTCCAATACGAAATCTTTGAAATAAGCCCAAGGTTTTCACTTTTAATAATTCCGAATCATGAAAATTATTTTATGCCTCGAATATCTTTACAGGAAAAGTTGGTGAGACAATAACAACCGAGATATAAAGGCACTGCCACCTTAACTTTTTGTTTTTGTTATGTTTGTCAGTAAATTATAATCAATCATTTCGTGCCATAGGGTAAATGCATGGTAAATGAAAATGGAAAGAAAAGCAAAAAAAATTCAAAGTCAAAGCATTTATTTGCCGAGTACAGGTAAAGAAGATGGTACATTTCATTACATCAGAACACCTTACTTCAACCCACAAGGAATGCAAATTTACATAATTATATTAAAATAAATTTTAACAAACGCTAATAAAATTTACACATTTAAAATAATATACTATACTAATTTATAAATCGTCACTTTAGAAGTCTTTAATAGCATAATAGGTACACCTTATCTAATAGAAATAGAAATCTAATAGAGGCAAGCAGTGTTCATTTAGAAATTTGTCAATTTATTGAAAGGAGCTAGAGATGATATTTCCATAGTTGCCAATGGTAGGAGTACCTAAAAAGTTTTATAACTACAGTGAAATAACTTAGTAAGTGTATCCAGATTATAGAAGTGTGAGGGTTTTTAAGCCGCCCAAAGGGCCTTTGACATGGTTTAGGAAATTATAGTAAGTGATATTTTTTTAAACTGGTATAATGAAGGATGACTTGAAATACCACTCAATGAATATCATTATGCTCTCAAGTGTATGTTATATAAATTCTGTGTTTTCATAGGGGTTATGAAAACATAAACGTTTGTATAAACTTGCCCTAAGAATAATATTTTAACGCCCAAACAGTTTACGCTCCGGGGACTTTTCATTTTGCAAATCACAATCCACAACAAACGAAACTTAAAAGGATGATATAAAAGCCATAAGATATAGCTACAGATACATTTGTATTGAGATTGTGACGCTTAAATAGAAATGTTTTTGTGATTGTTTTCAGTGCGCAAATGAATAATATATCTATCTTTCTTTACATATAATAAAGCAGAAGAGGGTCAAAATCTGAACATAGAATATAATAGAAAAAAAAATGTTTGGATGTAAGTACTAAACAAAAAACAGAATACTTTTAAGCAGTTTTTAATTTTTTTTCTGTTTATATGTTTATTTAAACGCTCATAACGCAAAAACAGCTGTACAGATCATCATGATTTTTGGTATAAAATAAAATAAAAATAAAATAAAATTTGTTTATTTTGCATAATTTTATTTTACAAAATGATATTGGAATTTATAATTTGAAGTTTTCACTGTGTCTCGGGAGCCGATGGCTTCTCCCTGCTTACAATTAACACACAAATAAACAGAATGCCAAAAAAATTATTAAGAAATGGTAACATTTAAATAAAAACATAACAAACATTAGGATTTATCAAACATAATAAGTTTTCTTAACCTTGCATATTTTTATGAAATACAAAAAAAAAACGGTATGTTTATAAATTCAATAAAAAAATTAAAAAATTAAATTTTCTCAAATGATTTGTATAACTTAATAGTATTTTTAATTTATTTAAGAATATGTATTTAACAATATTTTATTACAGGATGGATGTAAATAACTATATGTTAAGCATACATACACACACACACATGTGTGTGTGTGTGTGTGTTTGTGTGTGTGTTTGTGTGTGTGTGTGTTTGTGTGTGACTAAGCTAGTACAACAAATTACCACTATTGACTAGTATAAAATAATGATTAAGAGTAATTAAAAAATAAAAGCTTGCTAACATTTTTTCTACTTCATTATAGTTAAAATCAGTAAGCCATTCAATTACTTTCTTTTTGACTTCTCTATCTGTAAGGAAATCTATTTTTTTACATTTGTTTACCTCATTGTACAGTATTACAGAGATTACATTAAATTGTTTTTGTGCATATCTTCTTTGTACAAAAGGGGTATGTAGGGAGTATGAGAACTTAGAATTGTCAAAGGCTACTTTTTATCCCAAAATAATGCGAGCGAAGCCGTGGGCGTCCACTAGTAATGAATAAGTCAATTATATAAGTTGAATATAAGATTCTATAGATATCAAAAGAAGCTATTCAATATTTTTTTTTATATAGGTACTTATTGTTTAGTTTTTTTTTTTTAAATATACCTTACATTCAGTTTTTATATACAAGTACAAATTTTGCATGTGACGTTTCTAATAAACCGATCATAAAATCTCATTACGCCTTAGCAAATGTTCAGCCAGAAAATGTCCTTGACTCATGTTGAGGGAAACAATGGTGGAACGACAAAAAAAAAAAAAGCTATTCAATTTAGAGACTCTACACTACTTCAATTTAATAAAGCTACTAAAATCTATTATAAACTAATAAATAACAAAATACCTAATGGCTTTTATGTAATACCATTAGGCTTAGCGACTGCCGTACTAGAACAAACGAGACTTACAGTAAACTGTAGGTCTGTGCTTATCATCGTGTCATTTGACCCACGGAAGTGCCCAGAATGGAATACCGCTTTTTGATCACCAAGGAAAATGCGATTACCTCCGCTAGCTGAGCTACGGGCGCTAATGTGAGTAAAAATACCTTAGCAAAAAAACCTCACTTAAAAACCTAATTCCCTAGTTTTTTTTCTATGACGCGGTCTCATTAATACTCATAAGTAGAGGAGTATGTTTGTAATGGATGTGACGTCATCATCTATTCATGGGCCCTTTATTGCGACCGCCCGGACATCGCAAATGAAACGGGGACGCTGGGAGGGAGCCACGCCACGGGGTTTTTGGGGATAGAGTTTTTTTTTTTATATTAAAACTAGCTGACCCGGTGAATTCTGTTCCGCCTTTGAGGCGATAAATAAGCAGATTTTGGATTTTATTCAATTAAATTAAAAAAAACGGGATGGAAGGTATCCTATGTCCGTCTGCTGGTTCTAAGCTACCTCTCCACCAATTTTCAGCTAAATCCGTTCAGCCGTTCTTGAGTTATAAATGGTGTAACTAACACCACTTTCTTTTATATATATAGATTTAGTATTTACCAATTTGAGATTTCTTAACCATAGACAACAGTTTCGTCTTAACGATGATTTTTCTGACGAATGATTTCAAAACCTGATTAATCGATAAATAAATTGTATGGTTTTTTACACTAAGTTTCGTCTTTCTTTTAGTGATTTATTCTCATAATTATGTTGTTGTTAAAACAGTTTAATCTATCAATCAAGCTAAGAAATTACACTACTTTAGGAACCTAAAACATCATGTGCAAAGGCAACATACAAAAGTAAAAATAATGGTTTGTACAAATACCAAATATTTGATGAAAAGTTCCAGGAAACAAAACATGATTATGATTATTTATTTACACCATCACCATAATTGAAATTGACGAGGAAAATTGATATTATCACATTTCCTCCATATTTCCCCGTAATTGGTCACCATAGTTGTGTTGAACACGGTATGACGCTACTTGTCTTATGCTGTGGAGTAAGCAACACTAATACCTACACGAGGTATTATAATCTCTGCTTTTTAAACATGAAACATACGCTATACTTAAAATACCTATCAGCCTAACAAATCATACACTTTTTCTTGTTCTATGATTATTTTTGTGTTATGATTTGTATAGTTTACCTTAAATCAGACGAGTTGTAGTCAAGTGTAAGCTTATCTAGTACACAAAAATACGTCACAAATGCAATCCACTTTAAATACTTGGACGAGTTGAACAGAAATATTAAAATTTGAAATTGTTAAGTCTATACCAAATGACCAAACTGGTCAAGTATTTTAAGATGAAAGAAAGAATGAAATATATTTAATGAGACACACAAACTTAAACTTATTATACTTACATGTGTGTTGACAGTAAGTCTATTTAACGCCATTAGCGCTGTTTGAAAAGTACCTATGTACCTACCTAGTAGTCAATATACCTCTCATTAGTTTACAAGACCGGTTATAAAATATTTGCAAGACTATGCAAAAGTAATGATTTGTAAAAGTCTTTCAAATTCCGAAGCCATTACCCGTCTTTTTATTCGGTTTGTTTATTAAATCCTATTCATTTCTTTTATGGGTCCGTTAAAGGTAAACGGACGGCCTATAAATTGCAAATATCTTTTTAAAGGTGCGTTATTTTTTTCAATTTGCCGCTTTGTATTCTGGAATGATTACGCTTCATTTATGTTATTTATTGTTGAATATACTGTATTTTTATTTGTTAATAAACAAAATAAATATGTACAAATTACATAATGGTGCTAATTCGATGGCACACGCAATTAAACTAAATTACCACTAAATGGGTTTAGTCCCTGTCAAACTGGTTTTGTTATTCGAACTAACAAACTATTTTTACGAATAAACTATTTTTATATCGAGACGACTGAATTGTTAATGGTCATTCAATTTAGTTGAAAACGTCAAAACGCTATTCGACGGCGCATAATTTAACGAAATTTCTGTCTAATATTTGATCGCTAAGCGTCAAATTAGACAAGACCTAAAACGTGACGAATAAAATTTAGTTCCGTGTATTTGTATTGCTTGTATATGAGTTTCTGCTTTCAATTACAGCAGTTTCAATAGTTATCGCAATTCGTCCTGAAAGATATGAATGAATGTGTAAAAAGCCAGTACCTGTTTTTCTTGAATTACATAGCATTATTATATGAAATAAATCCCATGGTATGATTAAAAACTAACTACCATTTTACAGATAAAAGACGTTAATTAGAACGAAATAAAGAAATAATCATTATCACAATACAAAGTTAGGGCCAAAGAAAAAAAAATACAGATGATACAGATATAATATACACACAGATAAAATATTGGGCAGTAATTAGTTATTTACTCCCTCTTTTGTCCAGGTTTCAAACTAATATTACTACTTGCCACTAGATGGCGTGATGAACGCAACTCAATTTGGTTCATATTTGTCTATGACCATAACCTTTTATAATTTAGTTCTGAAGAAACGCTGAATAGGTTATAGTTAGTTTTGCACCAAAATAAAAAATGTTGTCCGGCTAATTCTGGTTTGGTCCAATGTTCTCGAATCGCTGTCAATAATGACTTTAACTGATCACACCTTAATCGCGACATAAACATACGTTTTTAACCAGGATACATAGTTTATTAAAAGAACATATATACCTATAATTTTGAGCAACAAAAAATAATAATAACACTTACAAATAAAATATATATATACTTGCACTACAACAGGACTTGAGACCTAGTTTTACCTGAAAACAATCAGCTCGTACTAGGTTTAACCAAGACTAAGTGGCTACACCTAGTTCTAACCGGCTAAAACTAGGTGTAGCCGCACTTCGGGTATTAGCCGTAACATACCTACACTACATACGTAACCTAGTCTACTTTTTCAAAAGGCAGGGTACCCAAAATGCTGGCTGTATTGCCTCGTTGAATAGCTAGACTAAACTTTTGGGCAAAGTACAACCCAGCATTTTGGTCACGCGAAGCCTGTTTCAAACGCCCCGACAGATCTTGGTAGAGGTCAAGAGCGCTCTGACCCCAGGGCCCAAGAGTTTCTACCCCAAACGGTACAAATAAATAGCCCTTGTCTAGTTTAGAATATTTGCGCCGTTTGAGGAGCTCTGCAGATGAAGCAGCACCGCCAGCCTGCCTGGAAGATGTTTCAAGATGAGACGGCGCCAATGTGTCGACACAGGTTGCATCCCACACCAGCGGCCGAAGAGTTATATTTTATGCATATTTTTCTAAGTTATAGTGACAAAAAAAAATGTTAATAAATGTTTCGTAATGACGAAATGTAGCGTAGCACATTCTACTTGTGAATAAGAATAAGAATAAAATCAATTTATTGGGACACGAAACAACAAGAAATACACAACACAATAAAATATAAAAATATATACAGGTACACGTTTCGTGCCACAATCCGGCCCCAACTCAGCATGTGCTGGATGCAAGCATCCAGCGCTGGTCTTCCGTTGGGACCGGCAGGTGACATCACGCACGTTAATAAAAATATAATACGCATAACAACACTAAACATTATAAATAAAAACATACACAAAAAACAGCAAAACACAATATAGCTAATACTTGAAAACATACAAAAAAACTAATAATAAAAATAATTTTAATTTTAGTGTGCTCCTGCTTCGCTTCTACGTTTCCGTAGCAATCATATATTAGAAGCTTTGTTTGAACCCACTTTGTAGCGCTTCGAAATCTCTTATTATCATCGTAATTTTATCTGTTACTTCAGAATCATACCATTATAGGAAAGCAAAAGTGTATTAAATAAACAGACTAACAATAGTTTAAGTAAATTTATTTATTTTTTATGCATTCAAAAAAAAGACATAATTGGCGGGTGCCGTTCCTCGTCCAATAGACCAGTAAAATTAAAATAATGAACAACTCAACACAATAGTCTAGATTAATACCATGTCTGAAATACTTATTTTTATACCCTCACAATTACCACTCTGTGTATTTTTTTACTTATTTTAAGTATTGTATTGTAAAAGGCCTCTCAATGTTGCTACGGTCCCACTGATGCATTAAAAAATACTGGGCGGAAGACCCGATATTCTGGTAAGTTAAAATAATTATACTAACAATAGTCTGTTTACTTCGCTTTTGTGAATCAACCAAATCTTTTAAGTGTTACCTTAGTTTAGATATCCGAAGGTGACATCGCTAACTACTATTTCTTTATTCAAAAAGATTATTTTTTGGATTAATTCACCTTTCATCCATCATTCTTTAAGATTCACCGGACGTAACAAAAACACATATCACCGTAGACTTTGGAATTCCACAAAGTTGTAATAATTATCTTTATTTACAATAATAAAATATGAAAACAAGGGAAGAAAAACTAAACATACTACTTCTAACTACTACAAAAAGGGGCACTTAGAAAATCTTTAGAAAAGCCTAAAGATAATCTAAGTGCTCCAGCCCACTACCAGAGGGCAGCGTGCCCATACAATAATTATTGTATTTTATTGTATTATTTTTTACTTGTATTTCTGTGACGTGTATCAAATATCTGATATAAATAAATTACTATGACTACGACTATGACTATAAGAATGTCATAAGTCGTGAGGGAGTGTAGATATCCACAATTTACGGTTTTTGAACAAACTCAATGCGACAGAAAATGCTAAGATTCAGTGTGTCACGTTTGTTTTTCTAATTAAAATAAAATAAATAAAAAAATAAAAAACTTGAGGGTCTAACATCGACGCAGATGGCACATGCAAAGGGAGGCCTATACCCAGCAGTGGGATCCCAAGGGCTGTGGATGATGATGATGAAATAAAAAAATATTGCTGGACATTGCACACATCGCCATCTAGCCCCACACTAAGCAAACGCTTGTGTCAATTTAATTAATTTATTATTAATTTAATTTTAATGTATGATTTGTTGATATATTTATTATAGTAACTTTAGTTTTACTTACCAATTTAGTTTAACTTAAAAGATTATATCATATGATTTGGATTTGTGTCTTCAACTGATTGTAAATTTTCGTATTCACTAATTAACATAATGTACACATAGCGGAGGTGATACGTTTAGCTTAGATTTTTTTAAATTCGGGATTTCACTGCATTTCAAACAAAAGTTTGTCTTGAAGCTTTCCTTTAAGTAAAAAGCTTAGTACACATTACACTTAAATAACAACAATAAATAAGAAGGTACTTAGACAATATGTAATTTAAAAAACATCGTTTTAAGACATATCGGTTTGCAGTACCTCTGTTATTTTGCGCATATACGTTTTCTAGGTTAATAAATGATTAATAAGAAAAAGAAAATACGCGTCAGACTTTGGGTTTATAAACTTCTAATAGCTCAAGTGAAACAAGTCGCGTTTACATACCTAAATGTCGTTTACATTTCAAATGCAATTAAACTTTGGACGGTGTTAATGTAAAGCGGTGGTACAGAGTGAACGAGGAAAAATGACGATAAATGGAACTTATTCAGAGTCAGGAATCATCTCGGGCCTTTTAACGAATAAATGGTGTATTTAAAAGCTGTTGTGTAATTAAACTATCTATACATAAGTAAAGTACATATAATAAAGCTGAAGAAGTCGAAAGACATTTCCACAATTACTAGAAATTTTGTCTGTTTATCTGTGTTTTAATCAGGCAAAACCGGCTGAACGGATTATCATGATTTTTGGTATGCAGGCAGTATGAGGTCTTAAGAGTGTCATAGGCAAATTTTTATCATGAAATGATGCGAGCGAAGCCGTGGTCAGTTATACAATAAAGAAGTGTTATCATATTAATGCTATAACATCCATATCGGTTTACCGTATCTCATTTAAAAAAGTGACATCATTAAGTAAGTTGATTTTCTAAGCAATATCTTGAAACTTACATATAAAGTGTGTTAATATACTAAGTAAGAGTAATATTACATTAGCCCGGCTATTTCAGCTACTCGCTAGTTAGTTCCCATTCTTGTGAATTAACGACCCGTGACAACGGCGAGTACATTGTCTATACTCTAATTAGGGTAGCTAGTGGTAGAGGCTGTGTTAAAATATCCTGTAAACAATATGGGCCTTATTAAAAAACGTGGTTTAAATATTAGTCTAGAACAAGTCCGTTTTAGTTTTTCGAAAATTGTCTGTCTACTGTCATAATTGTCAAAAGTAACCAATGTTCAAGGATTTTCATTTCATCCCTCTCTTTAGGTATATTAGTTCCATGCCAATGTTAAATCAAAGTTCCAATGAGGCTTTTTCCGGAAGCCAATTAAAAAAATATATAGTTTAAAATATGTTCAATAGATGTCGCTGTATACTGTTAATGTACACCAAAGATGTTCTTACAGAACATCACAAGGCAAATACATCTTCTTTTTTCGGACGACATTGTTTAACTAAATGAACTCTGAACTTTTAGGTTGGTGTAACAAAAACAACTCAATATTTCAGTTTTTCTTCATTTTACTTCGAAAACACTAACACAGACAATACATACACAAAACAAAATGTATACAACACAAACACAAATCATGGATGGTGGGCTGTCAAAATATATGTCATGTCAGATGAAAAAGTTCCATTTCTTACAAAAAAAAATGTGGAATATTTTTAAAGACATCGTTGTCTTAATTTTACCAAAAACTTGTCTCACTCATACTGAATATAAATAAAATTGCATTGTTAAGTTTATGTAACGTTCCGTTTCACGTATTATGAAGAACTCGGTTGTACAGGGGCAACATACAACGCCATCTGTTGAGCATTTTTTACACCATTTTTTTTAATTTCAGCTGTCATGAAAAGCCTCATTTGAAGTTGACATTTTCATTGCTTGTATGTGACGTCTGAACTACAAGAACCCACTTTTTATTTTCAAATCCTGGACTAATATTTAAACCACGTTTTGTAATAAGACGGTATGATACTATAGCGGAAATACATCAAAGTACAAAAGAAACCTAGTGGATTTTTTAATCGACTAAAACATTACCTGCCTTATTTACAAACTCGTAATATGGCTGACTACTATGAATCAGTAACAAAAATGGAACAACGAAAAGGAGGAGAAAGTGGAGAGGAAAAGATAATCGTCTTACACCCTATGCTGCAGCAACACATAACATCAGGCAGGCTGTAGTCAAACTTATCAACCTATAGCACGTTATAAAAAAACTATCTGTGCTCGCGACTTCGTCCGCGTGGAATACTTATTTTGGCCATCATATTTATTTTTGCAAACAACCTCTTCAGCTTTATAAATTATAGCTGTTACCCACGACTTGAACCGTTTTCGAAGAGCACGCAACGGAAACCCTCAAAGATGAATAATTTTCCCCGTTTTTTCCACATTTTCCATTGTTTCTTCGCTTCTATTAGTTGCAGTGTGATGTTATATAGCCTAAAGCCTTCCTCGATAAATGGTCTATAGAACACAAAAAGAATTTTTAAATTCGAGATTAGCGCGTTCAAACAAACAAACAAACAAACTCTTCAGCTTTATAATATTAGTATAGATAACAAAGAAATGTGGTTTTGTCTTATACCAAAAACCAAATCAATACCAAATCAATAACATAAATAAAAATATCATTCGGTCAAATGGAAAAACTTCTTATTAAAAGTCATTTAAAAATTCTCAAACACCACATCATTTTACCTTAAAACTCATATAAGGCACTCCAAACACTTACGTCTACCGTTTCCAAAGAGGATAACCATATCTTTATGATAAAAGCACAGCGCTAGCACCGGTGTAACACATTACAATGTAGCTGCTAAGAAAGGGCATAAGTGGGCCAGATGTGGGCTATCTTTTCAAGGCATTGGTTAAATATGACAGATACTCCTCCTAAATTAATATATAAAATGCTTTTGTTTCGGACAATATAGAGAAGTAAATTAAATAACTTAAATCTTTAGTAATCAACATCATACACAGCTGCATTCGTCCCACTGCTGGGAATAGGCCTCTCTCATAATAAGACATTGGCTTCGAGTTTTAGTAATGACTTTTGCTACCTTCCTCGGTCCTATTGGGATGTCTTGTTGGATGAGATAACAACGAGTTGGGTATGTCTTGATGCGAGTGGACTGTATATTTTTACTGGTTGCGCGTGCGGTGCGATAGACGGCTATTGTCGTTCTGTTGGCGACTTGGCGTGCGGGCTGCCCCCTGTCGTCGTTGGCGGGAACCTCTCACGTTGGTCGACCTGTCCCGCCGTTATGTTGGTAGCGGGATGTGACGCTCCAACAATGACTTAAACTAAATTAAATGACTAAAATCGTTAATCAATCCTCTCTTTCAAGCTTCGTACCTAAATGATACAATTCTAAGATGATAGGTTGAATACTGGTCTGTCGTTTATCTATACTATACCTACTATATAATATTATAAAACTGAAGAGTTTGTTTGTTTGAACACGCTAATCTCAGGAACTACTAATGCGAATTGAAAAAATATTTTTGTGTTGAATAGACCATTTATCGAGGAAGGCTTTAGGCTATATAACATCACGCTGCAATTAATAGGAGCGAAGAAACAATGGAAAATATGGAAAAAACGGGGAAAATTATTCATCTTTTAAATGTAATGCAATTTTCGTGTGTTCATAAAAACATTTTATTCCTATTCTTCTTTTTTTTCTTTGAAGGGACGCAATAAATGCATATATCCCCCAACTTGGCCATAGGCCATCCAGTTAGCACTTGAATCTGTCAAGTAGTTTTGTAAAATATATGTCTCTTAGCACAAATTACTGTTTCAGAAGTCTACAGTACATAGGAATAGATATATATCTGCGTCTATTTTTATAGAAGGTCAATGAGTCTTATAAACAGTATGATGTTTATTTCCCCACTCTGGGAGAGCGACACAACTACGAGACGAGATGGAGAAACAGGCTGGCAACTTCTGCTCACTCTCTTGAAAAGTCGACGAAGTCGGTTTACTACGGAGGCTCGAAGTTTTATAACCACCTGCCTGAAAGTATTAAAAATACAGCGTCCGATAATATTTACAAATGTAAATTAAAAGCATTCTTGGTAAATAAAGCATACTATAAGATAAGCCACTACCTAGATGACAAGTTTACCGCTGATGGTATCATTGATACCTACACAATTTGATTAGTACGATTAATAATACTATTGTATGAATATTTAATTTGACATGTAAATTTCTATAATTTATCAATAAATATCTGTATCTGTATCTGTATCTGTTAATACGCACACCGTATTCAGAACTCGAAAGATACTTACAGTACTAAAAAGAAGATATATTTGACATATGAACGCCGGATTTTTGTACAACATATGACGTCTATTGGTATGGCAATCTCTTCATGGCTTTCAGGCTGAAAACGACACTAGAGTTGACAAGCATTCAGTGCATTGAATACCTTGAATGCTTTCATGAGAGGAACAAACTGAGACTACTGCCTTCGTATTGTTGCATTTATAATGGATGGGACTGTCTTACTGAAATGTTGCTGAAGATCAACAACGAAAGACCAAAAAGCTTGTATTAAGTTTTATTTAGAAAACTTTGATCATTGGCGTTTAAGAAATAGTTCTTAAACATCAAAGATCATAGTGATTAGTTTTGCAACAAAAGTTATCTGAATATAATTGATGTGCCATTTATTTATTCAATTCTTGCCAGGTCATTGTATCAGTTATGTAAAAATACACACAATTTAATTGAGAACCTCTTTCCCTGTAGAATCCGGTTTAAATCAGTAAAGGTTTAGTTTCATTATACAGTATATAAAAAGTTTGCCTATCGAACAAATGAGTCTATTTTACAAAGTACCTAAAGTAAAAAATCCAATAAAACGTATATTAACTAAAAAGATAAAGTTTAGACCTTTAAATAAGGCAACAGAAGTAATTAGCAAGCTTTACAGGCCGTTAATATCCAAGCTACTGAAAAACACAGACAAAGAATAATGTCTTAACTTGTAACTTGATGTTTAAACTTTTCTTCGATCTTTTAGTGAACAAAAACACTCATAAAAATAAGGCCGCTACTCACTGAGATGCTCGTTTTTATTTATAGTTATTTTTGTACAATCTACTGTAATACATACTTTTTTATAGTTTTACATAGTCCGATACGTATGTACATATTTTTTTAACATCGCATTGTCATTCGTTCTTACGTTTTAGCTTTAAATATTATATTGCGTTAAAACCATGGAAAAAAGAGACCGGTTAGAAAACTAACGGAAAAATATAATTTTCGTTTCAATAATTAGATGGATTTATTTCCCGGTGGTAAGTTTTTATCGCGAGAGTAACTCTGCAGAAGTAGTTACTATCTACTCTAAAGAGAACTTTAAAAATACAGAGCACTACAACCACCACCGGGTGTCATGCATATCTGGCTTTACAATCTTTTCCAACCGTTAAGCCACGAGGTCAAGTTTCAACATTTGTTTTCTATAAATATTGAAGTTGTTTTAAAGGCGTTGGAACAGAAGTGCTTCCGTGGAATAAAGATAAATTGGCGCAATTTGTAGTCTTTCAACTTGCCACAAAGATGCGTTGCTTCATATTTATTGTCTGAAACGCGAGTTTAGTTTGAAGTTGTCGATATTCTCGTCTTGCTGACTTGCTAACAATTCAGCAGAGTAGGTAGTAGATCTACTTAATTTCTTCGGGTACTTCTATTTGAAATCTAATTTTCTTATGAATGTATCACGATAAAGCAACAAACAGACCTCAGTTTATATAGAAGATCATTGCAAACAGAGGCATTTTAATTATTACGGAATAAAAATTTAACTAAATCGAGAGAGAATCTTAAGACATTTCTAGTGAATATGGTCGTACAGACAGCAGCGTCATCAATGCATTTTAATTTTATCAATTTCACTGAATGCCTGGTTACCTTCCACCTTTATGTTAAATATGTTCTTTTTATTTGGTGTGCAATAAAGTATATTTGATTTGATTTGAATGCAATTTTATTTTGGTGTTGTTTTTTCAAGTTTAATTTTGTTCTGAAAATGAAAATGAAAATATTTCTTGTGTACTAGAAAATGACTTAAGGCTATGTAACATAAACATTTATAACTAGGTTCTTAAATAACTAACTTAGCCTTAGGTAAACATAATGCGTCGTACTCCAGACTGGGTTACCGTATCCTGGAGCCGACCTCTTCCCAATTAGGTATGTATATGTTATGGACCAAGTGATAAATTGGGCAGTATACATAGTGCCCGGTCATTATGAAAAATGCGCAATATGAGAGTGCAATTTGATAATAATTATTCAAATAATCAAATTGACCGGGCATTATACATATTGTCCATCACCTTTTGGGCAGAGTAATACAAACATAATTTAATTAATATTTTTTTATTGTTATTGTCATTTAACTTAAAATAAACTAAATATTAAACCACTTAAATAATCAGACTCATTATTTGGATTAATTACCAAGGACTTCTTCCTTAAAAATCCACTAGTATTTGCATTTAAAACTTAAAAATATAACATAACCTAACCTAACCGCCGCACGAGCCGCACGCTGAATGGCGGTCTCTGATTGGTCAAAGCGTGTCATGCCAGGCGTACTTCCCTCCCCGCCCTCGCACAAGCGTTAAATATAGCTTTATTATCAAATTGCCCAATTGTCATGTAGCAATATAATAATGACCGTGCAATGTGATAAATAATGAAGTTAAGATAGTAATTAATCACTTAGCCCGATAAAGCTAGACATTATTCATAATGCTCGTGCATTATGAATAATGTCTAGCTTTATCGGGCGTTCGCTTGCTTCTTCATTCGCTCTTCGTTCGTTCTCTGTCAGAGAAACACGTTATCTTGCCAGAAAAATCTAAACAAATACTTACTTGAAGCTACGAAACCTGAAAGTGTTTTCAACTTATATCACAGTGATTCTACAGTGTTCTAAATATAAAAAAGTTGTGGAAGTGCTAAAAATATCCTATATTTGCTAAAATTTATGGCAAAATTTTTATGGGCATCTACCCTAAATCCTAAAATAAATACTTTTTTCTACTGAGTGAACAATTTACGTGATCTGAACGTAATCCTTAGTGACATCGACACCCAAACGTCATTTCTGACATTTTATTGTCACTGTATTGCCAGGTTATAAAAATTCCAACCACTGCGGGTAATATAACCAATCGGTAAGCGATCTCGAGTTTCTACAGTAAAAATCTACTACGCACGAATACAACAATGTCACTTCAACATACACCACCTCAGCATAACCTACTGCGATCGGAATCTACCTTTGCTACGCCAATGGACTACCCCTCGGATGCAGAGGTTGGCCATGAAGCCGGGATGAGTGACTCCAGCTGCAAGGCAACAAAAACTACTAAAAAAAGTTTCCGAGTGACTAAGAGGAAGCAAGGTGACCGAGAAGACATATCCAGATCAGAATTCTTGGAAATGTTTAAAGCTCTGAAGACCGAGCAGGATCTAAAACTTGACACAATTATTAATTCTGTTAATGGGTTGACGGCATCCGTCGGTTCCCTCTCAACAAAAATTGAAGAGCAGAGTAAAACAATCAAAATCCTACAAGAAGATAACACTGCCAACAAGATTGAGATATTTACGCTGAAAAATCAAGTTGAAACCTTGCAACATATGCTCTGTGGATCAAGTCTTGAAATCAGAAATATTCCAACTGCACAAAAAGAATCCAAGGAGGACTTGAAGAAGATCGTATGCAGCACAGCAGAATATTTAAATATTCCAATAACCAAAGCTTCAATTAAAGATGTGTACCGCAGAAACACCAAGTCAGAAAGCAAACCAATCGTGGCAGACTTTACTACTGCAGCTGTGAGAGATGAGATTCTGGCCTCTTTCAAAAAACACAACAAAGACCGCAAAGAAGACAAGTTCTGTACTACCCATATCAACTTCGAAGGCCCCACCAAACCGGTATACTTGTCCGAAAATCTAACGCCTAACGAGAGGAAACTTTTTCGTCTTGCTCGCGTTTTCGCCAAAGAAAATAACTTCGCATTCTGTTGGACATCTTACGGGCGTATATTTCTTCGAAAGACTGAAGGATCGCCTCAGCTCAGAATCTCCAGTGAAAACGACCTCGACAAATTGAAGTCCCAGTGACTAGCCGAAAGCACATCTGAACATTGCGAGAGTTCAAAAGAAACTCCTTTCTATTCTACTGTATTAATTACTATAACAATGTGTCTACACTTCTTACCCTCATCAGAGGTAATGATAACCGATATGTCTCAGAAAGCTGCTCGCCAACATTCAATTGCACTCTTACTACATGTATCTATCTGTACAATATGCTTTATAATCAGACCTGTATCTATGTATTACACTACTCTTTATCTTTGCTATTTATATATCTATCACTTTGCCAAATCCATGCTAACCGCGACTTTTTGTCACACAAAACCCCACCAAAAGATAAGAAAAAGGCTACGGATAGTTCCCGACCTCTTACCATGTCCATTCATGTATATACTCACGTGCTCGCGTCAATATAAAACGGTACAATTTGTTTCTGATACCGTCACATATCAACATACAAACTCTCATGAAAACGTCTGTTCATCTGCACTCTCCATACAAGAACATCCTCCCAATGTACCTGCAAAGTGTTACCCTTCTTCTGCAATGAATTATAATCAACCTCAAGTGTCCTGTCAATCAACTGTTTCCAATGTCAAATCTCAACCAAACAATCAAATCTACACAGGTGTGTATCCTGTGTCCTTCAATATCTATTACGAAATATGAATAATCTTGATTTCATACGTGACATTGATAACACAGTCTTGATTGACAACACAAGAGTACCTTTTGCAGAGGATTGCAGGGACGCACTAGGAGACCTAAGAGAACAGATAACAATAGTAGCCCAAAATATAAGAAGTATTAGAAAAAACTTCGACGAATTCCTACTATACCTAACTCGACTTAACTTCATGCCCGACGTAATCATCTTGTCCGAAACATGGATTAACAACCATTTTACTAAAATAAACCTACCAAATTATGAATGTCATGCCTCAAAGATACTAAGAAACCAGAACGACGGACTAGTAATTTTCACGAAAAAGGAGTTAAATTTTGAAGTTTCTGAACCTTATTTTAATGAAGCGAATTGCTTGGTACTAAAACTTAATAACGTTCTAACCATAATTGCTATATATAGAAGCCCTTCCTATACTGACACAAGAGCTTTTCAACTGTCACTAGAATCTACCATTAGAACTGTCAAAACGGAATCTTGCATTATAACGGGCGACATCAATATAGACATCAGACCTACATCAATTGATAAGAAGGCTCCATATTATCTAGAACTCACGGCACACCATGGTTTCATTCCTGGGCACTCTCTGCCTACACGAGATCGAACCTGTCTTGATCACTCTATGATCAGAACAAATAAAAGTGCTCGCGTAGTAGTATCAGACTCAGATACTACCGACCATGTCACAATCATTACAGGTATCAACAAATGTTCTAGTCCTAGTCAACCTAAAGCTAAAACTGTCGAGAGAATAGACTATAACGCTGTCGTTGCTACTCTTAGTGAATTCAACTGGACTAACTTCTTCAACCACTCCAAAGTAGATCAGGCAGCAGAGGAACTTGTACAGATAATTAAACAAGCTATCAAATCCGGAACATCCACTAAACACACGAGTAACTCAAACACATTTCTTAGACCCTGGATGACAAAAAGTCTGCTCAGATGTTCAAGGAAAAAAGACTCGCTACACCTCAAATCCAAAACGAATCCTGACAACCCATTACTATTAGCAAATTACAAAAAATATCGAAATCAATACCGATTACTTGTTCAAAGTTACAAGACCCAGTATGATTCTCAGCTCATTGCCGCTAACAAAAACAATAGTAAAAAATTATGGAAGACTGTTAATACCATCTGTGGAAGAAAAGAAACAAACTCAGACTCGTCTAAATTACTCAAATGCAAGCCCAATACAAAAGATGCTCTAACCCACGTTAATAATTTCTTCACAAATGTTGGTAGTAAACTTGCTCAAACAATTCTCCAAAAACTTGACCTAACCGAAGCTGATTTGGCGAAAGCAACAAGTATTGAGCACTCACCAGTATGCTCCTTATTTCTCTCTCCAACAGATGAAGTGGAAATATCTAAAATAGTTTCTAGTCTAAAAACTGCTTCAGCGCCAGGACATGACCTAATCAGTAATAATATCTTAAAAAAAGCTAGCCACATTCTAGCAAATCCTATCGCCTTCATTTGTAACCTGAGCATGACCCAAGGTGTAGTTCCAGCCTGTTTTAAGATAGCAGATGTTTGTCCTATCCATAAATCTGGAAATCATTTGGAAGTCTCAAACTACAGACCTATATCCTTGCTGCCTTCGCTATCAAAAGTCTTGGAAAAGGTCATAAATAAAAGACTTCTAAATTATCTAGAAAGGAACGACGTATTATCACCAAACCAGTATGGCTTCAGAGCCAACAAATCGACCGAGGATGCAGTAGTAGCGCTCGTAAATGACGTCACAAATCACCTGGATTCAAAAAAAAAATGTGTGGGCGTTTTCCTTGACCTGGCCAAAGCCTTCGATACCGTATCCTGGAGGATCCTGTTGCGAAAACTGGAAGCTATTGGAGTAAGGGGAACGGCCTTAGCCTGGTTTCAATCATACCTTAGCAACCGGCAGCAGAGAGTCAAATTGTCCAACTGTTGTAGTGATTACAGTCAAATAAATTTCGGTGTACCACAGGGTAGCGTTCTTGGACCTACACTATTCTTGGCCTATATCAATGACCTGTGCCAACTAACCCTAACAAATGCAAGCACAGTCTGTTTCGCTGACGACACAGCTCTAATCTTCTATGGGAAGAGCTGGAAAGAAGTGGTCTCATTGGCTGAGGAAGGCTTGGCTAAAGTATCAGCGTGGCTAGAGAGAAATCTGCTAACACTAAATGCAAAGAAAACAAAATTCGTGGCGTTCAGAATCACTGATAGACCAAAGCCTAGTACCATATCGCTACGACTTCATTCTTGTTGCTATCCCCAAAATACCAAGTGTGCCTGCCCAGAACTAGAATCAGCTGATAGTATTAAGTACCTAGGAGTGATGATTGACCACAAACTTAATTTTGAAGACCATATAGTAATGCTACGTACTAGATTAAGAACAATGCTACATACTTTCAAAAAATTGAGAGCTGTCGCTGACAAACAAACAGTAAGACTAGTCTACCTGGCCCTATGTCAGTCAATACTGGGCTACTGCATTGTGTGTTGGGGCTCAGCAGCCAAAACAAGAATACTGAATCTAGAAAAAGCGCAAAGAGCAGTCCTAAAGGTGTCCTACAATAAACCATACAGATTTCCAACTACTGAGCTCTATAAAAGTACAAACCACCTAACAGTCCGTCAGCTCTACATAGCATCGACCATTCTTCGCTATCATAAAACTGCCGCATCAGAAGTAGTTAGATCATTTCGTAAGAATATTTGGCGTGCTCCCAGAACTAGAACACATTTTGCTGATCGTGCTTTTTCATATAAAGGTCCGTCTCTCTACCAGATTGCGGATCGCAAATTTAACATACTACAGCTATCAAGATTTGCCTGCAAGAAAATAATAACAACATGGCTACAATCTCAGGATTACGACGAAACGGAAGACACTTTTGAAAATTTTTATAAAACATAACAATGAGTGGCCTGGCTCCCAGCTAGTCAGTGCCCCTCACTGTAATCCCCATGCCGTTGTTTCAATACCAACTCTGGTGAAACGGGCACAGAGATGAGGCCCACCGACTGGCTGTGGCCCAGGCCACACAAACAATTTTTTATTTTTATTCACCACAACTCTATTCCAACACGCAATGTCTAAAAACTCCAATCGGATCCCCATTATGATAGTTACTAGTTTCGCGTAATCCGACTGTAGTAAAACCCTACTTTTTTATAGTAGCAATACTACTTTATTCTTGTTTATTTTATTTTTTATTTTTTTCTCTCGTATACATGTTAAAGTTTGATGCTGTAAATACGTAACAGAAAAAAAAAAATTTTTCACCTCACGTGCCTTTTCGAAATAAATGTCTATACCTATATAAAATAATATATTTTTCCGTATAAATTCTTCTTTATTTATAATTATATATTATCCATACATTTCACATATTATATACACACACTTCGATATACATAATATATAAACAAACTATATATATGTACCTAATATTAATACCAGCTTTCATACTTGAGTAACAATGTTAATAATGGAGGTATTTAATAATTATTTACTTACTTACATGATAATATTTTATACCTACTCATAAATATACCCAAATACTGAAGTAGGCAGGTTACAATCAGCTTTCTGGCAACATTAACTTGTCATCTGTATTCGCTCACTTTATTATGTAGGTAAATACGTAAATACCGACAAAACTTGTAAGAAATTAATGTGTTGTTTTTATGTTTTATGTTCTTATGTTTGCACTAAAATCACTAATGTAAATAGTTACTATAAGCCATATCAGTGTCCTCCTTCCCAAACACTATTTTATTAGTTTGTGTCGCTGAAGGATCAGTTGTAAAACTAAGGCATCAGGCCATATCAAATCTTGTTTTTTGTATGAAGCTGTCTGTGTATAAAGCTATACTTAGTGCTTACTAGATTGCAATCAAGACACTACAGGTAAGTACTTAGTTTTGAGTTTTGAGCCCACGCTTTAGCATGCTTTAGTTTTAGAAAGTTTTCGTTTGGGAAGATTGTTGTTGTGTTGTGTAAAGTTTGTTCAATGAAAAACACTAACTTCATAAGTTTTCTCCTCAATATTATTATGTACCTACTAGCTATATTGTTTCTTTATAAGAAGAAATAACTGGACATCATCACACAGGTGCTGACCTAGTTTGATGTCCAGGGTTCACCAACTAGTGTATAGCCCTAAGCCCTATTTCATAGTTAGTACAATTTTCAAATGTTCTCTATTGCTATACCTGTTTCTTTTTATTGTGGTCAAATAAACGTTATTATTATTATAAATAATGCCCGCATTAATCACCTGGTCCATAACATATACAAACAATTTCAATTACAATTACAAAGATGTGTACAAAGTATGATAAGTATAAGGTATATAAATAAATTATCTTCGTTTTTGTTCCAATTTTTAGTATTCACAACTAGGTATGTAATGTACATAAACAATGACAAAATACGCGCGGCTCACTGAACTGAGTCACCGCGCGCGCATCGTGAAGTCACGATTAGTTACCTACCTACTCGGCGCAGCGCCTGCGGTACAATAGCTACGGCTATACAGGTTGACTAGGTTCAATAAGAAGTAATTCATAGATATAGAGTTATATTATATCTTGTACATATATAACGATATGATATTTTGAAATGTGTATGGACTAAAGGTCTGAAATAAATGACATTTATTTTATTTTATTTATAATGCGCCTGTGTTGCAAACAACTTATAAAATTAAATATAAGTAAGTTAAAATGGTGCCCTAATAGTTATTAAAATGAATGTATGAACTTTAGTAAATAAATTGAGGATGTCGATTTCTGATGCAAGATCCATTCAAATAAGTCTTTACTATTTTTCTACTCTATTTTATTTAACGTTATATACCTTTATTCCACCTGTGCAAACAATACCTTCTAGCACCTAACCAGCCGTTACTTAAAATTAGGCTTCATACGTTAGAATACAGGTCCCTGGAGCCATACACACGAGTCTAACACACGCCGCATTATTTGTATTAAACCGACACAATGATGGGTTTTATTACACTCCAGTGTATCTATTTTTTAAACGAGTAATAGTACCCTTTGGTACCTATAGTCTGCTTTTTTCTTGCCAGTTTATACTCGATCAATTACCAAAGGTACATATGCATTGTAGTATTAAATGAGCGATTTTGCGATTTTCTTATCTCTATCTAAAATTTACTTAAAACAAAAAGTACACTAGATGTCGCTAGCTTGGTACTGGAAAATAGCTCAATCAGTCTGATTTAATTAATAAACTTTATGACGTCACCATAATATAAGATTAACAAAGTTGTATTCAAAGGCATTTTTATCATAAAATTCAACTTTAGGCGCACTTGCACAACGTTTCATAGACGTTGTTCAAGCCAGCTTTATTTACGTTTTAGTCCATACCATTGTAACTTGTAAATTTACAATTTAAGATTTGAACCGTAAATAATCATACACATTTCTATTTATATTATAACTGACATATTTTACAGACACCGAACAGCCAAACGTATCTAATTTTCCTTGCAGCTTCATTATAAGTGTGAAGATATTGTATACTAGTGGACGCCTGTGGCTTCACTCGCATTATTTCAGAATAAAAAGTAGCCTATGACTCTCTTAAGACCTTATACTACCTACATACCAAAAATCATGATGATCCGTTCAGCCGTTTTTACGTGATGAGCGTTTAAATAAACAGAGAAATAAAGAAACAGATAAACATAAAAATATTCTGCTATCAATTCGAAGTATCTCCAAACATTTTTTTAAACACAAACTCAAATAAATTTATTCATAAAACCGATGACAAACATGAATATAACTTAATTGTTTAACACTTTTTTGGATTACATTGTGTTAAAATGTCTTCAATGTTGACTTTCGACCCGGTTCAGCTTTATTATATGTGTAGATACTCCTCTTGAAGTTCGTTGAAGAATGTAATGTCTTGTGTTGGTTATTTAACAGCCCACCGGAGCGGCGCCGCGCGGGCTGCCGCGCGCCTGATAAACGAGAGGTGACAACGATGTAACAGTGGGAGTTTGGAAGCCATGCTCACGAGTCTTTCATCATCATCATCCCCTTTTCTACCCCACTGCTGGGCATAGGCCTCTCTTTGAATGTGCTATCTTGTGCAGACCTCATCCATAAAGAACCCACTAAGTATAAAATAAGACTAAGTAACTACTTTTGCATTGAATGATTGAAATTAATCGTGAGGATATGTTATTTATGATAATGGTGGTTTTCAAATGGTAGATACTAAACACTTGATCTAGCCAATTTGAAGATAATGTCAAGGTTTCGCGAGTTGTATTGAAATGTTATGTTGTGAAAAAGATACTGAAATACCTATTGTAATATTAACTTCCACTGCCGTATTTTAACTTACTAAACTGGTTTGGAAAGAAAATTGTAGCTATGCCCAGAAGGACTGCATAGATTAAAAAACCTGGTTTGTACTCGTACTTGACCACAATTGGCTAGATCTAGAAATAAGCTAGGATAGATCGTGATTGCTTACAAAAAAGTACAAGTTTATTCTCGATTTTAAGAAGATAAAATCTAGAATTTAAGAAGATAAAATCTAGAATTATTGTTATTAGTACACTTTCATTATGCTAAACAATTATTTTGTTCCTTATTTGATATACAACATATTCTATTGTTTGTATTAAAAAAAAAACAGAATGGAGCTACCAATATATCTTAGTCTCTTTTTATGTTAAAAAGTACCATTTATCCTTTATCTCTACATATAAAAACGTTGACAAATAAAATAAAATACGTTTACCTGCCCCATAACACAACATCATTTGCACGTAAAAAGATAAGGAATCTCCCGAAAATACCTCGGGAATTTCGTTATATCGGATACGTAAAGTACGACACTTAACTTCCTGTACTTAGAGCGACAGGCGACTGAAATCATCAAGGCCTTTACGAAATTACAATCATAAAACCTATTGTCATATACATTGCTGCTTTAAATCTGGAGGCAACTAATTTTAACTTAATTTTATTATAAACTAGTGGACGCCTGTAGCTTCACTCGCATTATTTTGACATAAAAAATAGGTCAATGCTACTTCTAGGACCGGTTCAGCTGTTTTAGCGATGTGGGTTTAAATAAACAGATAAACAGAGACACAATGAACAGATAAACATTCAAAAATTATAAAACTGCTGAAACGTGTTATAATTAATTATCTAAATTATCTATGTAAAGTGTTCTAAACATTTTTTTTTTTATATCTTCTATGTACAGATTATTGACCTCTACAGCTTTATTATAATGTACAGAAGCGTCGATGGTTACTGAAGTCAGTGTAATAGTCGCGTGAATTTGTTAAGTAGTTAAGTTCAGGTGCCACCTTATCTGGGATCGAATGAACGATCGATTGACATCAGGAGTAGGGATGATACTAATTTGTTTTACATAAGGGTGGTGGAGAAATGTTGGTACTTCCTCTTCATATCGTGTTAGAGTGGCGAACTGTAGTGTCGATAGGTTTTAAATTAACCTAGGGGGCACTTACGCAGCTTATCGGCTTTCATATTGTATCAAATATCCAAGTAATCAAAATTACTCACATATTACTGACTGGCCTGTTCGCTTAGTTGGTAGTGGCTCTGCCTTCTAATCTAGAGGTCGCGGGTTCGATTCCCGCATGACACAAGAATTTATGTACTTAAAAAAATATATATATAATTACTTGTGTTGAGTCTGGTCGTTTGTATGTATAATAAGTATGTATTTACGAAAGAAAAGTATATAAGTAAGTATCCGTTATCTAGTACCCACGACACAAGCGTTTGCTTAGTGTGGGGCTAGATGGCGCTGTGTGCAATGTCACTACCGTAAACGTCCAAACGCCATGTCAGTAACTGGTCTCAGAACTTAATTTGACATATCATTCGACTTATTTTGACTACGACTTATTCGGAAGCGTCATTTGGCGTAAATGCGCTTACATATACATTTTACATATTATTTACACACACATAACAACATTCAATGCATCGAGGGACCTACCTGGAGAAAAAGGGCTGACCATAATGATGACATAATCTATACCTATATTCTGTAAATTCATATATCTACAAGTCCAGTATACGTAATACAATTGTGTGGTCGGCAATTATTTTATTAATTACTAGCTGCGCTCGCGACTTCGTCCGCGCGGAATAGTTTATTTTAGGCATCATATTTATTATGTGCAACCTCTTCAGCTTTATAAATTATAGCTGTTACCCACGACTTGAACCGTTTTCGCAGCGCTCGCAACGGAAGCCCTCAAAGATGACTAATTTTCCCCGTTTTTTCCACACTTTCCATTGTTTCTTCGCTCCTATTAGTTGCAGTGCAATGTTTTATAGCCTAAAGCCTTCCTCGATAAATGGTCTCTTCAACACAAAAATAATTTTTCAATTCGGACCAGTAGTTCCTGAGATTAGCGCGTTCAAACAAACAAACAAACAAACTCGTCAGCTTTATAATACAAGTACAGTATACGTAATACAATTCTGTGGTCGGCAATTATTTTATTAATTATGTAAGAGCCGCGTGTGTGAAACCGCTTAGTTATTCCGGTATCCACGAAAATAATTTCGTGTGAACGCGGCCGTACTCTTGACGCCGAAATAAAATGCCCCTACATACATACGACTTTATATTTACAGACGCCTCATAATCATTTATTAAAGTTTAGACAATATAATGTCAGGTAATAAGCGAGTGTGGCTCAGAGGTTCCAGTGTCTGCTTTTCATCCAGACGCACCCTGGTTTGAAACCCGCCCTACACCAATGACTTAATTTTGCGGAGGAGTCACGACCCTCAGTCATAAGGAAATACGACTCGAGAGAGGGAGAAAATTTTAAGAATACGAATTAATGTAGCAATTTATCGTATCGACATTTCAAACCTCTGACAAACACGATGTGTCTGTGTCCGACAAACAACTAAATACTTACCTTAACTTAACTATACCAAGATCACAATACTTTGAACACCATCCGTGTTCAGATGTTTTCTTTTCGTACGATCAACATCAATCCTAGTAACAATCAAGATGACAGTTACATAACTCGTGCAATGAGTACATAGGTCATAAACATAACGAAGTATCTGTGTGTTAAATATGTTGTTTAATAGGTCTTATTTTTCCGCGTAAAATACAAATAGTTCACGTATCGTTATCTGAATAGGTGTCTTTACACTATGTCGTCTATGGCCCCTACACACGATGTTTATGTGGGCCTCGCAAATAGACTAAACATTTCTGTAGCTTCGTATCTAAATGTCATTTGCCGGGCTTATTTTTGGGGAAAGTTGAGAGCAACCATGCTTGTTGTTGGGCTATTAGGGTATATTTAATTGAGTATTTAAATAAATTTGACCATAATTACGACGTATAAATGAATCAAAATGTAAATAAAGGCATAACTTCTTTATAAACTATTCAGTAAGAAAATTGAGTCCATATTCAATTTAGTATAATGCAGTTACGAACAAGCGAAACTTTCAATTTTACAATATAACAAGCTTTCATATAATCAACCTTTACACTCAGCATTTGTAACTTACAAAATTTCGCATAGTTTCCTTAAGCTAAGACTTAGGAGTAAGAACGTAATTCTAAAACGAAAATCATTGTTTCTGCCTACAGTTATTACGGCCATACGGCCATAGTAATACTACCAGGCGCCGTATTTTAGAATAAACTTTAAACACTACGTTAACTTCAACTTCTTCTTCTTATCGAATAAGAGTGGCCAATTCTGGTGTCGAGAGTTTTTAAGGCCTCTGACATGGCTTAACGACTGCTGTACTAGATAAACAGCCGGGACCTACCATTTAACGTGTCATCCGATCCACCGAAGCGCCCAAAATGGAATGTCACTTTTTGGTCACCCATCCAAGGACTGACCGCGTCGTCATTTGCTTAACATTGGTAATCGCATGCGATTGCCTCCGCTAGCTGAGCTATGGGCGCTTCAACTCCAACAAGGTACCCTCCAACAGCAAGCAGTAGGTATAGTATATGTATAACAACAACGAGTAGTAGGTATTTCCCCCCACATGTTACCGTGAGTTAAATACGTTCGCATATTTCCATCCCGCTTCTAACTAGGTTCCACAACATACTGTCAATCTACGCTCAAGCTCGCGTCGATACAAATACTCTTAGGAATTCAATTTAGGCAGGGTTACCACAAAATTATTCGTTTCTGGCAAGTAAAAATTTAAAAAATTTGTGAAATTAACCGAATAGTATTTAATCGAAACGTTTAAACACGTATGTATGTTAACATGTTCTTATGATCGAATATTCATTATTTACAGCTTTTGTTAAAGCCAAGTTTATCTATCATTTTGTGATGCTAAAAAATAATAGTAGCTATTTGTGTGTCTAATATATTAAGTTTATGTAGATATAGAGAGTGATTCATGCAGCACTATCTCTAGTTATTAACTAAAAAGTAAGAAAGTTAAAGTGGTGAACTAAGATGTCGTGAGCTTCAAACCATTCGAAAAGTTTTTGACATAGTTTGACGACTACTATGACAGACAGCTGGCACCTAAATTAGTTTAAAATATAGGAAAAATAAAAACGTCAACCCTAATCCCCCTAATATTAGAGCTTTTAACATTTAACACAATTTGTGGTCGGCATTGAAACAACGGTTGCGTAATCACTCGTACATGCTTTTTAGCTAAACTAATTAAATAATAATCTACTATAGGTACTCACTTGTAAATCATAAAAAAATAATAGGTACATTAAAATTTGAATCAACGTAAAAAATGGGTCGCAACTTGCGTCGATACACTAGCTCCTTCTCGCCTCAGTGGAACAGTACAAGCGGCAGGAGCCGCGGCGGATGCAGCAGAAGAAGCCAAGCGGCGAAAATATACATCATTATCGACTGATTATATTTTCGTACCTCTTGGCTTCGAAACTTTTGGTCCGTGGCGTCAAAGCACGAAGTTTTTTATGAAAAAGTTAAATAAAAGGTTGAATGACATCACTACAGACAAGAACGCTGCCTGGTTCCTTGCGCAAAGGATTTCTATAGCAATCCAGCTTGGGAATGCAGCCAGCGTTCTTGGCTCCATACCACATGTAGGTGTTTTAAATTTAGGTTAAATGTACATACTCTTTCTTAGTTTAGTGTATAGCATGTATTAAATTGTTTATTATTATTATTGAATAAAATTAAATACTTACGTAAAAATAAAATATGCCCTTGAATTTAAATGTGATTGGATTCGTGTAGGTTTTTGGTCGGTGGATATAATGTATGTTATGTTTGAAAATTTGTTCTAGCTCAAATAAATTTAATATCAACGCTAGGAACATCTAAATCTAAATTTTCCCAGTTTACACAATTTCTATAACAAAAAAATCAGCACCCAGACACAAAACACGAAATCATAGTTGAGACGTCTTGTTTCAATACATATACCACAAATTGGACAGGTAGGTACGAGGAAAAAAATACTCTAGTTTTCTGGGAAAATGCCATCAATGTGAGCGGTTACTTCTTTTATTCGCCAAAAAAGGGATGGAAACCTCATTTGCCGACCACTACAAGTTTATTGAATGTTCGCTACAAAACGAAATTAGTTTTCCGTCTGATGGAAACAACAGGGTGGAAAACCGGTAAATTACTTTGTTATTGGTTTTTTAATACCAACATCGCTGACAACAGAAATAGAAGCAGCTTAACCTGTGTCTTTTGTTTCGGGGAATCAGGGACTCCCTTAGGAAGGTTTTATATTTAAAGCGATATAACTTAAGACGGGGTGCTATGTGAAATCGTCATTTTATAAAAATCTAATAAAATAGAAGTATATAAGATAGAGCTAATTTTTTTTCAGTTTATATAATTTTGATTCAGTGTTAAGACAATAAAAAACGCCAAAACACGATTACGTATACTCGTACTTCGCTCGATAGTTTTATTTTTTGAAAAATAGTTGTGTTGAAATATTTTTCACCTTTTTTTCCAAAAGTAGTACAGAAATTTAAACCAATTTAATTATATCTAAAAGTAATGTTATTATTTAGAGGAGTAGAAAACCATAAATAGAATATTCTGAATTGCCTATAATTGTCTAAATTAAATTTAAATTAACAAACAAATATCTGTTTGTTTTTTGTTAATTTTTCTGTATGTTTAAGTCTTTTTTGTATATACTTGTGAAATATATGTAAATATTAGTTAGTTATTGGCAATAAATAAATTGCTGTTTTATATGAATTTATTTCGTCAAAAACGTCTGCAAAACTGCTCAAAATGTGCAAAATTGTTTGTACACGCAAACACAAGACTCGTCGTCCGGAGCTATGCGCGCGATGCTCGCCCTTGCTCTCATGTTAATACGGCGTGGAGTTGCAAGCGAAAAAGCAACAGTAGGCATTTTTCCAAGCGCAAAGCGTTTTCGGGTGAAATATCGTGGCCTTAAAGGCATTTCGGCTTCTAGATCTCCATAACGTAGTAGGTGCCAACGTTTGTATAATAGAGACATATGTTTCGTTTCTGGACATCGAGCAATTAGTTTTCATACCCTATTAATTATTACTGACCAGTAATTGCAACAGAAACAACGACCTTTAAGCCAGTACTCAGCAAGAGCCTGCACTCTATTCATCAGTGACAGAAAAACTGGCACAAATGCAATATTCCCCGAATTGACCACTGTGTTACTGTTAGACCAATTACCACCACTAGATTTTTTTTTTTTTTTAAACCCGCTCTAAGGTTGATTTTACAGGATAGTCCGATCATCTTGGAAACGAGTGTGGATTTTCGCGTCTGGCAGTTATAGTCGATCGTGGCCGAGTGGTTAGACGTCCTGGCGTTTCCAGAATGACGCAAGTTCATATCCTGCCAGTCGAGATTATTTTCGCTCTATTTCCAATTTATTGTTTAGAATGTATAAAGTAAGCTAATAGATGACATCTTCTAAACACTTCTTCTTCTTATCGAATGAGAGTGGCCTGAACTCTGGTGTCGAGAGTTTATCAAGCCGCCCTGAGGGCCTCTAAACACTTACATACGGGAACATCTTGCCACTTTAACCGATAGGTATCAAAGCTTGGACGCATCCCTCCTACCCATTTAGGTCGCCGCGAGTGACAGAATGGCGAAGTTACTAAAATAATAGCGAAGTTAGAGATAATGGCAGTTCAGTACGGAAACCGGACCGCTTGGCGGAAACCATAGACTACATAGTGGAGATTTCTAACCACAAGATAAAGGTAAACACGAATGGCAAAAATTATACAAAAATAAAAATAAAATGGCCAAGATAAAGTACTATATAGATGAAGCAAAACACGTGACCTCCCATCCAGAAATCATTAGATACCATCAAACTAAACCATTGTTTGTTTGACCGATTTCTACAATAAAACAATAGAAAAACGACTTCAAACTTTATACTATAAAAAAATCTTATTTAATCTTATCCATCTTCAAAGCGAGAGTGAATCGGTTCTTACTGGGTAAGAGGGTAAGCATGTTCCATCCTAGACCGTAATGATTGCTTACCATCAGGCGTCATCGGGTGGTCCAGTGTAAACCCATTCCTTGTTAAAAAAATAATAATATTGTCGTACAGTGGCAGTGGGCACGAGCCTTTTATACTAGGTACTTAAACTGTAATCAAATCGCGGGCCAATCACCTCCAGTCTTATCACGCGTCTTGTGTGATATTTATTTAGATTGCTGATTATTCCTTTAGCACATCGCAGTCTAAATTTCACTGCAATTAGGATCCGTCTATTTCGGTGAGCTATCGTCGGCGGAAACTGTGGCCCAGTTCGCCTGGTAATAGCATTCCAACTTGTTACTACACCTGCAGCTTGGACCTGTACCAATACATGTATACAGACAGATAGATAGATATTGTAATGTGTGTAGCATATTCTATGATATCATAATCATACCAGCCTGTGTCCACCCACTGCTGAGTATAGGCCTCCTCCCCAGCGCGCCACTCACCGTCTCCAGCTCATCTATTCTATGATTGTATGTACCTACATATATGTATGTATGTACATACGTTGTAAGTTTACAGTTTCAATAACATTCTAATTAATATAGGTAATAATATTTCTAGGCCGTTAGGGCTTGATAACCACCACCACTCTGGCCACCAGAATTGGCCACTCTCATTCGAAAGCAAGAAGAAAAATTCTTTATCTTTACATAAGGATGGCATTAATACTTAAAACAACATTTTTGTCCATATATCTGTGGTGCTCCATAATTTTTTTCAGGTGATGAATTTTTCCTATGGAAGCAGCAGTTTTTCATGTATTTTAAGTCGGAAAAAATATTGTTGCTTTTTAGGTACTAAAAGCACCCTAATAAGGTTATAGAGATACATTTATCAACTGAATAAACGTAGAACGTCAGTTTTTTCCTTCTTCAAAAAAGAGTTTATCTAATTTGAATTCAAAACGTGTGTGCTAAATTTAGTGTGTGTTTTGTTTAAAAATAACACTATCATTAAAATTGCAGTAACATTGATAAAAATGAAATTATTAATTTGAGATCATTGGCTGTTCATTTGTTTATGACACACATATCCTTTAAAATTTAAACGTATTTCAAATGTATTTAACGGATATTGTTACAAGGTTAGGTACAAACATTAAATTAGTGTTTAAGATTCCGTTCAGACAGTAGACAGACAGTCAGTACACACAGTCAGGACTGACAATAGACACAGCTGAATCTCATCGAAAGGGTTCAAAGGGGTCTTTTCGGTACGCAATCCTATAATTTGAATTTGATTGATTCTTCATAACATAAAAATGTAAGTGTTATGTAAGTGAAAAAAATATATATATTCTTAGTTATTCATGTGTAACATTCATGTGTACAAATGAATCTCTATGAGATTTTTTTCACGCCGGACTAAGAAACTAGTTATTGCTAAAAATGGCAGTTTTCATTGTACAATGGTACATTGCATGTTACAAATGAATCTCTATGAGTTTTTTTTCACGCCGGACTAAGAGACTAGTTATTGCTAAAAATGTAAGATTGTTTATAGTATAGTTTATAGACAACGCATCAAAGCATAGTGAGGCTATTTTAACCTTCAAGGTGACCGAGAAATCTAGTCGTGGATTTTTTCAGTTGTGTGGTTTTTGTCCTTACATTGTGTGGCTTTTCATCAGTTTGTAGTGGTCGCCAGTTTTAGTAACTCAGAGGTATGTTATTCCTTTAAATTAAATAGAACTAAACAAGATTTTGATATTGAAATTGTACCTGTCAATCTAGATTTTCATCAATAGTACATTGTTACCCTAGGGGTGAAAGTAACTCATTTAGTCCCGAGACGGGGTTTGGCGCCCGGAACGAAGTGAGGGCGCCAATAGTTCGAGGGACTAAATAAGTCTACTTTAACCCGAGGTAAATACTGTGCTTTTCATTACAAATACAAGGAAAGTAAAAATAAAAACATGAATTAGCTAAAGAAAATATGAGTAAATTTTATTTTACCACCCAAATCAAAACAAATATACTTACCTACAATCGTATGACGATTTTCCACTACCGCTTTAGCCTCTTCTCTTATAAAATCAGGCGTTAAATTCATATCAGATGAACTCATTTTATAGGTACAAATCACTGCTATACGTATAAACAAAAGTCATCAAATCGAAAAAATAAAAAAAGATCTAATTGCCGCTTTCCCGCCTATTTTGTTTGTTTTTTTTCTGTGGCCGGCCAGCTATTCAGCCATTATTTTTTATTTTCATTATTGTAAAAATGGTAAATATTTTGCCCAAATCTAAGTAATTTTAAAGAAATTGTTAAAACTAAATTATAATAAAGTTATTTAAAAATATATATTCTTTAATCAATACTTAACTTTAAGTTATTTCAATTTTACATCGTGGCTGTATAGAAAGTTCTGATGGAACATGGTTCAATAGATATGTGAAAAAGAACTAGTTTTTTTAATAATTTGACAGCTGTCAGTTGAAAGCGATTCTCCCTAGGGATGAAAAGTATTGCTTTCATCCCGCGCCTCAGGCAACTACAGACCTACTTTCAGAGTATGAGTAATGAAAATTATATATTATACACACCTCACTCAGTCAAAAAAATTCTTCACACTTATAGCAATCAATTCACTTCAAGCAGGTTAACTTACTCATTTATTTTTTTTCCATATTACTGTTATCAACCATTCGTTTGAATATTTATTGTCATATCTGCATCATGTCGATACTGTCGCTACTCTATTAAACCTCTTCTGACGTAGGGTACAATGTGTACTATTATAATATTATTTTCTTTAATTTAATATCTTGTCTATTTAAATAAATGATTGAACATTTACTAATTTTTCTTTCGTAGATAGATAGATAGATAGAATATTCTTTATTGTAACACACGAAATAAAAATAAAATACAAAGAAATAGATCAAACATAAACTTATACTAGTGCCACAAGTGGCGGCCTTATCGCTAAAAGCGATCTCTTCCAGGCAACCATTGGATGGAGAGAAATGAATAAAGGATAACGGAGGACGTGGTTTACAATATTACGTATTTACCTTATTTTTATTTATTTTAATCCAATCTTTTCCAGATTAAACGATGGATTCTTTCGCCGATACAATAGCCAGAGCGGAGTTGGCTGTTGGTCCTCCACTGGTAAACAAACTTCAAGCAATATTGGCTACTGTGGTTGCTTTTAATATCACTTCTCATAGATTTCCCCAACAAACCACGGTATACGGTAAGTGAAATATGCAAATGGTTTTTGTTTACCAGTTATAAATCTTTGATCTTAAGTAAATATACTTAAAGTAATAGACAATAGATTACGGAAAATCAAATGTTACCTCTATTATAGTTATTTTATTTTACTCGCGCTGATCCGGGACAAAAAGCATATAGTGTTTATTGTGTATGTAGCTTACATATGTGTTAATTCAAAGTATTATCTACCTCCACACCAAATATCATCCAAATCGACCAAACCGATTGAACAAACATACATGCAGAAACTTTCTCCTTTATAATATAAGTGTGAAGTGTGATTATTAGTAGGATTATATAGAAATAGAATAGAAAATCATTTATTAAGACAGACTTCAAAACATACACACACACACATATATACAATAAATAAATAAATAAGTCTGCCTCAACACAGCCCCAACTCAGCATAATGCTGATTACTGGAAGTAATCAGCGCTGGTCTTCCGTTGGGGCTGGCTGTGACGTCACGTAAAAGACAATGATTAAGTTTAAAAAAAGGAATAATAGATAGGAGAATATGATTGGGAAGTGGGAGAAAGTCTCTGGTCATTGATATATTTGTTGCAGATGGCCAGCAGTTTGACTTCATAATACTGGGCGGTGGCTCCGCCGGCTGTGTGCTCGCCAACCGACTGACAGAGGTGGCTGCTTGGAAGGTGCTGCTCGTGGAGGCGGGCGGAGACCCACCAATTGAGTCCGTGGTACGATTGCATATTTGTAGATAGATTTCATTAATATATGTACTTATCAGCATTTCTCCTGTTCAAAGCTTTTTCAAGTAAAAATAAACAGTTGTTGTTAAAGAGAAAAAGTACTATTGCGATTTGCATTGTTAACTTTAGAATCCACATATTTTAATATGTAATGTCTTCCAGATTCCAGGATTATTTCCCTTCCTGGACAACTCATCTTACGCTAACTGGAACTTCTACACAGTCGACGACAAGTATTCATCGCAAGCTCACACATATAAGAAAATTCACCTGTTTTCTGGTAAAATGTTGGGCGGTACCAGCGGTATCAACTTCATGTTTTACGTTAGAGGAAATAAAGCTGACTATGATAGTTGGGCCGCAGGAGGCAATGAGGGATGGGACTGGAATAACGTCACTTATTACTTCAAGAAAAGCGAGAAACTCAATGATAAAGTTATAACGAAAAGTTCCTCAGCTCCTCTACACGGCCGCAAGGGCTACCTCGGCATCACTCGACCACAATGGGGCCATACTACTAAAGCAATCCTTGACGCATTCAGAGAAAACGGGCGTAAAATTCTCATCGATGCTAACGGATACGAACCACTCGGCTACTCCGAACCAGAGTTCACGATCAATGACAATGTCCGTCAAAGCACAGCTGAAGCCTTCTTAAGACCTATAAAAGAACGACCAAACTTGTTCGTCTTGAAAAATTCGTTGGCAACCAAATTAATCTTTGAAGGTAAACGAGCAGTTGGTGCTGAGATAAAGATGCCCAATAACAAAACAGTAACGCTACAAGCAAGAAAAGAGATAATTTTATCAGCTGGAGCCATCAATAGCCCGAAATTGTTGATGTTGTCTGGAGTAGGCCCTGCAAATCATTTGAGAGAAATGGGCATTGAAGTCATTTTAAACTCACCACGAGTAGGCGAGAACCTTCAAGATCACGTCAATGTTCCAATAATTTGCCGAAAAGACTTCAGCTCTTATAATTCAATTCATGAATTGATAAAGAATTTGGATAAATTACCGATGCCATCTATCATAGGTCACGTAGCACTGAACAAGTCACAGATGTTTCCTGACTACCAGGCGATTGGATTTCTATTTCCACCAGTTTCTATAGCTTTGACGTCATTATGCTCTTTAGTGTTCCAATTAAATAATGAAGTTTGTATATCTTTTTCTAAAGCTTCTCAAAAAGGAGATATATTTGGGACATTGCTCACTTTATTGCATCCTGAATCGAGAGGACGAGTCAGATTAACCAGCAGAGATATCTATGACGATCCCGTCATACATGCTGGTTACTTTACCAACCAAAACGATTTGAAGAAACTAGTAAGATCTGTTAAAGATTATTTGACCGTGTTAGATACCACTTATTTTAGAAGCGTGAATGCTAGAGTGGTTGAAGTGGGGGTCAAAGCTTGTACTGGTTTAAAAGTATTCAGTGACGAGTATTGGAGTTGTGTGGTGTTGAATCTGGCTTCGACGCTTTGGCATCCTGTAGGTACTTGTGCTATAGGGGTGGAAGGACGTGGTGTAGTGGATTCAAGACTTCGAGTTTATGGGCTGGAGGCTTTGAGAGTGGTAGACGCTAGTGTTATGCCCACCATTGTCAGTGGAAATACAAACGCACCCACTATTATGATCGCGGAGAAAGCAGCCGATATGATCAAAGCTGATCACGGATACTAAACCAGATTTGTTTCGATAATATTATTTGATTTACAAAATAAGTAATAATACATTTGTTTTTGTAAATATTATTATACTTAAAATAGTTATTTTTGTAAGTTCATATTTACTTAAACAAAGTATTTACTATAATTTTACTGTAACCAACGATTCATAAAGTCTAATTTTAATATATGTAATGTACACGTTATGCCAAAGTTATTACTAGGCAGTCCTTGAATAATTCAAAACAGTTTGACTAAAACTTAGCTTATAAGAATACTTATACTCAGGTCTGTGATATCTTCCTATCTGTGTGTGTAATTAAATAGATAAAGATCTGGTGTATGAGTACAAAAAATGTATTACCATTTGTATAAATTGAGCATTAAGTTAGTTAGGAATTATTAAAAATACGATGATTTTATGATAGTAGGTACTAGTGGACGCCCGCGGCTTCGCATTATTTTGGGATAAAAAGAAGCCTATGACACTTCCTAGACCTCATACTACCTTCATACTGAAAATCATGAAGATCCGTTCAGCGTTTTTTCGTGTTTAGCGTTTAAATAAACAGAGACACAGAGAAACAGCTAAATAGACAAAAAATCTGTGTTCTGCTATAAATTCTAAGTATCTACAAACAATTTTCTTTTAAGTATTTTCTATGTTCAGACTTTGACTCTCTTCAGCTTTATTATGTATAGATTATACGGAGTTTGAGCTTCATATTACATAATAATTACCTATGTGATTTAAATTAACAATTTTAACTTGTAAGAAGTTAAATTTAACTTAACTTGTTATATCACGAGTAAAATCACCTTTGAATGTGTAGTATTGAGATGATGGCAACATCTCCGGTCCACCAGAAGTTGTATCAGGATTAAGAACTAATTATTTCTCAGGTTATAAAACTAATTGTATTTTATTAAAAATGCTCGAAAAATAAGTTGATCATGTTTTATTTTTTGTTTCACTGTACATCGGAATTAGTAGTTCTATTTGGAATAATCGAACTACTGGTAGGACTAGTTGGATAAACCATAAAATCCATGATTCCGAATAGTTCGATCCGTCAGTATAACAAATTGGAATAAAAATTTCCAACTAGTTCGACCATCGAACTACTAGGAATAAAAATTTCCAACTAGTTCGACCATCGAACTACTAGGAATAAAAATTTCCAACTAGTTCGACTGTCGAACTACTAGGAATAAAAATTTCCAACTAGTTCGACTATCGAACTACTGGTAGGACTAGTTGGAATAAACCAGAATTTAAGGTGAACCCCGCTAAGTGCAATTTTTTCCCATGTAGTATCATTGGCGCATGTAGCACAGTAGTATCATCACAATTTGCTCGATTCAGTGCTTTGTTACCCGGCATCAGAGAAATTTCACAAAATACATTACAGCTAATTCTATTGGAATCTTAAGAACTAATTGCAAACAAATATTAAGCCGAATCATTTCTAAAGGAGAGTCGCAAAAACAATATTACCACAAAAGGTATTTGAGACTGAAATAATAAGCAAACTGAAACTTCTAAATGGCTGAAAGTAAACAATCTCAATAGGTATTTGATTATCTTACCTGAAAATAAACTTAAATTAAAACATAATATGTACTAGAGGTAAATGTTTGATTGGTAGGTAATTAAAATTAGTATACTTAGTTATAATCATTTTTCCTATAAGACATCATAATTCGTCCAGTTTTTGACCGCGATGCTATAATAAACTTACATTTACAAATTATATACATAAATACAATTTTACGTGTGAAATACTGTATATAAACAGCAGTGTATATTTTAAAGTTATTTTGAAATTTAAAATGGTTAGTTCAGTGGTTTTCTAGATCTAGAGCAACTGAGAATAATGTTCTAGATTTTAGCATGTTCTGTCATTCGCTCGGGGTAGGATGACGTCACAACCGGTTCGAGCGCCGGAAGGTGGAGGGCGGAAGTGAGGTAGGCTGCCGCTTACACCGACACTTCTAGGAGAACTTTGTGTTTTGTATCATACTAGCGATATGCTGTGGTGTTGCTTGCGATTAAAATAGTCTATAATATAATAGGTTGGTCTATCTAGGATTTTTCTGATTCACTTTCAACTATTTTTGTAACCACATCATTATAAACAAAAGTTTAAAAAAAACTCCAAATATATTGAAGCTTTCAAAATATAAGTGTGAAAGCGTATTATACCTATAATGTTTTTATTTAGCTATGTGTCTAAGCGCTAACGCAGGGTATTAAGATATAATGTTTAATATATGAATGTTTTTAAAACAAAACAAGTGCGCGATTTCATTTATCAAGGTATTTAAATTTTTATTACGGTCCAATATAAACCTTAACATTACATTAATGCGAAAGTCAGTTATTATCACTCCAACACCGGTATAGGTACATATTCTATATTTGGATTAGATTTAATATAACAACTTTAATTTAAACTTCCCCATATTCTAGGCCCTATTCAAGCTCTAAACCTTCGGGACTCCGTTTACAACTTGTAAGTAGTTTCGTCACTTCAAAGTCGCAGCCTAAAAGGTTTGAGAGGATCGCATAAACTACCAGAAGTTACGGCGGGGAGTAGAATATCAACAGTAACGTTATAAACATTAAGTTTCCAGGAAATACTTCCGTTCAGTTGGACTTTCGAACATGCACCTCTATTGTATTCTATTGTATTCCATTGTATTCCTTTAGATAAAGACAAGGAAACGGCAATTTTCAACCCTTACGTTAAAAGGAGTTTAACACTTCTATCATTTAGGAACATTGATATTAATTGATATTGACTGGTCTGTCAGCTTAGTTGGTAGTGGCTCTGCCTTCTAATCTAGGGGTTGCGGGTTCGATTTCCGCATGACACAAGTATTTATGAAATTAAAAAATTTATAATTACTTGTGTTGATTCTGGTCGTTTATATGTATGTATGTATGTATAATAAGTATGTATTTACAAAAGAAAAGTATATGAGCATTATATCCGTTATCTAGTGTGGGACAAGATGGCGCTGTGTGCAATGTCCCGAATTATTTTTATTTATTTTTGATTTTATTTCACGAATTTCTTACAAGTAGATGCAAAACAAAATAAAGTTCTTGTATATTACATATCGATTTAGTCCTGTTAGTTTGTTTATTTTCCAGGTAGCTCTCAACGTACCTACCTACTTAAACTATAATGAATCTAGACTAATCTCAAGATGTATGTAGTTCTCTGGTATTATTTTTCTCGGCTCGACAACTTCAATAAACAAAGATTATATTTTATAACAATTTCTTGTAAGCTAACCTTATTAATGAATAAAGGAGTCAAACCTACCTGATAATGTAAAACTCTTTGGTAACGAGAGACTTTTTAAAGTCAAACCAATGACAGTTGCAAGATTGACAGTTTTAGATTATTATTATCGTTGCCATGGAAATAACCGATTGAAAAAGAATTATAGGTACTGTGATATCCAAACTGTCGTTGGTGATATCAATGAAATGTAATATCTGTATTTCTTTGACGATCTCGAAGCTGTATTTTCATGCAAATCTTTGTTTAATTATTATTAGCGTTGAGCCTAAATCCTTTCCTTCTCTGTAGTTACTCTACTCGGCGGAGTAAGCACGAGTGTATGGCGGCCTTACATACAACAGGTACGTTAGCACCTGTACATTGACTTCCTAACCTGCCCGGTATACTTGTCTACGCAGATTGTTCTAGTTTATTTCCAAAGATACCATAGTTAGAAATACCCATACACGAGCGATTCTTCTTTTCCTGTATGCTTATTTCTCTCCAGCCAAAGGTTGCCTGGAAGAGATCGCTTCCAGCAATAAGGCCGCCGCTTGTGGCACTAGTTAAGATAATAATTTGTTTTATGTACTGTTAATTTTTAATGTGTCTACAATAAAGAGTTTATCTATTTATATATGCGGCTATATAGCGCCATGCAAAATGTCCGGGAATATACAGTAATTATTTATTTTAAGGATGATTGAATATTTTTAGTCTAGACAAGCCCCCTATATCATAAGCTTAATGTTTACAACGAACAAGTGAGATTATTTTCCAACAAATTAAAAAATACTGTGAGATTACCGTGAAATTATTGCCTATGCCATTATTTAGTGTTTAAACTCGAGAAACAGGTGCTTAACCTTTGTTATATCTACACCTTAATCAACTGAATTACGAGAACTTCTAAATTTTAAGTAACACGATACAGCTAGATTACTGACACAATATCAAAAATGAATTAAAAATTTAAGATCTTAAACTACTGTAAATGAAAAACGGATGAATTTACTAATCCATTTATTTCGCATGCAAACCATGTGTCATGTCGGCTTAAGTTCCGCACAAGGAGGGACTGGCGTGTATTCTACGACTAACCCTTGAGAAGGCAATATGTGTCAATCTGCAATATCGAAATTGCCATACTCGCTTACCAAGTAATATAATGCTTTGACGTCAGGACCTCTTGCCGTTGGAAGATAATTGGGTGACAAAGATTTTCAGAAACTGGTTTTTATTTTTTCTTAAGTCGTATTTCCTCAGGACTGAGGGTCGTGCCTCCCCCGCAGAATTAATTCGTTAGAGGAGTTCTCTTGTGCAGATACATCGCGGTGGTCACCCGGCCAGGTGGGTGGGTGGTTTTGTTTCAAACTGCAGTTAAATATTGTTTGAACAACTAATAATTTTAAAGTTTTAGACTAATATTTAAACCACGTTTTGAATAAGACGGTATGATTCTTGTGAAAATCGCTTGAGATCAAGGATTTTGGGATTCATAATGCATATTCGAATTATTTCTTTGATCGTTATTTTCGATTGATTTCGTGTAACAAGTACATAATGTTTTGTTTTATAATGTGGATCTTTCTAGGTTTTAGTCCATTTGTTTCCACAAAAATCCACCAGCGCTGGATGCATCCAGCACATGCTGAGTTGAAGCCGGATTGTGACACGAAACTTCTTACATATATTTATGTTACGGCTAATACCCAAAGTGCGACTACACCTAGTTTTAGCCGGTTAGAACTAGGTGTAGCTACTTAGTCTTGGTTAAACCCCGAATCGAGACATGTTTTGAAATAAGTTGTCTCCTCCTCGCTTCGCTCGTCGTCGCAAGTGCGTGGTAGAAAGCAACCTAACGAACCTAATCTACCTTCTGTCACAGACAAGTGACTTCGAGTCCAACACTTGCACTACAACAGGACTTGAGACCTAGTTTTACCCGAAAACAATCTGCTCGTACTAGGTTTAACCAAGACTAAGTGGCTACACCTAGTTCTAACCGGCTAAAACTAGGTGTAGCCGCACTTCGGGTATTAGCCGTAACATATATATCATATTTTTTATTTTGTGAATTTTTTTTTCTACTTTAAATTAAATTTATTTTATTCTTATTCAAAAAAGTAGCCAAGCCAGACTAGTTTTGTGCATCCACGTGTATGCATTTTCCTTTATGTTACGTTTTATCTACTTTAATCAAACAAAACTAGGAAGGTGTAGCGATAAAGTGAATTTAGTTCTGTTTTGCTCAATTTTATTCTATTGCATGAGAGTTTGTTGTACATTAGAGTAGATATAAAGTAGAACTAGGAAAAAAATGAAGCTACTGTAATAATACAGAAACAGAACCTCAACAAAATCCTTGACTTATTTTTTTTTTCGTATGCCTACTCCTTTCGGAAAATGAAGGTTTTTGGAAACTGCATAGCCGGGCATTTGACCTAGGATTTGACTAGGTCTCCTAAAGAGATTAAAATAACAAGCATACATCGTGGCCTTAGGTGGACCATGCCTTTTTTTTGTGATGGAACCGGAATTACGTTTAATAATCAATTTAATTTTTGGGACCAAATTTCTATTTAATATGTTCTGTCTGGTTCATATTTTGTTCAAGTAAAGTTCAACAATTCCCTCCACTAGGTTGATTAAATTCGCCGACCGTCCTTCTAGTCCGAAGTAAGTAATGTTTTCACTCCAGTCAAAGTTCTCATAAAATTGGGCACAATATTAGCTGCATATTTTATTAAGGGTCACACAGTTTTTGTTTGGAGATGCGGTGACACTAGACTGCTTTAAAAAAAAACTTTTCTGTTAGTATGTCTACGATTTATAAAAAAATAACCTTATTGATTTCATTGGATAGTGTTATATTTATTACAATAGTTTAAAAAAAAACCTTACAACATTTATTTACAATAATTATACATAAAAACAAGAGAAGAAAAAGTAAACATACTACAACCACAGAATAAACTACAACTTAACTATAAAAAATAAGCTATGCTTTTATTACAGATTGCACCATTAGTGCAACTTCATGAATTGTTTTGATTGGAATTCTTTTCTCGAATATAAGGTTTTAGATATACATTTTAATGCCTACAACATTTAATGATTATTTTAATATATTTTATAAGATTAGGTTGGTTATAATGTAAATTTAAAAAAATAATTTAAGTATATCACTCAATTCTGTTGTATAAGGCAAACTGACTGGCTGACTCATTCTTCTGATGATGGAACCCGCAGTGTACCGAAACAAGTCGAGCTAAATTTCGACATAATTATTGACGCAAGTGCTAGCCGGTTATGACAACTATATAAAATATATAACAAAACTTAAAATAGTACGTAACGATACTCAACCCGTCACGATAAAACAGTAAGCCCATAAATTACGGCCGAGGTTTGTCAGCATTATCACTATTGGATAGCAAAAATCTGGGATAAAAAGTGCTGAGTTATATTCCGGAACGTCCCAGGCCCGGGGGTTAACATTTTTTACCGGATTGCGGTCCCGATTGCCGAATTAAACCGATCTAGATATTCAGACGGAGATCAAGCGGAATAGACCGGGACTAAATAGATAATGTCTTTATACGAGTGAACACTTTTCTTGCTCATATAGGAAAACAAGATTCTTATGTTATTGTTTTTCTTTTGAATGAGACTGCCCAACTCTGATGTCGAGAGTTTATCAATTTTGACACATTCAAGAGAGTGATACAACCGTATTGTCGACGCTGTTTCATTGGGTGACCTAGAAACTGCTTTCTTCTGGGGCGCTTCTGTTGGATATACCTAAATTGTATAAGCAGAAAGAATAAAATAAACTCAACACCTTGATTTCGACTTTTTCACAAGTCAAACTTTCTGTACGCTTATTTCAGTGCATTGCATGTTTTTTTAAAACCTCGTTTCAGTTTCATAGCTAACTAAAGTATGAGTAGAAGAAAGCCGATTACCCATAATTTCACTGTATTTAACCAACTTAAAAAGTAAGTTATCTGTTTTCTACGTAACAAACGAAACTTTATTTAGCAAATAGGTACACGTAGAAGCCATTCTAGAAAATATTCTATATAATATATTCATCCATTTTAGAAAATGTCGTCTGAAATCTTTTTTCATTACTTACTAAAAATTTATATTTTTTTACGAAAGCGAAAAGTTTATACAAAACTTAGATAACATGTCATTGCTGGTATCGATCCGTGGTGTGTCAGATTGTAAGGCAAACATTTCTCCACTGAGCCACTCGCTTCCATTATACATCTACAAGTGAATAATATGAATGTTAAAAAAATTGCGGCTCAGCGGTTTCAGCGTCTGCTTTTCATCCTGATGCACCCAAGTTCAAATCCGGCCCTACACTAATGACTTGTGTTTTGGAGTTATGTGTCGATTAGCACTCGCTTATCGGTGAAGGAAAACATCGTGAAGAAACCGACATGTTTGAGAATCCCAATATTCGAGTACATCTGTCTTCCGTGGAAGGACCTAGGCACCCACCACGATATATCTGCTTAAGAATAGTCACCTACTAAAATAATTCTGCGGGGGAGCCGCGACCCTCAGTCATGAGGAAATACGACTCAAGAGAGAAAATGTGAATGTACATCAGCCTTAGCACGTGCAATGAAAGTAGAGTAACAACATTAGCAAGCGTCGCATTTTCGGGTGCACGGGGGTAGGTAGCGGCGCGCGGGGGGCGAGGGGCCGCCATTAATTCGGAATGCAGACTCTAGGACTCTCGACCTCGCTGCCTGAAAGCCGCGCCTCAAAACTGGAGAGTTAGCACAGGTGGGTGAATCGTGGTGTGAATTGGAATGTGAATTGTGTTGGCAACAGGCGCAAAGTTTTATTTTTTCTAAAACTTGATATAGAAATTATTGTTTATATTTTTTTTTCTAAGTACGTTGCCGAACTTTTATTCATAATAAGGACGTTTCTGACGAGTGGTTCGGTCTCACAAAGCACAATAAAGCTTTTATCGCATGTGTGTCTATTTATCAACCTATCGTTAATTCATTGCCATCAAAATTATGCAAACAGTGACTTATAATATTTTTATCGTGCTATGCCTCCTGTATGCTTAGCACTTTGATAGAAATACACGACCCTAGAAAGACAAACAGGTAGGATTACTATACATTGAAACGCCAGTAGCTCAGCTGGCGGAGGCAATCGCATGCGATTATCAATGTTAAGCAAAGGTCGACGCGGTCAGCCCTTAGATGGGTGACCGAAAAGTGGCATTCCATTTTGGGTGCATCCGTGGGTCGGATGACACGTTAAATTGTAGGTCCCAGCGGTTTGTTTATCACGGTAGTCGTTAAGCCATGTTAGAGGCCCTTAGGGCGGCTTGATAAACTCTTGACACCAGAGTTGGCCACTCTCATTCGATAAGAAGAAGACTATGCATTGAGACCTTTTTTCTTATCGTAAGACAGTAGCCAACGCTATTGCTAGTTTTTATTTATTACAAAACAATGATTCATCACAACCATGCTAACTCCTCTGAAAAGTTTAGATCACCGCCGGCGGAGATTTTCAACCTTTACTGGTGCTATTTTTATTCATCTCGCGGATAAGTGGCCGACAGCGTCGCTATTGAAAGTGTAAGGACATTGAATTTTCATTATGAGCTACGAAGGGAAATAACATTACCTACATTATTTACATATATTTTCCGTGACGACGCTTATAATGATGTACTAGTATGTTCCCGTATCAATCCAGGCAAAATAAACCACTAGGTTTATTTTATCACGGTTTTTTTGATACGGGAACATAGCGTGTGTGAAATATTTTATAGACTGAACGGGATTTTATTAGTGTGGCCATTCAGCGATGTAACGCCGCCAGCGTCCGAATTGATGGCCTTATCTGTCGTTAGGACCTGTAGCAATATCTCATTAAGTACTTTTATTTTTATTCTATTTTTTACGTCTAAGTTTTGAATGTACATTATGACAAGCACTTTACTACATTTGTAATAACAACACTGGAATCCTTTTACTCTGGGAGGCACTAATGCCTAAGATACAGTTTTATTACTAGTTTAGGCATCAGTTGTCCAAACCTACATTGAATTTTGATTTTTGACAACATATCCATAACCCATGTAAAATCTGCTGAACTAATTGTAATAAAACTAACACTATCTACTAGCATATGCTACTTTAATCATTCATTATAAAAATATGTATGTTACTATAGTTTCGGAGAAATTAATTTAATTATATTATAATTAATTGATTATTTTTTACTTGTATTTCTGTGACGTGTATCAAAAATAAACTACTATGACTATGACTATGAAATCCGTAGTTATTTTTATGGATTATGTGTCGGACAATAAAGAAATTTATTATTATTATTATAGTATCGTGCAATTTCTTTGGAATAACAATAGGAATAAAATACATTTATTGAGACACGAAACAACACGAGAAACAGAACACAATAAACTGGAATGGTAGAATAAAAAATAAAATACACGTTTCGTGTGACAATCCGGTCCTAACTCAGGATGAAGCTTTGATCATGCTGTTGTTTACGTTTATGATTACCATGTATAATTTGTATAGCTTTGAAACGTTTCTGTTATTAATCAAAATCCGACATATTTATTTCTTGACTCTAGTAAAACAGCTTTATTAATATCAGTACGTGAACTATCAATAAATAAATAGATACGTGTCGACAAATATATCTCAATACAAAGTAACTTACTGAAAAATCTCTATCCACAACAAACAACCAACAGTAACTTGTAAAATAATCTTTATCTCAAAGCGTTAAGATAATTTATATATTTGATTATGTGGTATTTGTGTTTTTAGGTAAGACAAATAACGTTTCAATTACGGATCCGACTGGCATTCCGTACTCTAGACCTGTGGAGTGCTTTATACAACTGAAACTGTTATAGCGAACTAATGTAGGTTATGTTTGCCGAATTGGCAAGTTTATTGAGATCTGTTTGAGTGAACGACTGCCTTATATTCACTTGCTTAGGAAATTTACAGGCTGAAAACGATTCTACGGTATATAACTACTCCTTTTTCCATAAACTCTTTCTTGACATAAAAAGTTCAACATCATACCTTGCAATTACATACCTCGTTAAAAACTCTTATATTCAGGCAAGTGGTAGTCAAGCGTAAGTCTATATCGTGTAAAAAAACTAATTTGGGTAACTAAAAAACGATATTGTTTTACGAAATATCAATGTTTTAATAAAAACCCATTTCGTCATTTTTTATCAAGGCGCTCTTTCTGTCTCTAGATGTTGTAAGTGCGTTATAGTAACAATATGAATTGCTTAGCTCTAGCTCTATAAAGTGCTCGACTCTAGCTCTACAAAGTGCCTCTACCTCTACATAGTGCTGGCTGTAACAGGTCGTATGCAATCTCGTTAATTTTACGGCGCGTGGACTGAGCCGCTCACCTTGAGTAATATTCACAGAGATTTACTATAGTGCCTGGATGTAGTTACTGGATTATACGTCTATATTTATAAACTAGTAGACGCCCGCGGCTTTGCTCACATTATTTCGGGATAAAAAGTAGCCTATGACACTTCCGGGACCTCATTACTACCTACATACCAAAAATCATAAAGATCTGTTCAGCCGTTTTTGCGTATTTTGCGTTTAAATAACACACGTGTTCTGCTATCAATTCTAAGTATCTGTGTCGAGAGTTTATCAAGCCGCCTTAAGGACCTCTGCGACTGCCGTACTAGACAAACAGCCGACAGTTAAAATCTCGCGATTTTCAAATCGTTAGTTAATCGTGAGTTACTAAAAAGCATGTTACATTTTAAACCATAACGATCGCTTACCATCAGGTGAATTATAGTTAAATGCTAACCTATTTAAACATCAGGCAAGTTGTAGTCAAGCGTGAGTCTATCTCATGTAAAAAAAACATATTTTCCTGTTAGTACTAGATATACATATAATAACCTAACTTGTATCCTACGCTCCCCGAGGAGGCTACTAAATTACGTAATCCATCCGATCCTTATTAAATCTGCGAAGGTTGGTAATGCAAAGCTCTTAAGCTGTCAATCGTCGGAGGATTTAGAGGAAAAATGGCCAAATATGCCCAAATGCCAATTAGTCCCTTTTAGCTAGCTGGAGGCCAGCTGGAAACAGACTGTTTTTGTAATATAAAAAGCTAATAATAATGTTAGGTAAAAAGCAAAAGCTTCGCGGAGTAATTATATAAAATTGAGGTTAATAATCAACCAGTGTAATTTAATTGTGATTGTTCTCTCTAATCCGTTTAGGCTTTCAACAACGTGTTCTAAATGTTGTGTGTGTAATTATATTTATTTGTCCATGACATTCTGACGAACCAAAAGCATATTATGTATTATTATTAAATTAGTACATTTTCGCAAAATACAGTCAAAGTACTATCACAATCAATCCATTAACTTTGAAGATCTCTCTCTTAAGACGTATGTATTTCCTCATGACTGATGGTCATGATTCCCCCGCATAATTAATTCATTAGGAGAATTCTCATGGGCAGTTACATCGTGGTCCAGGTCCTTCCACGGAAAACACATGTCCTCGGATATTGTGGTCTCCAAACATGTCGGTTTCCTCACGATGTTTTCCTTCCTCGTAAAGGGAGTGCAAATCCACGCTTAAATTGCAAATAGTAGTCATTGATGTAGGGCTGAATTCGAACCATTCTGGATGAAAGAAAGACACTGAAACCGCTGAGCCACACTCACTTTCTATCTCATTTCATCGATGATCAAAGCGAGTTGCGCTATATGCTATCTGGGATATAACTTCCACTATTTTGACGGTAGGCGATACTATCATCCGACTAACCAGTTATCCTTCCTCCTTCTCGTATTCTTCAATGCTCATCACTGATGATCGTGACTTCCTGCAAAATTGAAAAAAAAAACCTAGCTTTTCTTAATCCCTACGATAAAAAAATCATACCTAGCAGGTACTAAGCTACATTAACACCTTTCACACCATAAAATATCCTGCAGCTCTTAAATCAGAAACGTAGCTCAAAGAGGTACTCGTGTTAAGAAATATAATCCGATTCAGTGGAAATGCTTTTACTGGCTTACAAATGGACCCGAAGACATGGTTTAAGACAAATAGTATATCTATAGTTCGAGGGTGCAATTGATGCTTACACCCGAGCTAACTACTCTGCTTTACATCTCGATTGTGAGGTGAGTAGAAAAAAAACCGTATTACAAGAATAAAACATTTTGATGGTTAAAATTTATAGTGAAATGAGAACAATTTTAAAAACTTAGGGAAAGTTGTTTTTTGGGTATGTTAATAGTTTGAGATTGTGATATTTGTTGGTCATGGACAAAATCAGAACTTACTTGTGTTTCTTTTCGCCACTTCATGAACTCGTCGTAAGTTTACAAATATCTCTCTTTAGAACTTTCAGACAAAATAATGTTAATTGCTGCTTCAGCTTCCATTTTTATTGAATCAGGAGTGCAGCTTATATCTTCATCACTTGCAGAACTCATATTTTAGGAAAACCTAATCAGCAAGTTTTTATCCTAAAAACAAACAATATTTTCTATTCCCGCCTTTTTTCATCTTTTTTTTTCGGGAACGAAATTTAGCATCGCCGTTCGATATTTAAAATTGATGACTATTATACTCATACGAAGACAAGGCTGAATAGCGACGCGACCTCCTTTGTCTACTAACCGAACTTTTTGAAAGAGTGAAAAGTTTTTTTTAAATTACTTACCGCCCTAGGGCTTTTCTAGCTACATTATTACCCTAGAGCGCTAATTGGTTACTTACAAGCCCCATTTGGGGGTAATAAGGACCTACTTACCGAACATGAGAGATGAAATGAAATTATTACATATTTATAGATCTACTGATCTAGGAATATAAATATCGAAATCAAAGAAATTTTGTCAAGTTCTTCAAATATATAAACCATAGTATAGATATTAGTTTTAATATTTTAAGTGACATTGTGAATGTAGTGAGTACTGTTTCTTTTTATGTACATAAACTTAGATTTTAAGATTAAATTTGATGGAATGTTTACCAATATTAATATAAATAAATAAATAAAAATAAGTTACAAAACACAGATCATTTTATAAAAAAAACTTATAATACACCGTCCATACTGTCGCAGAGTGGCAGTGCGTGTTTTATAAATAAATGAATAATTGAAATCATTTTTTTTTTTAATAATTTTTTTAACAAGTTTTTTAAATGTCATGCGTCGCATCGTGGCGTCTAAATTAACATTCCAGAATGTATGTAATCTTACGATCAATCATATTAGATTGATCGAATGCCTCCAACTTGTCAAACTGTTTATTTAGTTAGATCCAAGGATTTTTTATTTCATGTTAGATCATAGTCACTTTATTAGCCGAGATTGATTTTAATATGATTTGACATATCTAATACACATTGGTATGTGTAATTTTAGGTAAACCTAGCGATAATATTATGTAAAATCTGTATCTATTGTCTATAGTCTAGTAAACAATATACCGTTTTTGTATACCTATAATATATTTTAATGATTTGAAAATCGATTTCTAGAATTAACTCCAGGTTTTTTTTGTGCAGCTCATTTATAGTATTTAAAAGATAAATAAATGAGATTATTCTGCTATTTTTCATAAATACAAAAGCTCTGTTTGTTCTTTGGATGTACGGTACCCTAGAAATTCTCGTAAACACAAACTTTGTCATACGCCCCTCTAGCGACTGTCCCAGAGTCCATACAAGATAGCTCTATGTGCATCTGATGGCAGCAGTTCATTTACACATTATTTTACTCTTCCACATATTCTATGAATAATGTAAGAATATTTCTTAAGTACCCCTTTTTATGTTGTAGTTTAGAAGTAGTATATTTAGTTTTTCTTCCCTTGTTTTTATGTTTTATTATTGTAAATAAAGTATCGTAATTTTTAGAATATTTTAGTACCAATTTTGGCCGCTATCTAAGCTATCTTCCTCGGGTTTTGCTCGTATCTGTAACGTATAAGATTTATACTCAAAGGGACAGTATGTGACCAGAATGTTCAAAAGCATTCTCGACCCAGAACTATTAAAAATGCTGCTCAAACATGGCTGACATTATCATAGCCGTAAATAGGGATCGTAAAGTTGTGACTACGGTATTTGAAAGAGATATTTGTGAGTTTTTTCTGGTGAAGGATTTAATGGAAATATTTATACTGATAAAATATGTTAACATTTTTACTTCATTCAACTGCATAGCTTACATAAGAACTTTATCTGAGCACATAGTAAGATGTAAATAATTACAGCCAACTAGATTATTGAATCTACCTACAAGTATTCTGAGAAGATCTTCAAACGTATATCATAGTTACTTAGGTTCCGCTAGTCGCCGACTCGAACTCGTTAGTGGGCGTAGGTAATTTGCTTGCTATTTTTACAAGAAAGGGATATGCGAGTGTGACTGTATGCGTAACTGATCGACTGCCCACTGCCGTCACGAATTGTAAATTTGAAGTGAGATACAAATGCAATTCTGGTTGAAATGAGCGCTTAACAATTACGATTAGGCAGTTAGAATTCAAGTTCTCTTGAAAACAATTCCAAAAATTGTAAGTAATTTAAAACAAAGGTATTTAAACTTTTGAAGAACCAAACTATGTCTATGGCTATATTTTTTTTCGAAATTTCATACTCCGTCTAGTAAATAATTGTGCCGAAAGTTGTGTTAAAATCACGTAATATTTTGGGCCTCATCACCTTTTAAATACCTTGTTATTTTTTAATTATAGCAGCTACAGACATAGATATCACCAAAACAAATAGATAATATGCTCAACTTTAAACGTATGTTATCAAACAACAGAGTCATCATTTGAGAACAGTTGTATGGCAAAAAAGTCTACTAGAGCACTCTTAAAAAAAGAATTTAAAATTTTAAAACAATATTATGTAGAACACTCACAGCAGTTAAGATGAGTAATGGATTATGTTTCATAGGACATGACGTCAAGGTGGATTTAGTCTTTGCGATATTCTAAGCCTTCGTTTTTTCCCAACAAAGACCCAAACAACACATTTAAAATAGGTACTTACCATCACAGCATGACTCTCTCAAGTACCGTCTCCCTTTGTAATTACTATAATTCCCTCTTACACTCGTTTCCATCCGCAGATAACCACAGAGGACAGTGATAATCCCTCGAATTGTGTGAAAACTGGGTCGACAGCTCTTAGCCGCCCTTCTTTCGACTACTTGTGTAACCACGCCGGTAATTATGAGGCATGGGCAACATTACTTACAGACTCTCCTCATTGTTTCATTTTAAACTTCTTCTTCTTCTTCTTATCGAATGAGAGTGGCCAACTCTGGTGTCGAGAGTTTATCAAGTCGCCCTAAGGGCCTCTGACATGGCTTAACGACTGCCGCAAACAGCCGGGACGTACAATTTAACGTGTCATCCGACTCACGGAAACGCCCAAAATGGAAAAATATTAGTAAAATAAATAAATATTAGTCTAGAACTTTGCAAATGAATAGTCGTTTATCTTGTTGTTCAAGAATCACATACAAAACAAACAAAATGTCACATTTTGACATTTTGATAAGTATGACATAAGAAAAAAATAATTAAACAACAATAACGGACATAATATTTTCAAAATGTTAAACCACGTTTTGTGATAAGACGGAAAGTGATCATATGTTGCTAACGGAGACAGTACTCAATAAATAAATATTCCAGGACATTGCACACAGCGCCATCTAGCCCCACACTAAAGCTAACGCTTGTGTCGTGGGTACTAGATAACGGATATAATACTTATATACTTTTCTTTTGTAAATACATACATATTATACATACAAACGACCAGACTCAACACAAGTTTTTTTATTTACACTAATTTATCAACCTGCGGAAGCGTTATACCTATATTGCTAAGCAATTATTTATAAATGCGGTCAGCCGTTGGATGGGTGACAAAAAGTGACATTACATTTGGTTGCATCCGTGGAATAAAACTTTGAATTAGAAGTTCTGTCTGTTTATCCTGGCTGTTTTCTATTTCCCTATGGCGGTTTAAAAAATCTCGAAACCAGAGTTCGTTACTCCCATCAGAAATTTCTTCTTTTCTCTAAACTCGTGTTTCTAGCGACAAAAAGTTATGATGATTTTTATGTGCCTAAGGTAATTAGGTAATTCTAATCTATGTAACTATAATAATAGGACGTCTATTCCCCTGAACCAATTGTTATGTCAGCTTTTCGCGAAACTTTCTACCTTCTGCTAACAAGACCACAATTAACTACGGCAGGTAGTAATACGCTTTTTTAGTTTTTTTTTATCTTTAGGTGCATTTTAGGTTTATTTTATGTGCAGAATAAAAGAACTAAAAGTATCAAAGGTTTTGCTGTCCATGACTTCGCTTACTTTTTATGAGATAAAAAAGAAATTATGTCGCTTTTCGAACTCTATACTATGATCACACCAAAAATTGCTATGATCCATCGCTCTGTAACGGTATGAAAGTGGATATAACTTTACAGTAAACTTTAAGAATACTTAATGTGAGGTATAGTTTGTATTATGTATTCTGTGGTATATATATATATATATATATATAGTGTACCTACCCTACAATCAGTATGAAAAACTTGATGATCATAAGATAATAAAACAAAAAAAAACTCGATACTCCCGCCGATGCGATAAGGCCGCCCAATGTGCATTAAATTAGTTTCTAAATTTCTTTCATTATGTAATTTCTTTGGTGTGCATTAAATACATATCTTATCTTATCTTATACTCAGTAAGTATAAAACTCAGTTCCTCAGAGAAACCAGAATAAGTACCAACAGTATGTTTTATTACTCCCGAGAAGCCAAGTTTTTGATGACGTCATAAATCCGAACGGATTCGCGTCGTAACTTCCCATTACTTGCTATTATCAGTCAAAAGTAATAATTTCGGAAAAGCCTTAGAAGGCGGAAGTTTTCCCGTTCCTGACATGTTAAACGAGCTTTTACTTACGATTGTAAGTTATTAAAGTACCGCGGTACTTGATTTGATTCGGGATAAAAAGTGCTTAATCCTGTCCATCCAAAGGTTGCCTGGCAGAAATCGCCTAAGGCGATAAGGCCGCTCCATGTTCTTTAAATTAATTTTAGTTTCTTTAAGTTTGTATTACTGTTTGGTGTGTATTAAAGATATATCTATCTATCTATCAATAAAATGTTTGTTTAGTTTTTCCCTTATTTTTCTGTATTATTATAGTAAAAAGTGCCCATGTGGTAATTTAGATTCTAGTGCTTAGCAATAGGCGGGCTGTATCCGTAGGCTAACCTACATACACCGCTAAAATACTAGCTCTTTACCAAGACTTATCCAAAACGGTTCAGCCGTTTGAACATGCCACTGGCAAAGGTAAAACAAAGGTATAAAGTATTTTGCATTCAAAAAAATGGTATTAAGAGCTTTTATCTGTTTCTGTATTTCAGATAAAATTCTGATTGTAACTTTTTATAGCGTGGATGAATTTTCGCCGATCGACAAAACAAATAAAAGTACTTAAATGAAATTCAATTTGTGTCCATTGAATAAGAATAAAAATGCTATCAGATTTCGGTGGACAAATAGAACGGTTTCATTTTTATTTCACCGTATAGTAGGCAGCCACTAAGCCATGTCAGAAGCCCTAAAGGCGGTTTGAAATCTCTCGACACTGAAGTTGACTACTCTCATATGATATTTAGAAAAAGAAGTTTTAAATAAAACCACAACATATAAACAATCCATTATAATTTTATCGTTAGACAAGAAATTTTAGTTAGTAAAACAGGTACAAAATCATTTAATAACATGGATGTAGTCCAGATATTTTAATATAGTAAGAAATAATATATTATACAGGTCTTTACATATGCGTATGTTTTTATTTATAATAATCGATTTAAAAAAAAACATCACCACTGGCTCATTAGTTAAAACCGTTACAATATTCATAAACTTTTCCATTATTTTAGACAGATTTGGCATTGTGTGAATAAATTTTCTTAAAAATGCGTGAAACAAAAACAATTTTTTACAAGTTTGCTAATTTTGGTCCCATCACAACTTGCATAACTTTTATTGCAAATATTGTTTGGACAGATCTAAAAAAAATATTTGTTAAAACACTGACTGTTTTGTCATTGCCATTGAAATTAAGTATTCACGCGTAATAGGTATATTGGTTTTTTTTATTTATTTTACAATACACGGTTCAAAAGCTTTCTTTTTAATTTAATTAACACAAACATGAAATCATCATGTTAAAGATATATGAAGGTATAGGTTATATATCAAAGATAAAATAACTATTACACAGGAATAAACTTTTTAAACTTGAACTTCGTGATACCCAATCGGTCTCAATACAAAACGCGATTTAACCATTAGTCCAGAACTTTGAAAATATGCAGTCCGTTCTTGTTGTTCGAAATTTGTTTTCTTCTGTCATAATAATCAAATTGTCAAAATGTTACCAATGATGCATCAACGTTCCAATTTGAAGTTGACATTTTGATTGTTTGTATGTGATGTTCGAACAACAAGAACCGACTTTTTATTTTCTAAGTACTAGACTAAGTATTAAAACCGCGTTTTGTAATAAGACGGAATAAGAACAAATCATTTTCAACCGAAGCTCAACACTTAGCCATATAAATATTTATAACTTTATTATTCTGCTCTATCACGCTATATGTACATAACACATTGAAAGCAACAGGCAACCCTAACTTAGTACTTTCAAGATATAACTTACAAAGTTGGAAAATTAGTACTTAGTTTGTATACTTACAACTTAGCCCTCACTTAAACTGTTCAACGTTACCTTACAGTACAGAAAACTTACCTCTTAAAGTTTCGTAACTAAAGTAAATCTTTGTTAACATCAACAACTAAAACATAACAAAATTTTCAAACTCTATTACATTTTGTTAATAAAAGTTAAATTTTATTACACAGTATATCAAAAAGTAAGGGAAAATAAGGAAAGGATAAATAGATACAACGTAGGTTTTCTAAGGTACAGATGTATATGGGAATAAAAAAATTATACAAATCCTATAACTAAAGAATAATTTATTCATCATCCATTCCTTTTTAATATTGTCATTAGTTTCTGATTTTATCGCTATGCCGACGTCTTTCAAAACCACAAAAACTAAACTACAATTATAAAAACAATACACAGTTTTTTTTGGTACATTTGCCAGAGCAAATGTACATCAGAATGTACATGCAACATAAAGCTCGAGGAAACTAGATAAACAATACAAACAACTGTTAACGTCCATTATAAATTACAATTTGATTAATCTAAGGGTTGGCGTCTTTGGCGTACACAGAAGCAAGTAAAGTAAGAAAGCGGTCGAAATCTCAGCAATTACTCTGTAGTACTGTTTTGTTAATCTCGTAAATTCGGACCAATAGTATCGTATTAATTTAGGATGTCTACTTTATTTTTAAAGTACATGGAAAATGGTAAATAATTTTATTTTACTTTAACAAAGGCTTTTATCGATATTTATTTCTCATTCACCCCGTAATAGAGTACCTACCATAACCGCTATCATCAAAATTTTGGCAGTATTATTTCAGTATTCTGCATGTAATACCACAAAAAATCACACCGATCACAGTATTTCTAAATTGTGTCACTTTTAATGAATACAAAAAAATCAAGTTTAACGGCATTCACCCACTAATTCTAAAATAATCCAAAATGCAACCACTACCGCTTTCCCTGCTTTCCTGCTTTCATGAGCGCAAACCTTAATTGTTTATTTACTTGAAGCAGTTAAGGCCCACTAATTAAACCGACTGCTCATTTGGCTTGTGGAGATTTCAGTTAACATTCACAACATCTGTACAAATTACTTAACAATGCTGTTGGCCAACTGTTTGTCCGTTTGGGAGATTAAAGCGGAATTTGAATTTGTAATTGCACTAATTGTTTAGAGGAAGTGCTGGTTATTGTTATGGTACCTAATACAGATATAATTTTAAATAAAATGACAATTTAGAAGGTAAAGTAAACATATTATGATTAATTAACTCAAAATGTAAACAATCGGTCAAAAATGAAATGTTTAGAAATACCATTTTCATTATCCCTATGAATGGAAGCATGTTGTATCAAACAATGAAGTTAAATAACAAACATTCGAGATGTACGCCATTGTACGTACAACAAATGAACGCCTGTTAACAAACAAAAATCTGTAGAAAAAATAATTAGGTACACATTTATACAGTTTACTGAACAATGTCTGTTAGATTATAATCCAACAGCATATGAAATACCATACCTACAGTTAGTCAATACAGCAATCAATCATCGATTGACATAGTTTGATCATTTCTATAATTCAAGCTAGCACCAACGCTTCCACGTCTCTGTCACTATCACTGGACCACGCAGGTCTTCTTCTCGGTCTGTCCCGGAGCCCTAACAAACCTGTTCAGATTAATTTTAGGGCTCCCACTAGCGCTGTCCCCGTCTCCTTTGGCACAAGTCTTATTTCTCATTATCATTAGATCTGTTCTAATACTGGGTCGTCTAACGTTCGGAGCCACAACTCCACAAGCGTCTGAGAGTCTTCTTTTGATGGACAAAGTACATTTTTTACTTCTATTACTTTGACTGCTGGTTGGGGGTAGTGTGCAGGGACTACCAAAGGCGGTGCTGACTCGTTTGTGGTGGTTGGGGGCCATTTCTAGAGGTAAGTTGGCGACGACGAATAGCTCGTAGAAGAGGTCGTCGACTTGGTAGTTCTTCTTGGCCGATGTTTCGACAAAGACGCAGGCGGAGTCCTGCGTTGCGCAATACGCTACTGCTTCTTCTGGTAGCACAGTCCTGGGAATGAAAATCATACTGTTAATATTTTATAGGTATACAGGGTAACCAGAAAAATCAGCCACTTCGTAGAACATTTGTTTAACTATTTTTGCAAATTGCTTCTCCCTACATATTTTCAAGCGGCGAAAAAACAGCTGTTCCTTACATCATTTTCACTGACGTAATGTCGTGTGCTAGCCTATCGAACATAAATAACTTATTCTTAATATACAACATAATTATAAAAACCTAACCTTGTACTTTTATTTTATTTATTTACTTAACAGAGAACGCCAATTTTAAGCTAATTAGTCTTAGTAAAGAAATCAGTCCTCTATTTCAACTAAAAGAATTGAACTCTACTTCTTTTCACTGAATTTTGTAATAGAATATTTGAATAAAGTGGTATTCTTACAACTGAAAATGAGAGTAAAATTGGAATACAAGCATCAGTTCAGAGCTTTTCAGTTCTGTGAATGTTTTATGAATTCCTTTGCACGATATTCCTTGCCTTAGTTTCGTATGTTAGCTCGCATCACAATATACCTAGATACAGGCGTATTTCTAATTCAACTAGCACTAGAATGTTTGTTGAACAATTCCCCAGTCGTGAAACCACTTGCATTTGAATACAGCTTGGGTTCCCGGGGGTCCTTTTGCTTGTTACTAGCCGTTTAATAGCTTTGGAATGATGCGGTATATATACATACCGTCATATCTACTTATAAAAACGATGATTAAAAATCGATAATTCAAAAAAGAAGGACTCTGAATTTATTTAATTTAATCTCTATATTCCTAAAACTTCAAAAACAAAAATGGTATCATAATTATTCTATTGATACAATGTTGGGTTTGTATTATTAACCGACTTTCAAAAAAAGGAGGTTATCAAGTCTTCTGAAAGTTTTTTTTTAAATGTAATAATATATTAAATAATATTATTTTTTTCAGATTTCCACGCTTTTCCTAAGAGGACACGTATGTTATGCATTTATTCGATTTAATTAATGTGGTAGGAATTTAACAAACCAAAACACTTCCTGCTAACTTAACAGCAAATTCAAACCTAGCCCAAACAATCCTTTACCTAAGAGTTCCGCTGGCGTCGCTCAAAGCTTTGTCCGACGTGAAAATTTTGCTCGCGGTAAAGCAAAGCATTGTGCACATTGTGCTACCAGTGGTTATCAAGGGGTTGCTATCATAACCTTTAAATACTATTATTTAAAAAACAAAGGTAAATGTTTATTTGTTTGTTCAAAGCAATCCTCTAAGATTGGTATCATATGGTTGTATTTTACAAATAAATATGCTCTTCTGTGAATGCTTGTAAGGATTTCTTTATTCTTACATATTGCTTAAATTGCAAATGCTAAATTACAATGTAATACATAATTTTAATATGGGCTCCATTTTGCCTTTGAAATATTTTGTTAATATTATGTGGCATTAGCTCTGTAGGATCAGTGTCGTATTGTTATTCTATTGTGTCAGGAAGATCAAAACGTTTCCTCAGAAAGTAATAAACAAATAATAAGTCATGATAGAATGATGAGTCATGATGAGTTCTGAAGATGGATGTCATAACATCCGAAACGCGTAAACAACATACGCGAATTACACGTGAGTGAAAACCGTTTAGTTAACATATTGAAGTCAAGTTAAAATAAAAACCATGATAGTTCCATTCTAACCCCACAGTAGCATTTGCAAACGTGTGTTCCGTTTCACTTGTTGCTATCATTTTGGCAGGCCGCCAGCGCCACTTGTTATCTTGCCTATTGTTTGCGGAAACATTCGGAAGATGGCGCGAACGTCTCGGGTATTTGTTGGACGAATGTCGGGAATGTCTTCTTCACTGGGAAATTCATTAGAGGTGATATTTGTATCTCTGTATCTGGGTAGGTACATTGCTGCTCCTCTTAATTGAATTTTTTGACCTTGACTACATTGACTACAGTTAGTAACAATTTAAATATATTTGTTATACTTACTTATATATGTTATGTCCAATAGCTTATTTACAGCTATTTCAAAATTATGAATGTAATTAGGCATTATTTATTTTAACTTGACATTTTTACTTTGATGATTTGTAGTTTAACTTCAGTGATTACTTAAGTAGCTAACTTTTTGTCTTTAGATAAATTCTAAGAGAAGAATAATTATTAATTAACATATAAATAGCTGTAATATTTTCATTAAAGTTTTTTGTAATGTAATAACCAAAGTATATTTTCTTTTTAGGATAAATTCTTGCAAGGAGCTGCTGTAGTGAGCGTAATCCAGCAAGGTTGACATGTCATTTAATTTGAAATTTTAAATTTATTTGTCATTTTATTTTATTCTGACATTTTTACCATTATTAAAATATATTACTTTTGGAAAATTTTAGACATGTTTAAAATCCTTTAACTGACATAAATATTTTTGTAAGACGAGACAATAGAATTACCAACTGTTTACGTTTAGTTCATAAGTTGACTATTTCTATTGATGAATAAATGATTATCTTATCTTATCTTATCTTAGTTGTGTTTCTAGTTTTTTTTTAGGATAGGGTTTTAATCTATCTTATTTATTGTATGTATGTACAGTACATATGTGTGTGTGTATATTTGCTAAATGACTGTAAATCTGTCTCAATCAATGTTTTTCTATTTCTATCAAATCGTCTATAAAAAAGTCGTAAAATCTAACACTGAAAATCGAAAAGTATTGGAAATGAATTGATTCCAGGAAAAAGATTTTGATCTATTTAAGTCGAACTTAAAAAAAATCTTAAATACCGTAAGTCCTCGAATTTTCAACACCGAGTATTTTTATCTAGTTCAATGTATACTTTTTCTTACCTACAGACAGTACATACCAAATTCCAAAATAAAATTGACACCCAAAAGGTGTAAAAGAGACTTACTTGATATCCTTATCAACTATTCCCACTAGTGGGTCTACTAAAACTAACTTCATTCAGTCAATGAGAGACACTCACTTGACATCCTTATCACACTTATTCCCAGCTATAGCCATGGGGACACGCGGTAGCTGCCTCTTGCCTCGACTGCTCCCACTGGTGGCGCTTGCCTTCGTCTCGATGATCTGCTCGCGAAGTCTGATCACCTCTTCGAAGGACTCTCGGCTGTCCATTGCAAATACTAGCACAAATAGGTCACCTGGGAAATAAAATATAATTATTTATTCAAAATAACTTACAAAACAAATAAAAACGTAAGTTTAGCTAACGAATAGGATCATTATAACATAAGCAGACTAAGGTTCGAATTTGAATTACGGTGTGTTTTATTTTATTTTTTTACAAGCATAGACTGATAGGTTTGATTGAAGACTTTTTTCTTTCTGTGTAGATTCTCGGCTGTCCATTGCAAATACTAGCACAAATAGGTCACCTGGGAAATAAAATATAATTATTTATTTAAAACAACTTACTTACTTACTTGGCTGGAGCACTTAGATTATCTTTAAGCTTTTCTAAAGATTTTCTAAGTGCCCCTTTTTCGTAGTAGTTAGAAGTACATAGTATGTTTAGTTTTTCTTCCCTTGTTTTTATATTTTATTACTTACATAACAAATAAAAACGTAAGTTTAGCTAACGACTAGGATCATTATAACATGATATGCTTGAAGCTCAGCGGACTTAGGTTTGAATTTGAATTACGGTGCATTTTCTTTTATTTTTTTACAGGCATAGACTGATAAGTGCCTTTCTGATCAAATTACAAAGTATTGAGAAAAAAAAGATACATTGACTGTTTGTTGATGCATCTGGGTTCTCCCTTTGTTCGTAATACGTAATTATATTTTTTTCATAAAATTTTTTTTCTAGCTAGTACTGGTAAGTATTTTTATTCCACTGTTTTATTTTAGCAAATTAATGAAATTTAAGCCCGGCACTAATTACAGTTTTATCCCGTTTCCTAACCAAAGTTAACCCTAGGTGGGCCCAGTTTCACAACAGCACTGCAGCTAGCTGTGGACCGCAAAGCAGGGTTTAATCCAACGGCCCAAATTAATTTATGATTAAAGGTTGAGCTACGTCGGGATATGTCTGTATTAGTATATACAGAAACTAGACATTACGATATTTGGATAGTAATTTTTTGCCAATAATAACTCGTAGAGCTGACTCTATACTTAACGTAGCTTGATCAAATTGTGTTGCATATATTTTATGTCACTCTCTTGAGTCATATTTCCTCAAGACTGAAAAACTTCCTTTAAACTCTCCAGCAGAATTAATTCACTAGAGGAGTTCTCTTGGGCAGATAGTACATCGTGGTGGGCGCCCAAATCCTTCCACGGAAGACACATGTCCTCGGATAATAGTGGTCCTCAAACATGCCTGCATGCATAGCTTTCCTCACAATTATTTCCTTCACCATTAAGCAAATTCACACATAACTTGAAAATACAAGTCATCTGTGTAGGGCCGGATTCGAACCAAGTTGCGTCAGGATGACAAGCAGACGCTGAATGCCACACTCGCATTTTATATGTATATTCAATTCAGAAAAAAAATATTTTAAATAAAATTGATGTTACACTGAGTAATAAATATTTTTACGAAAATTTAAATAAAACATTCATGTGATAGGCTGGCAGTGATGAATAAAACCAATTAAAATTATTTTAATCCCCAAACCGTTGAATTGAATTCGGCGGCCATTCCTGTGGTAAAAGATGCGTGTTTCCGATTCGCCATCGTAATGCATTTACCCTAGTTTTTTTTTTTTTTTACGTGTGATAGGTTTATGTTTGACTACAGCCTGCCTGATGTTAAGCATTGCTGCAGCTTAGGGTGTAACACGCTTACCTAGAAGATACCTATGAACTCTAGATTTGAAAACCCCTGGATTGTAGTAATTGTAAATAATTATAAAGTACAACACTGTGATCGATGATTAATAATGGCCAGGCGCTTAACTTTAGTAATTAGCAATGGAATTTCAGGAAATTCTGGCAACGTCTCAAGGCTGGCTATACAACAGTCTGGATAAAACAGGCAAATGTAAATAGCATATACATGAACGGGAAATATAAACATTTTAAAATCGGATTCAATTCAATTCCATCGATATGGAATTTGGAAATCATTATCTTGATTCGTTCAAGCAATCTCTTTCTTAGATATACTAATATCAAAAAAGTCTTATGACAATCTAAACCCACTACAGTAACTTGTTTACAAGTTATGTGGGAAGTTAATACGCTTAACAGTGAAGTAAAACATCTTAAAGAAATGAAAGCTTTTGAAAACTAGCACCAGAGAATATGGGTCATCTGGTCATCTGTAACTACACGTTATATAGAAGTGTGTATTGTGACACGTTGGTCGGACCAAACTAGCACCACTTTAGACACTACAGATCTTTAGACACTGCATGTTGCCGACTACAGAAGGAAGTGGAAAGATGTCATCAAGGAGAAGGTGCTGGGAGGTGGTGGTCACGAACCTCAGACATGAGGGATACGATTCAGGGAGAGGGAGGTTCATCTGTAAAAGAACTGGGGTTACTTACAACAACGTATAAGTCCAAGAAAACTTTTTTTTTACATGGGATAAGTTTACGTTTGACTACAGCCTGCCTGATGTTAAGCATTGCTACAGCCTAGGATGTAACACGCTTACCTAGAAGATACCTATTAACCCTAGATTAATCTATCTCAACGAATTGATCAGATCTGATCTGATCTGATCTCAAACGAATTGATTCTACGGAGGAGTGACGATCCTCAGTGTTGAGGATTATGAAAAAAGAATAGATGACAAGACGACTATGTTTTATGCTATATCCTTGACTCTACTCGTATCTCCACTTCCAAACAGCAAACTGTTGTAAATGTCATCAATGCTAGTTGACCAACTCACGGACTTGTCGTGATTAATTCCGCGACAGTAATTGCTTTGTGAAATGCGTAATTAGTGCCTATTAGTGTTAATAATGATAGATTGTAAGGATTCTTGAGGATAGGGATAGTGACAAGTTTATTGTAGATTAATAATTCTACGGTTAAATCAATAAATTAAATTATATAAAAGTTTACGTATATATTATAAAACCGATACATTTAATTACTAATTATGTAATAGGAACCTATTGTGGATTAGAAAGGTTGCGATACACTATTCAAATATAATCAATGAAACCCCATTTCAAAATGTACGGAGAAAATTAACTATAGATTAGGTTTTCAGCTACGCACTTTAAATAGTAGGTAGTCTTTACATATAAAAATAATAAAACTTATGATAATATATAATATATATCAGTATTGGGTCAGCTGATGGCAAATACAAAGGGAGGCCTATACCCAGCAGTGAGATCCTAAGGGCTGTGGATGATGATGATGATTGGGTTAATTGATTGAAACCACACTAATATTCTACAGGCGATAGTTTAAAAAGCTCTTAAAGTTTTCAGTGTCCATACTGTTCATGTAAGAACGAAGCCTAGATCTATGACGTCACGCCTCGCCTCGTAAACACGGTGCTTCAACGAGCGGTACTTAACCATCCATCTCCAGCTAACTTTGTTTAAGCAACAGAGTTACTACACACGGTCTGTCCTATGAAATCCTTTTTTATGCAAGATAGACTGGACCATAACTCGCTTCAGAGGCTACAACGATGCTTATCATAAGCATCGTTGTAGCCTCTGCTCCGGGACGCTTGCCTATAATACCTACACTGATTAAGTTTTAACTTGAATACCAATAAGACCGAAAAGGCGTTATACACAGTAACAGATTATCTACCGTGTGGGATTTAATCGGTTTATGTATAAAAGTATAATTACATACTAATTATCTTTTGTATGATATTATTATTGACATTTTTAAATATTAATTTATTACCTTAAATCAAATGATATATGTAATATTATTGTGAACCATGACATAACTTTGTTGCGAAAAAAATAATATGAATATAAATTTTGTTTTTGTTTTCAGAATCCTTTTTTTAAGCTGGATAGTCAGGTATGTGGTTACCATGTCACCTGAACCAAACCCAGCACAAGCACACTGTGAAGTTAGAACAAGCCTGTACAGAGTTGGACCTGCGACTCTCAGACAGAGGCTTGCGAACACACCATGACAGCGACAGATATTGAAAAGTGTAAAGATTGTTTTAAGGTTAACAAGTGCGTTTCTTCTTCTTCTTATCGAATGAATGTGGTCAATACAATACAATACAATACATTTATTCATAATTCCATAATTATAGGTCAATTATTAATATTAAGTCAATGGTAATTCAACAATCATAGTTTAAACAAACGACAAATTCAATTATACAATATAGGTATGTAAATAAAGAAGATAAGATGGTCAACTCTGGTGTCGATTTATCAAGCCGCCCTAAGGCCGCCATGGCTTAACGACTGCCGTATTACACAAACGGCCGGGACCTACAATTTAATGTGAAATCTAACCCACGGAAGCACCGAAAATGGAATGCCACTTTTTGGTCATCATCTAAGGACTGACCGCGTCGACCTTTGCATTTGTAATCTATCGCATGCGATTGCCTCCGCTAGCTGAGCTGTGGAGGATCTACAGGTGCGCTTCTCAACACACATCTCAACTACACTCTAAGATCAGAAGACTTCGTGAGACAAAATGTCTGTATCATATACATACATACATATCTTGTACATACATGGTTGGTACATATGAATATGTATGATGTGTGTATATAATGTCATAAAATTGTTGTGTACTTTATTTTGCTCGTGATTGCCTCATTTCTATCAAATTATGGTAAGAGGGTATTGAGAAATTGAGAAAATATCAATTTATGGCTTTGAAACGTTGCTTCATTGTTGGTTCGCTTGGTGAAAGGAAGTTATATAAGTATCTCATTTCAAAAGCAAAATTACTTGCTCGAGAGTGTTTTACAAAGAAATTGGGAGAATAAAGAGGATAGACTGGTTTCATTATATGTAAATTACTTATTTTGAGCTTGAACTGTAGAAATTTGTGGTTTTGAAAATCTATAGGTAATTCTGATCTTAAAAAACATTATTTACATTACATACTTTTCTCAGCATATTTTAAGTTTTAAAATGCGAAAATAATTGTTTACTTTATCTTGCTAAATGTTAATCAACGTCGTATAAACGCTATATTTTCACTAAAAAAGATTAATGAAATACCATGACTTCGATCAATCTTTTCGCACCAAAATACAGTAGGTATAAAACTAATTGTATCTTAAAGATACCTTAGTAATTGTGCTACCATCCTACACAAACTAGCGGCTAGAAAATACATACACATATATTATGTATAACCAACTAGGTTAGTAGCTGCATATGTATATACACCATATATGTACCTATATGTTGTAGAACCTATCTCATCCTAGCCGTGATTTAACAGCGCCGGTGTCACGGCAATTACCATGCCTGGGTAATGTACATATACTGCAAGTGCAGTGCAGGTATCTATGTAGCTGCTTTAATTATTGTGTTAACGGGAAACTAGCTTGAGTTTACAGGGTTTACTGATGATGTTGTTTACATTGTTTTTGTTTCCTCATTGATTGATACTGATTGATATCTACTTTTCTAATTTCTAAGTTTGCTCAGTTGTTTTAATTAGTGTTTTTACTTAATTAATGTACTATTAGCGCAAAGAAACATGAATACAAGTGTGGGGGTGGTGGTGTCTCTGATTTCCTTGCAACACAGGACCTCTGGTACCTAGCGCAGGAGTCAGTCATTCCACCGCGTACCAAATACTTTTTAATGTACATATTGCATATACATCACATAAAATAGGTACGTTTTACATATGTATTTTGTGACCAATAAACTATTTGATTTGATTTGATTTTGATGTAAAATTTTCAATACAGTTTCGGACATTTGGTTCATGCACGCATGGTGGTGCGAAGCTACCATCCGCGGGATTATGCCTGAACGCCTCTAAGGCCGAAGCCAGCCTAGCCGAATCCGGCAAGGATATACTCACTGTAGAGCTCCGAGAGTCGGGAGCATAGGTCGGGAGTCTCTAAACAATGTGACTTAAATAAATTTAAGGCAGGCGCGTAAGATGTTCGATTAGATATTTTTATCACATTTATAAGTTACATGATTTCAAGATAACTGAAAAACTTGAGGTTTCTGATCAAACAATCACTTTTTTGTTATTTGGTTGATTAGTAGTTTTAGTCGAGGGTCCAACCTGGATGAGGTCTGCACAAGATCGACGCAGATGGCACATACAAAGGGAGGCCTATACCCAGCAGTGGGATCCCAAGGGCTGTGGATGATGATGATGATGTAGTTTCATGTTTATCTCATTATCATAACTATCAACGTAATGAGAAAATCAAAACTTAATATTGAATCTTTGTTTTATACTGTATTCCGAGTGTCTTTGTCAGGGTGCGTTAAATGACCAATGCATTTCAAAGTTTAATTACTTTTTCCTTGATTTTGGTTAATAGATATAAAACATAATATATATACGTATTTTTTTAATTCTCAATTATTTCTGTATGTTTTAGTTTCTAATTATATTCTTAATTTTATGTATTTTAACTACTAAACTCAGACTAAATTTAACGATATTTAGTTCATAATAGTGTACTAGAAAATAAGCTTCTATAAATATGAAATAGTTAAAGTCAGCCACAGTATCCCCATAGTATACAGTAATTAAAAATAATGATATATTTCTGGTACAGGTCGGGTTGCGATGCCTCGTTATTTCGTTATCTGTTTGGTCTGGTAACGTACAAACAAATACTAGCTGTTACTGACGGATTTTTTTAATAAAGCCTGTTGAAACAAACTATTCCATAGTCGAGTTCTTCAACACAAATAAAAAAGCTACCTCAATATTGATGGTAGAGATCTAGTTACATAATAGTTATAACTTATGTAATTTTATATTGTGTCTAGTATAAGTTATGTGCAATGTGATATTTCTAATTGACGTGTAATATTTTGTTTACAAATTAATTTTTTATCTGTTGAGAATGTAACCTATGTTCTACAAAGCACTTAGATTATCTTTAGTCTTTTCTAAAGATATTCTAAGTGCCCCTTTTTTGTAGTAGTTAGACGTAGTATGTTTAGTTTTTCTTCCCTTGTTTTTATATTTTATTATTGTAAATAAAGTTTGTTCTACAAATAAAAAATATGACGACAACAAAGCCTAGTATTCCGAATCATTTCTTTAAATTTACGGTAAAACTTATTAGGCGTCGTTCACCGACGACCGTTTCGTCACAATGCAAATGCCTTCGTCGGGTGAGTTAAATTAATCATTCTTTCATTTCAAAAATATAATTTTACCTGGCCTGATAGCTTAGTTGGTTGGGGCTCTGCCTTCTAATGAAAGGGTCGCGAGTTCGATTCCCGCATAACACAAGATATAATGAATTTTAAGATTTGTTATTACTTGTGTTAAGTCTGGTCGTTTGTATGTATAATAAGTATGTATTTACAAAAGAAAAGTATAAAAGTATTATATCCGGTATCTAATTACTCACGACACAAGCGTTTGCTTAGTGTGGGGCTAGATGGCGTTGTGTGCAATGTCCCGGAATAATAATAATAATAATAATAAAAATGTTTATTGGACACACAAATTCTTATAATAATAATTATTAATAATGTAACTTAATATAGGGCATTTTGGAAAACAAAAGATATGTCGAGCAGCTGCTACGCTGAGAGAAAATGGTCTCTCGTGTTGTAGCAGCTGATTCCTTCAGGGAAACATTTTTTTTTTTTTAATATGTTGGAAATCTTACAAAAACAAAGCTAATAAAAATTGAAATTAAGAAATAAAAAGAGAAATAGGTATTTAAAAAGAAAAATCTTAGCCTAATTTTGTGTATTGTGTGAGTGTAGTGTGTGTGTGTGTGTGTGTGTGTGTGTGTGTGTGTGTGTGTGTGTGTGTGTGTGTGTGTGTGTGTATATATATATTTTTTTATTTTATATATATAATAAATAAAAGAAATTTTATTAATTAGAAAGAAATTTTAATAATATTAATTAAAAGAATATTTATTAATTAATTAGTTCGATTAGAAGAGGGTTGAAAATAAAATAACTTAGATAGTTGCCGTCAGCCACAGCATCCCCAGAGTATGCAGTAATGAAGACACATGATACATTTCAGGCAGGTCGGATTGCGATGCCTCGTTATCTCAGAGTTCTAGAAACCTATAAATAAATAGCTGTTACTAACGGGTCTTGGACGAATATGGTTTAAGAAGCATGTAACTTATGAGTTATTTGGTTACCACGTACTTTCAAGGAATACATAGTTCATTTAGTATATTTAGATGAACAAAGATATTGTTCTAAACTCTTTAAGTCACAGTATATATAGATAATAATAAACAAATATATAGGCATGTAAAGCACCATACAACATACAGTTTAATGTTCCATTCGACATGAAACAATCTACAGTACATATCTTTAGATACCCATCTATGTATGTTTTTTTTTTTTTTTTACATTAAATAGGCTTACGTTTGACTATAGCCTGCCTGATGTTAAGCACCACTATAGTCTAAGATGTAGCACGCTTGCCTAGAAGAAACCTATGTGTCATCAATACGCATACATTCATGGAAATGAGTGAAATTTTATGCCTGAATTTAGTCACAACATTTATCTTTTTGGCATGAAACCAAAAATGAGATTTGACTACAATTTTCAAGTCCTTTCCATTCGGTTTAAACCTAAAACTCCAGTTACAGAGGCAGTGAACAAAATGATACCGTTTACATGTGCGCGGTGCCAGACGGGATCATGTAAATGGGAACATTGTCGCTCCACATACTATGGCGAGAGCTCTGTGTGCAATCGGGGTAGGGGTATAGGGGTGATGAATTATACCATTAATAAAAAAAAACTTTTGCTTGTTTGTTCCTATACACATTGCTATGGAACGGCAGATGACCGAGACTATACTGGCACTTCTTGTTACAAACAAAGCATTTGCAAGTTACTACATTTATTGGTTTGGAACACTACTGGATTCTGTATATACTACTAATTAATTAATTGATTAATTTTACTAATTAGTTGTTTTTTTTTCTACTAATTAATTGATTGATTTTAAATATCAAAAATACCTAACATACTATTCAATAAAGTGAAATACGAGACAGATTGTAGTCAAAACATACAATAATCGCGTGAAATGAGACGCGCGCGGGACGCGGTCAAAGTCAAACACAAACCCCTTGTTGTTGTGGTTCTAAATTCCTAATACGTAGTAAAAAGTGTAGTGATCGTATCAAAAGTTATACCAAACTACGCGTATTAGTAAAACAATCCTACATTTTCAGTCAGTTTATCTCCAAACTAGCTGTGCCAGCGACTTCGTCCGCATGGAATAGTTATTACCATAAAAACGGTTCTAGTGAGTTAATCTTAAAAGATAGACATACATTGTTGCAGACATTTTGTTAGATCATTTCAAAAGGAATAATTCTTATACATATTTTTTTGATATCTTGAACCGTTTTCGCAGCACACGCAACGGAAGCCCTCAAAGATGAATATTTTCCCCCGTTTTTTTCACATTTTCCATTGTTTCTTCGCTTATATATTAGTTACAGTGTGATGTTATATAGCCTAAAGCCTTCCTCGATAAATGGTCTCTTCAACACAAAAATAATTCATCAATTCGCACCAGTAGTTCCTGAGATTAGCGCGTTCAAACAAACAAACAAACAAACTCTTCAGCTTTATAATATTAAGTATAGATTATCTGTGTGGAGCGCAATTGCAAAAAGTGTTACGCAAAAATACCACACTCGCTTATACATATTACATGCATATTATAAGTAAATATTTAATACCCCATTGTAGTTTCCTGGGTCCTCATCGGCAAACGCGTGTAAATTGGCACCGTTCCTATTAGATACCTATGCGCGGTATTGCCTCAACATTATCACTTGTTAGGACACACAAAAGTCTGAACATTGAAGATTTATTTAAAAAAATGTCGAAACTGAACTGAAACTGAAATTCTGTTGAAACTTCGAATTTCGAACAGAACACGTTCCAACAATTTTTTTATGTCCTTTTATCTGTATCTCTATTTATCTGTGTCTCTATATGTGTGTTCATTTAACGCTCATCATTAAAAAACGGCAGAACGGATCATCGTGATTTTTATTTTTGATCTTTGATGAGTTATAGGCTACTTTCTTTTATGTAGTCACATACATAAATGAGTAACATAATGTTACATAGCATACCTAAATTAGCATTCAAGAGTTATAGATCTGAAAAGTTTAAAATTATAATTTAGTAATTAAGTTTACTAGCTAATTAATACAATACATGTCTAAACTATAAACTAGTTTGAGTCAATGTTTTGCAGAATAAATGAATACTTGACATATAATTATAATTAGTGGACACTCCTGGCTTCGCTAGCACTAATTCGGGACAAAACTATGCCTATGACACTTCTAAGACCTCATACCTACTACCTACATGCTAAAAATCATGATGATCCGTACAGCAATTTTTGCGTTATAGGCGTTTAAATGAGCAGACAAAAAATAAAAAATTAACTGCTGAAACGTGTTCTGTTATGGGGTTTAAAGTATACCCAAACTTTGTTTTTTAAAATACCTTCTACTACGTTTACATTTTTGACCCTCTTCAGGTTTATTATAGGTATGTATAGTTATAAGATTCAAATCACATTATGATACTTGTGGTATTTGGTTCGCATAAGTAATCTTTGACTTTTCTGTGGAGAAAGGCATACGACTTACTTATGCTGTCTACTGTTTTTTTTTATCTTATCAAGTAAATAGTTTTGAATGTAGGTAATATTTTACGTGTTAAATGAGGTCCGTTCCAGACTGGGATAAGAGGCGCGCAAAAAGGAGGCCTATGTTCAGCAAATGGCCATAATGGCTTGCTAAAATTGTATAAAGATGAAATTGTAATGGTTGAAAATGAATTGCCATAATGATTCATGTACCGTACACATACATAATTATTGTGTAAATACAAAAGAAATAATTGTACAAACCGACTTTTTTACACATAATATACATATATAATAAACGCTCAGATCAGCAAAAAGTTAACTAGTACAAGAAACCTCACAAGCTTAAATACGATTTCTCAGCTAAGGTCAGTCTACATTAATTGCCTTTCCTAAAGATAGACTGAGCCAATTAGTATTCTAGACTTCTTTCCACTTTAATCTGACTTTATTTCTGTGTGCACTTGCTCAGCAAAGTTGAGATATAAAACGACTATTTTATGCATTGACATAGAACAGTAATGGATTTCCCTACGCGCTCTATTTTGCAAAGTCAGGCAGCAAATCAGTGTCAAAAAACTCAATATATATCACTCTCTTATGTACTAAACGCGGTACCCGTTATCTGATAGTGGTACTCGAAAACTTTTTGGCTCATTATTTTGGGGGTACATTTATACGGTAAGACCGGTCAATTACTATACAATGTCAAAGGTTTGTATGCTGAAGAAATCTAACTTTTGCACTTATCTGATTAGAATTAGAACTTGTTATGAGCTGTAAAAGGAGAATTTTATATATAGTTTTTTAAGCTTATTGTAGCTAAAACTATTAGGTAAATAAACTATATTAATAAAAGAGAGACACGACAGACGAATATATTTGTCAAAATCCTTATAAATACCCTGAACTGAACCTAGACTGACTCACACACTAAATGCATGTAATTACACACTGGTTGTAAACCTTAATGTTTCATTTACAACCTCTAAGAGCGTCATAAGGACAATATATAAAGTTACATTTTCGATAATTGTTATTTGAGTATTGGTTGCATCGCTATTTCTGTGTAATATCCACTCAAAAACCTCACAAATGTTAAACGAAAAGATACTACATATGCGACCAAAATAAATGTCAACATTCTTATAATTACCGCAATTTCTCCAAACTTATCCCAGACAGACACGTTAAATCCCTCTAATTACATACTGGCTGTAAACCTCAATGTCTCATTTCCAACCCCTAAGTGCGTCATAAGGACAGTGTCGAGTGTAAACCGTCCCTAAGTAGCACTTACAGTTTTAGGGCCAGGGTCAACACATGGTACTTAATGGATTCTCTTTTGGATGTAGAATGGCCATTGGCTAAATTATTTTAAAATTTGAATGATATTGTAAACATTACTGTAACTTTTAAAAGTTGATTTAAAAAAAACTATTTAAATGACTTCTACAGATGCTTTTTTTACACGAGTTTACTAATGGTTTTCATCTTTAAGTGCGTCATAAGGACAGTGTCGAGTATAAACCATCCCTAAGTAGCACTTACAGTTTTAGAAGTAGTTACAACACGGTGCTTGGATTTACTGCGGACTTTTGGATGTAGAATGGCCATTGGCTGAACTATTTTTAAAAAGAGAGATATCGTCAAGATATTGTTAGTTATTGTAATCTATACTATAATATTATAAAGCTGAAGAGTTTGTTTGTTTGTTTTGTTTGAACGCACTAATCTCAGGAACTACTGGTGCGAATTGAAACATTCTTTTTGTGTTGGATAGACCATATATCGAGGAAGGTTTGAGGCTATATAACATCACGCTGCAACTAATTAAACAACAAAAACGGGGAAAATTATGTATCTTTGAGGGCTTGCGTTGCGTGTGCTGCGAAAACTGTTCAAGATATCAAAAAAATATGTATGAAAGAATTATTTCTCTTGACATGATCTAACAAAATGTCTGTAACAGTATATGTCTATCTTTTAAGATTAACTCACTAGAACCGTTTTTATGGTAATAACTATTCCATGCGGACGAAGTCGCTGGCACAGCTAGTTGTTTATGTACAGCAAAATTTAATTTTAATGATAAATTTAAACTCTGTCTTTAGTTGCATTAAAACTCATTACCCTGGCTGAATTTTGTAACAATAGATATATTTAGTTTAAAATTACTTTATTTAATGTAGTGTAACTGTTCCTCTTTTGTTTATTTAATACATAAGATTTTTAGTGAATATTTACAAAAAATTTTTCGATCTTTGTACTTTTATATACCTACGTTCTTAACTAAGGGTTAAACAGCGCTCGTAAACTGTAGGGCCGAAGTGAAAAGTGGTACGAAAATTTCCTTGAGGAATTCTTTGAGAAGGGCTGAGTAAATGAGTTGGAGCATTTCGCCAACTCAAGAATTAAAAGTATTTGATGGAATAAATAAATAATGGGGAGGCATGCGGAATATTTTCGCGGAAACACTTTTCCGCTTAATCTTGGCTTTTAGTTAAGGATCTCATTATACTGATGAAGTTTCAAAAGTTCTATATAATAGAGTCAGGGATTTTTGGTAGGTTCTTGTATTTTTGTGAATTTTAGTAATTACGCTTGTAAAATTATACCTACTTTTAATGATGTCTTTTTGCTGATTTAAAGTATATATTTCTTTTTAAATTCCAAGCTAAACATTATGAATGTAAAATATGAGATTTACAAGCAAATAGTTATATGTATCTGTATTGCGGTAATGTTACACGAAATATATAACATTGCGTACACATGTCATGTGCTGTTTACAGTCGCTAGCGAGTTTGAATTAGTTTGTTGATCAGTTATTTTGTTTCTTTTATAATGTGACAAAACTAATGTGATTATTCTTTTATTATAAAGGTATAATATGATACAATCTTACCTAAATATTTTTATACGAATGTACCTATGTAAAAACAATTATGACAAGAAATCATAGTGTTACATGATAATAATAATAATTATTTATTTGTTTTGTAATATTTATGATTTTAATAAATATTTCTTTCTTTCTTCTTTCTTTCTTTCTAATAACTTTTTGCATTTAGCTAATACAGACTTCTTAGAGTCACAAAATATTCTCTATAAAACTAAACTCCATTTGCGGAAAGCAAAACAACTAGCACAAAAGTAATAAAAAAAATGTTAGTCTTTGTAATGGCAAGGGCGTGCCCTAAAGCCACATACCCTTCCCGTAATCCGAAAAAAACTATAATATGTAATCCAGAAAAAAACTTAAACAGCCCCGTCCATTTGCATCGAGCTAAGGAGAGGAGAGCAACGCAACTAGCAGAAAAGTAGGTAATAAAAAAAATAAGCTTGATCTTTGTCTTCATGCCTTTGGCTTTGAGCTAATCTAGACTCCCAAAAGTCACATACTCTTGCTCCTGGAAGACACATAGTCCCTTGATATACAAAACTAAGTATTATCTCTAATCCAGAAAAAAACCCAAACAACCGCGTTCATTTGCACTGAGCAAAGTAGAGGAAAGCAAAGCAACTAACGCAAAAGTAATCCTTACCCTGCTTTGTAGTAAAGGAAGCGTTCCCGAGCTTAGCTCCCGGTGATTAGCCAGTAAGGCAGGAAGCGGCCTCTGCTAATGGAGATTTTAAAAGAAGTCGCCTTTGTGAATAAGTAACGCTGGGTATACAACGAATGAGCATGAAAATGTTGTTTTGGTTAGTAGGCTAAATGTCGGCGTGAAAAACACATATTACACAGTTAAATTTATTATTATGTTTATTAGCGACGCGTAGGTTTATTCGCGTTAAAAAGTTACATGTCAAATTATTCGCGTTAAAAAGTTACATGTCAAATGTCAAGGTTCTAGTCTATATCAATGCCAAATAAATGTCATTTAAATTGGTTCAGTCAAGGATTTTCATCCCTCTCATGGGTTCAGTCGTCTAAGCACCCAGAAGAACCAACCTTTTCAGCTCTTGTTTTAAAAGGGTAATAGTATTCTTTGTTACTCAGACACAAAATATACAAATTTTCGCCTTTATAATATTAGTATAATCCAAATTATATTTGTACTATCAAGTCGTCCTACTGCCGTCTCTATCGTTATATCATCGGTCCATCGATCAAATTCCCACCCATTTTATTAATTAAAAATACCATGAATAAAATAAGAAAAAAAAATGATTTCTGATGATGATTGGTTTAAGAATTAATCCACTCAAGATATCACATCGCAAATTTACTTATGTATAAGTAGGCAGGCATCACAACACAACAAAAAATTGTCTACTTTAATTCACTACTTTCTTATGATTTTGAAGCTGCTAATTTCGCTTGTCAAAACAAATTACACAACAACTCATTTAATAGTGATCCAAACTTTTATACAGCTCGGTATTGTAAAATATAAGTTTATCTGGAAGTTATAACATACTGTGCGTTTTGGTGTAAATTGTAAGTATTGTATGTAATTGAATTTAAAATAAATAAATAAATCTCACCAGTAAGAAACGACAGTCTCCTCATTGCTGGAAAGGGATGGTTTCCAGAAGTATCCAGCAGGTCGAGCTGGTACACCTCGCCCCTGATGCGGTACAGCTTCCGGTGGAAGTCCTCAATGGTGGGAGTGTAGCTGTCCTCGAACTTGGTGCTCAGGAACCTGGAGACCAGGGACGTCTTGCCCACGCGAGCTGATCTGGGGACGAAATGGTGTAATCTATACTAATATTATAAAGCTGAAGAGTTTGTTTGTTTGTTTGTTTGAACGCGCTAATCTCAGGAACTACTGGTGCGAATTGAAAAATTGTTTTTGTGTTGAATAGACCATTTATTGAGGAAGGCTTTAGGCTATATAACATTACGCTGCAACTAATAGGATCGAAGAAACAGTAGAAAATGTGGAAAAAACGGGGAAAATTATTCATCTTTGAGGGATTCCGTTGCGTGCGCTGCGAAAACGGTTCAAGATATCAAAAAATTGTGTATGAAAGAATTATTCCTCTTGAAATGATCTAACAAAATGTCCGCAACAATATATGTCTATCTTTTAAGGTTAACTCACTAGAACCGTTTTTATGGTAATAACTATTCCACGCGGACTAAGTCGCGGGCACCAGCTAGTGTTTAATACAACGCTAGTGTTTCGTATGTGTATCAAATCTATGTAATATAAAAGAAAGTGGTGTTAGTTACACTATTTATAACTCAAGAACGGCAGAACGGATTTAGCTGAAAATTGGTGGGGAGGTAGCTTAGAACCAGGAGAAGGACATAGGATACTTTTTCATTGAATTGAATAAATCCGAAATCTGCTTATTTATTGCCTCTAAGGCGGAACAGAGTTCGCCGGGTCAGCTAGTTTATAAATAGATACAAAATACGTGAACGTATAACAAGGTTGTACTCGATTGAAACCATATATTTTTACTGAATTCTTTAAAACTGATTGTGCTTATGTCAAAAGGTGCGATTGAAATAAGGTGAAATTTTGAATAAAGATAGATGTTATGACGTAGGCATCCGTTAAGACAGGATTTCTGGAAATGCCACTTTTAAAGAGGTGAAATAGGGCAAGTTTCACTTTTTAATGCGAGCGAAGCGAGCACCTACTAGTTATTTATAAGTGTCGTATACAGTATTTCATTACACAAATGAATCTCTCACATAAAACCAAGTGTGATTTCTTTTGGCTGTTTCATGTTATATTTCTTTACAAGATGTCATTCACTTGATCCTAACAAAGTCAGATACCACCAGAGATTACGAAACAAAAAGAAACCAGACTGAATGGAGGTTCTTAATTAAGAGAATGAAGTATTCTTTATGAGACTGAAAAAATGTTTGTGTTAAGATAAGTAAAAGAAATAAGATGTGGTAGATATGATTAAATTCAAACTTTGTGTACCTAGATTAGTATATAGTCGAGTATGTACATAAACACTATTTAATCAACCTATATAAGTAACCTATATAAGTCCCGGAATATTTACTGCTATTATTTATTATCAGATCGATGAATTTTTTCTTCTCCCCGTATCGTTTAGGAGTAGCAGATCTTTAGCCAAAATTGTGCAAGTATTATATAAAACGTAACCACTCCACATGAGAATAGGACCTATTTCGAGAAAAGGATCTATTTACCATATCTGGGCAGCATAATTGTGTCATTATTGACTCTCGATAGATGCAAAGCCACTTGGGACGCGTTACAACCTTAACCTTTGTACATAATAGAGAATCCACATACCCATGTTGTATAACGTGTATTTAAAAATAATAATAATATTCCGGACATTGCACACAACGCCATCTAGCCCCACACTAAGCAGACGCTTGTGTCGTGGGTAGTTGTTAACGGATATAATACTTATATACTTTTCTTTTGTAAATACATACTTATTTTACATATGTACATTCGACCAGACTCAATACAAATAATTTTAAGTTTTAAATTCATAAATACTTGTGTCACGCGGGAATCGAACCCACAACCCCTAGATTAAAAGTCAGAGCCACTACCAACTAAGCTAAAAGGCCAGTCTATTTGTGGATATAATTATGGACTAGTGTGTTCTGGAAATAATACACAATTATGCAAAAAAATTGCAAAAGTTATGGCAGGAAGCATATTTACTTATTGCAACTAAAAACTATCACTAAGAAACCAGCTAAGCCACAAAACGAGTTAACGTAATTTTTTTTTAAATCCATTTTGCACGTAAATTAGTGTTGGATGTCAGGAGTGTGCATCAAATGATTCCTGTTTACAAGTTAAAAACAACAACAAAAATGAATCAAGAGGAAGTTCATTTACCTTAAAAGTAAGTGACACAAGGGATACATAATTATATTATAAAGAAATAATATATGTACAAGTAGATTCAAACCAAGCAAAATATGTAAGTACATTATGTTGATTCAGAAATATGTATCATGTACAAGTATCATACCAAAACTTCTAACTCACATTGGAAGTACAAGTACAACTGTGAACACATCTTTACAGATAAGCGACATCTGGATAAACCGTCCTAGATAAACCCACTTCTATCCTTTTCCCTAGAAAAGCAATGTTTGGAATTTCTCACAACTTTAAGGTAAGCTCGCAATCCTCAGTTCATATGGGAATTTAGACCTACACAAACATTACATAGATAAACGTTTGAGATTTTTTTTTATTTGTTAGATAAGTTAAAGTAAACTTATATCATTATCATCAATGCCTGTTACCATCCAATTTTCAACATAAGCTTCACCATAAGATTACAACTCAGCCTAATTTTAGGTTTCTCGCTTTTATCAATCTATCCAAATACTCTGCTAACTTAGGAATATCTACATTTCTCCTAGATTACTTCATTACGATAACTCAAACGCGGTATCAACTTGCGGTCTCGTATATCCTAATTAATAGATTATATGAAATAAAACCTGTTTTAAAAAGATTCTATAAGATGACTTTTGTTCCATGAAAATATAAATTTTAGTTACAAAGTGTCAGACACTAACTACGTTTTAAAAAGGAGCCTTTCTCCTGGATCTTACAAATCAGGAGCGTAAAAATTCAGAGTAAATAAGTATTCTCTAAGCATTCCTCGGACAATAAATACATTCATTCATTCATTCATTCATTCCTGCTACAACTAGACTACAGAAGTGATAAACAACAAATTGGCAACAAATTGTATTAAATATAAACCTATCTCTTAGTTAAAGATAGTACACACATAAATATCACAGTCTCGAACTAACTTTATCGCCAGCTCCTTTAGCAGTAGCGCTTAGATCAAATATGTACTGGATTCAGTGTTGCATACAAACACAGCTTAAAAAAAGCCATGGGTTTACTACACTATTAAAAGAGGAGGCAATCGCATGCGATTACCGAATTGGATGGGTGACCGAAAAGTGGCATTCCATTTTGGGCGCTTCCGTGGGTCGGATGGCACGTTAAATTGTAGGTCCCGACTGTTTGTCTAGTTCAACAGTCGTTAAGCCATGTCAGAGGCCCTTAGGGCGGTTTGAAAACTCTCGACACCAGAGTTGGCCACTCTCATTCGATAAGAAGAAGACTACACCATTTTATCTTACATGTGCTTTTATTTTCCGAGCCGTTTTTAAAGACGTTACCTTTTATCTAGTACATTTTTGATCGAAGCAGTTGCGTACGAATACTGTCCGCTGAGCTTCGGCCGAGTTTCTACCTACCAGCGTTTGAATAAAACATACCACGTAACTTATATTGCCACCAAAATACAGCTCTCTGAGGTGTTCTTACATTACCTATCTTGAAAGGATCTTGCTGTGTGTTTAGGACCACGCTTTGAAGACGCGTTAAACATTTCAAGGAACCTTTGATACTTTGAATGCTTAGATTTCTACTCATCTTTATTCGAAAACTAGTGGACGCTTGCGGCTTCGGTCACATTATTTCAGGATAAAAGTAGCCTATGACACTTCTAAGACCTATTATAATACCTACATACATACCAAAAATCATAATGATCCGTTCAGCTATTTTTGCATGATGATCGTTTAAATAAACAGACAAACAGAGACACAGATAAACAGAGAAACAGATAAAAAATATTATATGTAAAGAAGCGCCTATTTTTCATACTTAAGTAATTTAAGTTTTTTCTGAATCATGTTTTATGAGCTTCTGCAATTTGAATAAGCCATTGCGATGCTTTTATCAGATAAAAAGTATGAAAACGGCCGAAAACATGTGATCAAGCTATGATGAAGTTTACACTACATGTATTTACACAAAAAGACAACTTTAAATCACCAATTTTTGGTTGGTTGTGTTCGAATGATCATTGTTCATTTTTTTCATAAAAAATATTTTCTTTAAATTTCTTTGATTTATGAATGTTCATACATTTGGATTGTAACTAATTGCCGTATGTTTTAATTCAATCTATAAATAACCTTGAGGTTACACTTGATACAATTTAGTAAACAAGTAGATGCCTGTAGGTATCATTCAAGAAAGTGATATAAGTACATTACATGTTAACTAAAACCAAAGTCTGTGGTTGGTCTAATTGAAGCTGCTTCAACTCAACTCTACGTAAAACACTAAGTACTCAAGCATTTCTAGTTTACGGTTACGGGCTCCAAACTAGAACCACAGGTGCTTAAAATAACAGTTTTACTTTGTTTAAATACAAGTTTTCACATTCTGTTGAATTTGTACACGTTTTAGCTGAAGCATTTTGAACCTTCGTTCTCTTCAGTTAGAACTCATATTCGCATTTAAAAAGATAATGATAAAATTGCAAATGTTATTCTGAAATTATACGTGCTGTAAATTAGTCTATGATAATATCACTTGGATTGCGGTGAGACTAATTTTGATGCGCCACTTTGCAATTTTTCATGTTATTTTATAAATGCAATGCAGGTTTATGTATTTTCATATTCTTCTTCTTATGGAATGAGAGTGGCCACCTCTGGTGTCGAGATTTAATCAAGCCGCCCTCTGACATGCCTTATTGACTGCCGTACTATGATAAACAGCCGGGACTTGCAATTTAACGTGTCATCCGACCCACAAAAGCGCCCAAAATGTAGTGGCACTTTTTGGTCACCCATCCAAAGACTGATTGCGTCGACAATTATAAATAATAATAAAATAATAATAAAAATTTTTATTCATGAAATACTTACTTCTAATTTTTACAGTTTTAGAATTTGCAAAAACCTACACTAGGTATCCAGTCAGATCCTGTATTGTAGGCCTGCAGTTCTTCTTACCGCATCTACAACTTTCCTATTCTACATTTACTTACATATAATATTAATAATTAAATCATTTTGAAGTGAAAATTAGAAACAAAACAAAATTTCAATAAAGTTTGCTTACACAGATGACAATTTTGAGATTATAATGATACCAGTTACGGTTAAAAAAATTATGTACAGAAATCTCTTTTGTTGTGAATGATATGTATATTTTTTAAAGTAAATAAGATTAGTAGTTTATTTTACATAACATTACAAATTGCGGTTAAGAATAGATATTAATGTTTAATATACCAAGGTGGCTGCATTTGGAATGTGTTAGCTAAAGTTATTAATGTAAATGAAAAAAAATGTTTAATGCCACAATGCGTATAACTAAACGTATGTGCGCATTTTGACTCATGCGCGTGTGTACGTGAATTGAATTACAGTGTGGGTGCGTGTGTGTGCGTGCGTGTGTATGTGTGTGTACGCGTGTGTGTGTGTGTGTTTTGCACTTGCTTAACATTGGTAATTACATGCGATTGCCTCCGCTAGCTGAGTTACAAGCGCTTCATTTTTCTTGTTAAAACCGACTTGTATTACTTATAATACCGAATCATAAGACGAACAGAGACTGAGTGACTTGCTTGATATACTTATAATGCTAATTAATTATTTCATCAGCAGTTCATAGACTAAGTTTTCAAGTTCAAACTTAGTATATCACTGCACTATGATAGTCCCCAATTCTCAAGAGCGCACGATCTCCCGATTACCGGCATATTAAAGTTAGTCCCAGTTTAGGTCAGTTGTTTATTGAAGTTAAGTTTACCGCTCGCACACCCCTATAGAAATCTTCTTGCAGTGATAAAGTGGGTAGATAAAGCAAGATTCTATATTATTAAGTCACATCTACAAAATAACAATTTTAGAGCTTTGTGTTATTTTTTTTTTAGTTTTAAGTTCGAGTGATACTTTACTTAATACATGCATACATCTATAGTGGAATCAAATTTACAATAGGTTTATTTCATGTATTTTATTTAAGTAGTTTTAAGTATAGGTATATATTAATATATTTGTTGCTTGTAATTATTTGCTTATTATTTGCTACAATAAATGTTTTTCTTTCTTTCTTTCTTTCTTTCATCTCATGTTTGATAACAAGCTCTCCTGCAGACAAAGATAGGTATTTTTTTTTTTTTTTAACTTGAACGGGTTTGCTCTTGGCCATAGTTTACCTGATAGTAAGCAAAGGCTATGGCCTAAGATGGAGCGTGCTTACCCGATAAGAACCGATTCACTCTCGCTTTGAAGATCGCTGGATTATAGTGCGTGGGGAACGGAGAGTCAAGCAGGGAGTTCCACAACCTTGCGGTACGAACAAAAAAGGTAGAAGCGTACCGTTGCGTGCGGGTCTTAGGAACTTCCACCATAAACCGGTGTCGTCCTGCCGTACCTCTACATACTCGTCCGGTGATAGAAGGGCTCGGGCGGAATTAGTTCGTGCAATTCCACGGCACACTCTCCCAAATGCAACCGATAGAAAACCGACAAACTGGCAACTTTGCGACCGTGAAATAAATAAATAAATATGTATATATAGGTATAGGTAATAAAAACTCTGGATTACTTACTATTTATTTGCATTAACATGACATGTGTTTTCACAGCATGATTTTTTTTTCACTAAAGAAATACAAGCAGTAATTTTCTACTCTTAGTAAGATGTATGTAATATAATTCCTAGAAATCCCAACTTGTGTTGCGTCATCCAACTATAAATCTCTGTCCATAGTTTTCCCTCATATCAAAGTTTGGCCGGACTTATATCAGATTTCCTATAGACACCTTACAGGAAAGATCAGGTAAGTTCGCGCAAACTTTACCCTCGCTTTGGGCCGTAGATAAATCACTTCGGACGTTTTTATAGACGCATGTCGAGTTAATTTCCAGTTTGATATTTGTGTTGAGTGTTTGAAAGTTATGGTTTTTTGTATCGTTTATATTGTTTGAGTGGTTTAACAGTAAACACTAGTGAACAGTGTGTTTTGGCTTGCACATTTGCGATACAATTGCATTCCATATCAGGCATGCTTTTAAAAGTCGATTCAGGTGACCTTGTGGCAAAATTCCTGAATGTACGTAAAGTGTAATAATCATATTATTTGAAGCTTTTCGTTTTAAGCATTGTAATTATTGGCCTACTAGTGGATGCCCGCGACTTCACTCGTATTATAAATAAAATAAATAAATATTTCAGGTCATATCAAACAGCGCTATCTAGCCCCATACTAAGCTTACGCTTGTATCATGGTACTAGATAACGGATATAATACATATATACTTTTTCTTTTGTAAATACATACTTATTATACATAGAAACGACCAGATTTAACACAAGTTAATACAAATTTTAATATTCATAATTACTTGTGCCATGCGGGAATCGAACCCGCACCCCTAGATTAGAAGGCAGAGCCACTGCCAACTAAGCTAACGGAGCAGTCATTATCTCGGGATATAAAGTAGCCTATGACACTCCTAAGACCTCTTACTACCTACATACCAAAAATCATGATGATCCGTTCAGCCGTTAATAAACAGATAAGCAGAGACACAGATTAACAGATAAACTGACAAAAGATCTAGAAATTGTTGGAACGTGTTCTGCTATCAATTCGAAGTATTCTCAAGCATTTTATTTTAATATCTCCAATGTTCAGACTTTCTACCCTCTTTAGCTTTATTATATGTTTAGTTTAGATAGATAATGCAAGATATACTCACACAAGCTTGATTTTTCTCTTTATTTTCACACCAAAACACTTTTAAAATGCCTCAACTTGCGCCTCAATAATCACACAGTCCCATTTAGAACCTCATTCCTTATTCTCGTTCAAAAATGTGCAAACTAGTTGGAAAGAACAGTATTTGGAATACCCACGTCACTGCCTCTATTCTAATACCCAGAGTTGCAAGTTCGTTTGTAACTTTTTTGGGTGGCTGGTCGAAAATGTGCTACGGTTGAATAAGTATTGAACGTTTGAGATAGGTTGTTGACCCTTCGGACAAATTGGTATTAGAAAAAATGATAGTACCCAAGTTATACCTACCTATTTTACCTACTAATCACTGCACTTGCCCTCCCTGGGAATAAAATGCAAGCATGTTAACAAGTCGTAACACGTTAATTGCCTGCCTGCCTGCCTTTTTCACGATGTCCCTTCACCTTGGTAAGGACGGGGTTTGCGGGCAAGCGAGCAATACTCCTCCACAATTTCCGTCCCAACTGCAGTCCACTGTCTGAGTGGACAACGCGTTCCTTGTTCTTATTGTCTTTTAATAATACACACATTGCCTGCGGCGTCATCAGGTATTGTATAGAATGCCTAGGCAAAGTATGAAATAAATAATATTTCATACATTGCCTACGCGTTTCAGGCATTCTATACATTGCCTAGGCATTGTATACAATGCCGGATTATACAGATTAACGGTAACATATATACGAATAGATTTAGTTGTTTTATAAGAAAGGGCTTAGTTATTAAGAAGATAAGAAGATTAAGAAGAATAAAATAAATTTATTGTTACATGAAACAAAAATAGAACCATAATAAAAAACAAGAGTACAATATAAGATGTTTCATGTCACAATCCGGCCCCAACTCAGCATTTGCTGGATGCAAGCATCCAGCGCTGGTCTTCCGTTGAGACCGGCACGAATTAAGCTTTACTAATATTTTTTATTTTTTTTTTAATTGGGGTAGGTTTACGTTTGACTACAGCCTGCCTGATGTTAAGCATTGCTGCAGCCTTTATTGTAGTTGTTGCTTTTGACGTGCTTAAAAATATATAACAAGTGGATACCTAAAGAATTCGATCACGAAAAGATTGATTATATCGTAACGCTTTATAAATCATCACTTTCGCTTTTGTGATACAAATCATTATCAAGTATTAGTAAGATGTGTATCTTTTTTTTATTATGATATATTTATCTTTTAGTTGATTTATTTTTAACGGCAATTATGAATTACGAGTTAAAATGCTACACAACAAAAACCCAAAGGTAAGTACGATTAATAAAATAAACTGTAAATTGCTTAAGGATGTTTTCAATTATAGTTTGAATGGAGAAAATAGCATTATGTTTTATTTGAGTGTTGGTATGCTCCGATAACCTTACTATTTAACCATTCAGTTAAATTTGTAAACATGCTGTTTACAAATACATTTATCAACATATCAGCTTCGTAGAACCTCTACGCTTCGTAGACTATCTACGACGTGCCGTAGATGCTCTACGCAGGCTTCAGTGCCACAAAGATACTACAAAGTCAAGACGATCTAATCGTATTTGCTAGATTCTGGTCCAATTTCTAGGAAACACTACCCTTAAGTAATAGAATGGTAAACTTTGATGACAAGCTTTTAAATTATCATGAGGAGCTTCTGACGTATGTATTTAAGTTAGTACCTACAGTAGTATGCTGAAAGCTAGAACTTACAATTTAGTGTCATCCAGCTATAGAATCTTAGATGTAAAAATAATTTTAACTCAAAAGCATAACTTACAGACAAATAATGTATCTTGTGGTAACATTTGAAGATAATATAAGTAGTTCTTATATACGTAAAAACGTATTTTTAAGTGCATTTTGTTTAAAAATGGAAATAACTCTTTCAGATTGATATGAATTTAAAATAAGTACCTACTCTTTTAAAACAAGCGCAGACAAACTGCTATTTGTGTTTGCTTAAATCCTGAACTAAAAGCTTTCCGGTAAGCCACAGTAATAAAAACGGTGGTTATATTTTATTTGCGATGATAATATTATGTATGTATGTTGTATGTATATATTTTTTATTTGTTCCATCGTCAAAGAGAAACAAAAATGAAGCAAAAGTTTTCCAAACGGATATTGTAAAGAAACAGAATAGCTTACCTTTGCATTATTAAAATAAAAATAATATAAGGGTGATAAAAGTACATTACACAAACAAAGTTTGAAAAAAAAACTATTGTATGAATATTTGTAAACTAAATTTAAGCATTTAATTTTAATAAACCCTACCTCTGTGAAAATTACACGCTAACTTTAAAACTCAAACATAATCACATTGGCCTTTCTATAATTCAGCGGCAAATTAAAACAGAAAACAGCTTTGAAAGCGCGTGTAAATTTGCAAATATGAAAAATTATGTAGAGCGGAAAGCATAAATTAACTGATTCTGAAATACACAATGTTTGGACTATGTTTTGTTTGGGAGCCTTCTCACAATTCAACCCTCGAATGTAATATATATATAAACAAACGTGCTGTTTCGAGTTTTTGTTGGTTTTTCTTTGCAAATAAGCAATATATAGACGTAAGTTTACTTACTGTTCAAATTAAATCTATTGTTAAAGATAAAATATTTTAAAAATGAAAAATACTCAAAATTTACTTACATTTTTAACGCTGAATTGATTTAGATAATTATTAACAAAACTTCAAACGTGTGTTTTACACACTAAACACTTAACCCTATTTTATCAATTTTATTGCCATAACTTAATTAACTTTCACACATGCTGCTTAAACTTATATAAGATCAACTAGGTTCAGTAACAACAACTTATTTGGCAATAATTAAAAAAAAACACAAATTTATACTATAATATTATAAAGCTGAAGAGTTTGTTTGTTTGTTTATTTTATGGATGTTATTTCATTAAAATTCAATAAATCTCGTATGATAATGTAATCTATACTAATATGATAAAGCTGAAAAGTTTGTTTGTTTGTTTGAACGCGCTAATCTCAGAAACTACTAGTGCGAATTCTAAAAATATTTTTTTGTTGAATAGACCATTCATCGAGGAAGGCTTTAGGCTATATAACATCACGCTGCAACTAATAGGAGCGAAGAAACAATGGAAAATGTGGAGAAAACGCGGAAAATTATTCATCTTTGAGGGCTTCCGTTGCGTGCGCTGCGAAAACGGTGCAACTCGTGGGTAGCAGCTATAATTTATAAAGCTGAAGAGGTTGTTTGCACAAATAAATATGATGCCCAAAATAACTATTCCATGCGGACGAAGTCGCGGGAACAGCTAGTTTATTATACAAAAACAAAAATAGATGACCTAATCTTTTTTATCACCTCCTTTACCACACACATAAGTTATACTCCGGCAAAAGCACGTACATTGCAGGCCTTTTGTAGCCTGCATTATTAACCTCCGAGGTTGTGTTTGCATAAAAGAGTATTCCAATATCTCGCCTGTCAGCGGCGCTAGGTTCCATAAATCACTCAATATTCCTTCGCTCGCAGGTGACGATTGCTAAATCCAAGATTCTATTCTTAGCGGTTTGAGAATAACCCAATTCAAAGATTTCAAAGATATGTTGAGATAGACAGTTTTGTTTGAGCGTTACTTTGTATGTACGCATTGTACAATTGATAGATAGGTATTGATCTTAAACAACACCCCCACAGTGACACTGTGTGTGAAAGGTGAGCGAACTTTATGTTTTTCTTTTTTATCGTAGAAAATTCGTCAACTCAAAGTGTTGAGAGGATTTAGAACCGCCTTTAGGATCTCTAACTTGGTTTATCCCCTTTCGTACTATTACATTACAAACTGTCGACCCAATTGTTGCCTATATCGGAATATTACGAAAACGTGATATTACAACGTTGAACTTTTCTTGCCGGGATGAACGTAGCTCAGTTGATTGAAGGATTTGTACGTGGTTACTCATCATCATCATCATCCACAGCCGGTTTCGTCTCACTGCTGTATATAGGCTTCTCTCATAATACGCCATCGGCTTTGATCGTTAGCCAGCCTCATCCAGGTTTGTCCCGCGACAGATGTTATGTTGTCGACCCATCTTGCAGCCGGATGTAGTTACCACAGTCAAGCAATGGGACATGTGAACAGTATTTGGATGGCTAAATCATGTACTTTTTAGGGTTCCGTACCCATAGGGTAAAACGGGACCCTATTACTAAGCCTCCGCTGTCTGTCTGTCTGTCTCCGACTGTAGAGATAGAACCTGGAGACACGGACACGGTTTATGAGAATAAACCGTGATAGCTAGAACGCTGAAACTTTCACAGATGATGTATTTTTTCTATAATACCTTGTATGACTATTTATTGTAACGTTGATCACTGATAAAATTATCAAATTCAAAATTCAAATTCAAATTCAAAATTTCTTTATTGGTCCATTTATGGTGTGCGTACATTTGTAGGTATTTACACTATTTATATTTGAATTGCTGTACGTGTTGTACGCTGAGGGTTTTCTGTACATCATACTAGATATCTTTCGACTCTGTATTATGATGTACAGTTTCCCCGCGCCAAAACTTCTGCCTCTTTTGCATATACTTACACAAAACTTTATACTTACATATTACTACTTAAACACTAAAACACAATACAAAAAGTGAATATTTTGAGAAAGACAAAGACACGACAAAATAAGTTTCAAAATAATTCTGAAGGTGTCAAGTCTTGACTAACCTATAATATTATTTATCTTAATCATACAGTTTTTACTTACCATACGTTTACATTATAATAAGAGTAATTAAGATAACAACAAATAATGCAATTTACAAGGTAATATTCAATCAAGATAATATTTTACATCCATAATATTGAGTATTGACCAATTATGTTAGGTTATTTAGAGTTGCCAGTATTGTGTTTCAAATTTCCTAGTCGAGTAAACTTTTTTTTCTATCTATATATAAATTTATCCAGTATGCTGCAAACTACTCTATACATATAAAAAAACTATAATTCAGCGGTGTACTTGAAAAGTAATTATAAAAAATATATATTTGGCACTATATTGATAGTTGTACCTACATTAATAACTCTATATAAAAAGCGCATATAACATAGCACTGATATATGTAGCTCTTCATCGATAGGTTTACATTGAAAGCGCTACAAGAAATAAAATTTTATATTACCTATATATAAATAGCTTATAACCAGCCCTAGTAAATATAGTATATCGTTTAATCCTATACTTTCAAGTAACACTTTAAAAATAACTCGTACATAGATACTAAATATACGATTTGAGTAGGTACTTTTTAGGCACATTCAATTTCCGATCTACATCAAACTTATGTCTTTCGCAGGTAGGCACAATCTGTTTTGCGGCTGCTATATATTTGACTGGCCTGTTAGCTTAGTTGGTAGTGGCTCTGCCTTCTAATCTAGAGGTCGCGGGTTCGATTCCCGCGTGACACAAGTATTTATGTACTTTAAAAAATTATAATTACTTGTGTTGAGTCTGGTCGTTTATATGTATAATAAGTATGTATTTACAAAAGAAAAGTATATAAGTATTATATCCGTTGTCTAGTACCCACGACACAAGCGTTTGCTTAGTGTGGGGCTAGATGGCGCTGTGTGCAATGTTCCGGAATATTTATTTATTTATTCAATTTCCGATCTACATCAAACTTATGTCTTTCGCAGGCACAATCTGTTTAGCGGCTGCTACTCGTATATATCGCGCCGACACAGTAGGCAACATCAAATAACGCAGGTATTGATAAACCGCCCGTCTGTGGAACTCAGATAACTGAATTTTAAATTGCATTCTTTTGTACGTATCTGTTTTGTGTTATATTTGGGGCATTGATCGGCTACTTTTTGACTGACTTAAAAATTCGGTTATCGATTTGAGCTGAAACTATATAATGTTTGTAATTGTGGTACATTTGGAAGCTACAATTTAAATAATTTAGCATCTTTTACATGTGTTGTGTTTGTTTGTTATTATAATTTCAACAACAGATTATTATTGCTTTTTTTAGTTAACGTGAAAGTTGAACAGACACTATGTTTTAGATCAAACAAATCCAACATGATGTGATTACAATATTCAAAACTGTTGTTTAAAAATATAGACAAAACTTTACCGTACGTACACAATGTTTCAACAGAAAGTCATACTAACCCTGTTCAAAAAAATACTATTTTAACTTTCATATACCTTTTTTTAACAAAAATATTAGCTACCCCAAGGCAAAAACTGCTGTGCGCCACATTATAAAATTATTACTAAAATACTATTCTACCATGATACCTAGAAGAGATTGCTATTGCTAATAAGGCGGCCACTTGTAGCACCAGAGTAAGTCTTATATTTAATTTTATTCTATTGGTTTTTAAGCGATTTCTATAAAGGATTCTTTATAGAAATCGCTTAAAAACCATCTATCTATCTATCCAAATGTAAAGGAACAGTGTCAAATTAGCCGGCAAATAGGTAGGCAAACGTTGTCACGACAGTTGCGTTACCTTATTGCAAATTCCATACCGCGTCAATAGCTAGCATGATTGCTGTCTAGTCTACATGTATTTACTAAGGTAACTCACTGAAATTGCGATGTTTGCTAACGTAACAAAAGTTTTAATTGAAGAGCAACTTTTTAGCAGATTGTAACTAAATAATAAAGACGGTCTGAAGATATGTAAAAAGGAAATTTTATTTACGAGTACGATATATTGTAATCATGACTAAAATAAAATATATCATAGGACTGTTCTGATAAGGTTATTGTCATTATATTTGTCTAATTTTTGAAATATTTATTTTAAAAAAATTGACGTAATTCAGATTAACTACATTTAACATATCAGTTTTCGGAGCTCAAATATGATTATATTACTTTGAAATGTACTTTATGGCTTTTATTATACGATTAAATAATTTACGGACGAACTTAATCACACACCAATCACTCTTATGTAATTAATTATTGTTTAAATTTTTTTTTTATCTCGCCGTACAAAATACAAGTCCTATACTAACAAGTAGTAAGGTCTATACTAACAAATTATGTTATCACCGGTCGTAGAGTGGGATTATGTAGTGTTATACCTTTGATCGTTCGCGCGCTAAATTGATCGATTGCAGACAGCCTGCTCGATACCACGGGACATGTACGTTCAAATTTCTAAAACAAACTGGATAGATTTTTAGAGAACTTTTATAAAAATGTTTAGCAAACCTTTGAAAAAAATGTTTTGTTTGGGTTTTGTGGATTCTAGTGTTTATAGTTTGGAAATCATCTAAGTAGATTTTGGCGTTGATTCAATTATAATCTAAGAACATTACCACACATGATTCGTACTAAAAGTACATTTCAGGTTACCAAATTAAAAAAAATATGTTTTTTTAATATGTTTGTAATAGCCGTATGTTTTAGAGCTATGGGTTTTTTTATAGGCCCGGCATTTGTATCATATTCAAAAGTAGTGAATATTGTAGTTTTATGTACACTTCCGCAACATGAATACTGGTGAGCTTATGTCTGCTCAAATATTTAGCCAAAACAGGCAGGGCGTGGAACTTCTACTTAGGAATATAGACTTGGATAAGATAAGATAATCATTTATTCGTCAATATTTCAATAATAATACTTAAAACAAAATTAGTCAATTAATTAATTAATTCGTCAATAGTAATACTCAACTTATGAACTAGACGTTAACAGTTGGTAATTCTATTTTCTCGTCATACAAAAATATTTGTCAGTTAAAAGATTTTAAATAAGTATGTCTAAATTTTCAAAAAATAATACATTTTTATAATGGTATAAATGTCAGAATAAAATAAAATGTCAGATAAATTTAAAATTAAATGAAATGTCAAATTAAACTAGTAGGAATCATCAATTTTGTGTAATATACCCACATACTTAACTTAAACTTAAACAAGTGACACTCTGTATTTACCACTACCCACGCAAATCCGGGATAAAAAAAGTGTTTATGTGTTAAAATTGGATCTAACATATTTACATCCCAAATTCCCTCAAACTTGGTTCAACCCTAGGAGCATATGTTCACAACTGAAAATTCTCGTCTTTACAATAATAATGAAATAGAAAAATATCACTCGTCTTTGTAAACATTTATTACAATAAAATCCATATGTAAATATTATATAATAACTATTTTATTTGAAGTTGACCAGAATAGTAACAAACTGCAAGCACCTATTTCAAATTTTCATGTTTAAAACAGGTCACGATATCGACATTATATCAAATATACAACCAAATTACTTTTTTTTGGATTAAAGACATTTATTTAATAATTAAAATAATAATAAAAACTTAACTAATTAATACCTAACTTATAAACTAAAACTTTTAATAAACTTAAAACACCTATAAAAAAAGTATATCAGTAGGCAACGTTCCCAGCATGCTGGCGGCATTGCCACGTTGGATGGCAATGCTTATCCTTTGCGCCAAGAATGCGCCAGCATGCTGGTCACGGGTTGCCTGAACTATCTGTTCTACTAAAAATTTATATATTTTATGGGCTCCCGGTCCCCACGGCCCCAATGTTTCCACGCCAAAAGGCTCAAATATATAACCCCGACCTAGTGTGATATATTTGAGCCTTTTGCGCTGTTCAGCAAGAATAGCCGCCGCTCCAGCCTGACCCTGTGTCGCGGAGAGATGGGATGGTGCCAATGTGTCAACACATTGTTATTTTCACCAAATTACTTGTGCTTAAATTATTTTTTAAATGAATGACGTTGGAAGTTACCTTGCTTTAAATAAATCTACATCTCAAATTTCATCAAGTATTTCTTCTAATGTGAGTATTTGAGTACTTCTTCTTATCCAAAAGGTGTTTTTTTCAGCTGTAGACACTGATAGATAGTAATGGGATTCCAACAAACGAACCAATTTGCAGCACGTCACTCCCAATTTCCACCGCAGATAGGGAAATTCTGTTTCCGTTCTCAACGACAGACAGTAAAAGTGCAAACATTGTTACAGGCGTGGAAAAATGTGTTTTCTGCAATGACAAGTACTAGAGTAGAAGAAAAACTTGTCTTATTCTTTATTGTTATACGCTGTCAAAGATTACAATGTCGTCTAACGACTAAATAAAAAAAAAACTAATTGAATTGGATTAACCTTCACTGCGATTTTGTTTTCGAGAAAAAAAGGAATAAAAATAAACACAAAAAAAAACACTAGTTACAAAACAATAAAAAGACAAAATATAAACACTCGTTGTGTTATAGTTAGCTATTTGATATCAGCTGTTCTAATGTATTTCACAAAAAAAAAACAACCCTCATTCATTTAGTTGGGTAAATAATATCACATATTGTTTTAATAATAGAATAGGCACCTACTCATTTAACAGATGATTACACAGTCGGTATTTCAAAATATTATAGTCAGTCAAAATAGCCGTGTATTCTAAATAAATCCAATATATATCTTCACTTTTCTTTCTTATCACATTATTTAACCGTAGGTATAGCAATACTCATTAGAGATCCCCATTTGAGTGCAAATCGTAAAATCCTAATTTACTTTATCTGGCGAGGCGATATAAAGAAGTATTGGCGGTATAAACGCCCCTACATTTGCTAATGAAATCCTTTTAACAGATTCTGAAGATCCGATATTCATATAAAATGAAATGAGGATGTTTTATGTGATTTTTAAGGGAGATGCAGTATTATTTATATAATGTGAGATATGAAATCAATAGAATCCTTAAGGCCAATAATAACAAACGGTGACTCTAGTCTAGAGACATTAACTTTGCATATTTTTTTTGTTTTTTTTGTGTTCTTCTCATTCTGTTTCTTGCCAGGTTGAAACCTATAAGTTTATTGGTTTTATTTCACAACTTTGTGAACTTTTGCTCTTAAACTCCGGAATATTGAAAATAATTTAAACAAAATACGCTAATACTTTTTTAATTTGAAGTGCGAATTTTTTGGTTTAGCTTACGTATTTTAATTTAAATAAAAAAAATAAAGTACCTATGTAATATTTTGTTTTTGTATACCAATTGTAACACAAATAATTATTATTTATATTTTTATTATATTTTTTTTGCAGATAAGCTTATCTTAACACTAATCCCAACAATATTTTTAACAATAAAAAGTCTCCTTACCCCAACATAACCAATCTAAAGCAGTTCTTAGGCGGCGGCGCGGCTTCCTCCCCGCCAGCTATGGCCACGCTGGGTCCTGGGGACCGCTCCTGGTCTGACTCCTCTCCGATGCCAGCTCCTCTCCTGCAGAGCCAGGAGGTGCCACACTTGTCTCGGGTGTCCTCGGGGGGTGGTGCGAACTGGCAACGGCGGGGGGACCTGGGAATGAGGAATATGTATTAATATAGACGTACATAATGTAAATGAGTATAGATTTACTTACATTTAACGTTTTGTGATTATTCTCGTACTATTACAACCACAAACGTCGTTTGCCCTTTCCCTTACGATTGCACTGTCGTGATCACAAAAATGAGAAAGTTATATATTTAAAAGGTTATTTGAACAACAAAAGGTATCTACATACATAGGTTATTAATTTTAGTGTAGTTTTTTTTAGTTTGATTTTGGGACCACTGTAAATTGAAAGCTTGTAAGACGCGAAATACTTACGTGAAAAAAAAAGATACTATGTCCATCTATTAGTGGAGGATCGAAATTGTAGTGGAGTGTAAACATCTAAACAAAAGGAGTAATTGTTATCACACCAGAATTCTCGTTTTGCCAATATCAGGTTCGAAAGTACTGCATCGATAGATTTTTCGTAATCTCACGAATCTTGATAAGAGTTAATGGTACGTGTGTAAATAATTACGACACAGCGAGAATTCGTACGCCAAAACGACTAAATTCGTAGAAGTAGTATTAGTGTTAAATTCTAAAAATCTCCAGCTGTGTCTATCTATCTATGCTGAAGAGGGTTAAAAATCTGGAAGCCGCGGGTGTCCACTAGTCCACTGCAATAAGCGTCAAAAAATGTTATCTTAGAAATATATTGTACAGTTATTTTTCTTTTTACCTTACCTTTGCCTCACTCCACTGGCCAAAGAAGACTTGAGAGGCGAGGGAGGAGCTCTGACAGGGCTGGGAGATGCCCTGACAGGTGATGTGGTCACTTTGACAGGAGATGACTGCAGTGACAGTCCGCCGCGGTCGGTGGCGCCGTTCAGCATTGTGCTGACTATAGCTGGCACTTTGTTTTTAAATCATTTGGTTATTTGAGCAAGGGTTTGATGAAGAAATGTGATAGCACTTTATCGTCATTGTTTATCACGCACTTAGCAAATGGGTAAGAAATTAGTTTAGTTGTAGTCACTGTTTATTAACATATATTTTTTGTCACACACTTAAATCAAATTTAGTGCTTCGATTTATTAATTAGAAAGTTTTAGTTTCAAAGACACTGATTTTTAGTTAATAGATTTTAAATTTCAGAATAGTTCCTTTGAATACGTTTCGTCAACATTGTTTGAGCTTAGATATGCTGTTTTCTGTCACTGTTTCAAAAAGTAAAACTGTTAATACTACAATCAACTTCATAGCTTGCTTGGTTTTTGTAGTCCCTAATATGAATTTTTCAACACAAATCCATAGAAACAATCTACAACAGCCTGTCATACACGTGTAGATTATCAGTATGAAATAATAATTTGGGAAATGATTTGATTGCCACAATTTTCCCCTAATTCATGGAAAGTCAAATGGAATCCGTAACAGGTTCAGAATTTCCTATATTGGGGGCAATTTGGAACAATGATCGAGCGACAAAACGCCCATGCATCAACGCTTGAACGCTTCCAACTAAGCAATTTTAGATCCTATCTCCAGCAGTTTAGAACTAAATTGGCTCGGTAACAAAGTTAGCCAAAGCCCGTAATTTGCATTTAAACGTCGGTTTGATAGCCTCCGTAGCACCCATGTCGTGAAAGATAACATTTGGACATTGTTTGTTCTGTTACAATTTAAACGAGTTACGATCGGGCCCTCGTCTGCGTAAACCGAAAAAATAACTACTTTTTTACACGTTATGACGTCATAAAAACACTTTCATAGGTTAAAATTTGTATCGGTTTTTCTAAGAACTGATAAGTTATTTATATATAGTCGAAGTAGTTTACTGTTGAATAAAGTACAAGCATTAAGTTCAAGCATTAAGCTTGCTATAAGGATTTGAATATTTATGACTGATTCATTACTCTAATATTAAAACTTTCGTGAGACATTTTATCAATATGTTAAATAAACGGTTTCAACCCCATAATCCGTTTCGGGGTCCCAGAACATACATTCTGAAGATGGATGTCATAACATCCGAAACGCGTCAACAACTTACGCGAATTACACGTGAGTGAAAACCGTTTAGTTAACTTATTTATTCATGACTTATCCAGCAAATTATCAATCAAATTAAATAGAAAATTAATCGCATTACTGGCATTTCATTCTGGGCGCTTCCGTGTTGGGTTGGATGACACGTTAAATTGTAGGTCCCGGATGTTTGTCTAGTACAGCAGTCGTTAAGCCATGTCAGAGGCCTTCATGGTGGCTTGATTAACTCTTGACACCAGAGTTGGCCACTCTCATTCGATAAGAAGATGAATCGCATTCAAAATAAAAGAATAAACCTCAACATATAATAAAATAAACTTCAACATATAATAAAATAAACCTCAACATATAATAAAATTCTCAGCCTCATAATCTCGTTTCACAACTGCTTTTGATCACTCAAAACGTCAATAACAGCTAAATTAACTAAAGCGTGCTATTCGCGAAGTTGAATGAAACTTTCTCAAGTTTTAAGGACTGTAATAATCCTAAATGAAGAGAATTGGAATGAATACAGAAACCGTTCTAAATTCTCATACAAGTTAACTGTCTCGTTAGGAACGAGGTCGTTACACTTATAGCGTAGTTATAACTTGTAACTTAAAGCAGATTATTACAGCTACTTAGTGGCTAAAAGTCTCTATAAAAATCTAGAAAGTTATTATGAACGGGACGTGTGCTAAAGATATTTTCAGCACGACTTTGTATTAGTATTTTATAATTTTGTAAGTAGCTTCGCTTACCCATGTTTGTGTTGCAGTTAATGTTCTCATTTCATGGTGTAACCCAATAAAAAGAAATAAAAACATATTTTTTAATAAGTCATATAAATTCTATTATTTTTAAATAAACGTTGGTGTAATTAAAACTACTCTAAGTTTTTTGACGTCCAATACGTCCATAAACAGATAAAGGATTGAAAGAATATTCATAGACTAAAATGAAATAGGTACCTGTGTGAAAATTTTCGAAATGTAATTTCATAATTCCAGACAGCCGATATTGCAGTCCCAAATTCGAAATGGCAAATCGGTTTCTTCTAGACTAGCAAGCTAGATCGTAGGCTACAAACAAGCAAACATCAGGCAAGTTGTAGTGAAGCGTGAGTCTATCTATATTAATATTATAAAGCTGAAGAGTTTGTTTGTTTGTTTGAACGCGCTAATCTCAGGAACTACTGGTGGGAATTGAAAAAATATTTTTGTGTTGAATAGACCATTTATCGAGGAAGGCTTTAGGCTATATAACATCACGCTGCAACTAATAGAAACGAAGAAACAATCGAAAATCTGGAAAAAACGGGGAATATTATTCATCTTTGAGGGCTTCCGTTGCGTGCGCTGCGGAAACGGTTCAAGTCCTGGATAACAGCTATAATTTATAAAGCTGAAGAGGTTGTTTGCAAAAATAAATATGATGACCAAAATAACTATTCCACACGGACGAAGTCGCAGGCACAGCTAGTCTTACATAAAGAAGAAATAGTCTCACAAAATTGGCTTTTCAGCTAATTTCCCCATTCAAATCAAAGTCACGAAAACCTTAACCGTAAAAATATATCGTTCCCATTAATAGTATCGCTGACAAATAATAATGTTTATGAGTTGTGATTATATCAAGCAGGCTAAATCCTTGCCCATATTTCAGAGCTTGGTTTTTAATCATTACATTTCTACTTTGTGATGTTAATTGGTTTGTGTAAGTCTTTTTATTTGAATTATGTTCTGCTTTCTTTTATTTTTGTGTGATTTCCTTCAATGTAATATATTTCCTTTAAATATCAGTAATATGTAGTTCTGTGTGTAATTATGTTTGTATGTTGTTACTTTGAATGTTATATTTGTTATTGTGTTTTATTTTTAAATTATCTAATATTGTGTTAAGTACGCCAGCTTTACGGATTTCCTCTAGTGTTGTCCAAACTAGGTTACCTGGAAGAGATCACTTTAGTGATAAGGTCGCCCAATGTCCCTGGTTACCTTCCACCTTTATGTAAAATATGTTCTTTTTATTTGGTGTACAATAAAGTATATTTGATTGATTGATTGATTGTGATCTAGTTTTGTGGTCAGATTACGTCCCCTAGATACAATGGTCAGTTATTTTTTACAACTGGGTTTTATGTCTGTCGTTTAGTAACAGAATAAGCCTTTATTATTAAATCTTGGCCGACTATAACGCTAGTTGAGTACGACTATTCTTGCTATCATATTTAAGTACGGTTATAATTTTTCATTTTGTTCACTGTTTTTCTTAGTGTGTAATTAGCTTTTATTAGAAATCGAACTATAAATACAGGTGACAAAGAGTCATAAATGATGATGATGATTGAACCCTCAATCATTAAATATTCTGATACCTAACTGACAAATGCAAATATATAAATACAAGCAGTAGTTAAAATTTTATTTAAAAATTAACTTAGTTTGTTGATCAAACCTTAGCACTAGAATAAAGCGAGAGTGAATCTGTTCCTATCGGATATGCACGATCCATTTAAGGCCTTAGGCTTTGCTGAACATCAGGCGAACTATGGTCAAGTGCAAAACCTAATTAAGTTAAAAAAGTGGATAGTTGGTGGTTAAAACGTATAAATTAAACTATTACGATAACCTCTCGGAAACTCTAATCGAAATGATCGGACAGAAACGTGAGAGCTTGGAAAATTAGACTTCCGCCATGTTATCCTGTGAGATGAACAAGCAAAAACGAACTGTATTCCTTAACCATATAGTCGAATAACAACGAGCAATTAATAGTACATACTACATTGATACTAGATTCTGCTGATTCTGCCTTCAAATTCAAACGGTTCCAAGAACGTGGCTAAGAGTTTGTATCCAATACCACTTATATGTAGTTTGTATTGAAAATTCTGAGTAACATTCTGACAGTTCAATTCAAATAGAAATATAGTTTGATGGCTGAGTTTATTCAGAGCAATTTCTGTTCTGGATAAGGTACTCCAAGTTTTTAATAGTAGTATATACGAGTGTGTATACTGAGAAATACTAATATTATAAAGCTGAAGAGTTTGTTTGAACGCGCTTATCTCAGGAATTACTGGTGCGAATAGAAAAAAATATTTTTGTGTTGAATAGACCATTTATCGAGAAAGGCTTTAGGCTATATAACATTACGCTGCAACTAATATGAGCGAATAAATAATAGAAAATGTGAAAAAAACGGGGAAAATTCATCTTTGAGAGCTTCCGTTGCGTGTGCTGCGAAAACGGTTTAAGATATCAAAAAAAAGTGTACGAAAGAATTATTCCTCTTAAAATGATCTAACAAAATGTCTGCAACAGTATATGTCTATGTTTTAAGATTAACTCACTAGAACCGTTTTTATGGTAATAACTATTCCATGCGGACGAAGTCGCTGGCACAGCTAGTACGTTATATTCAATAATTTTCATCCACTGGTGATATGATTTGTCGTCGATTGATTGAACAAAGAAATGTGAAAGCCATTGTTAAGGGTTCACAATTCTGATATTTTATTTATTCTGATAAAACTACCATACTATTCAGTACAAGAATATCCAGAAAGTGTTCTATGCGTTTAATATCAAAAACATATAAGCAATCACTACAACCATATCCCAAGAGTCACAGCAAAATATCACGACTCCCCGCCGTCTCAACCCATTACCGTCGACGACCGCGCTTCATTTCCCTTTTCATAACAAAGTACAACTTTCCCTCAGGTTTCCAGCACCTGGCGTCTTTGTTTTCCTTATGAATTTAATTACGGACAAAGTTGAGCACCTCTGCCAGTCAAACGGGCCCTGATTTCCCCAGAGCCCGGAGTTGTGCAAGACAAATATGAGATGATGTTAATGTTGTACTAAGACCTGTGCTATTTGTGCTGTCCAGCTGTACAGTTCAGGATTACACGTTTGAAGTTTGTTTTGAAAGCAAACTGGGAAGTAAATAGGCTTTTAGGTAGACCACAATGTTCTTAAATTTAACAGTTTACTGTGAAACGTAATTGTAGTGTCTACTGATAAAACAAAGTAATATTCGTGGTGTTGTTACGAAGACAAGAGATTATCGTTTGGTAAACTTTTCATAATCCATTCGTTATTGCCTTTGGTTAAGTTTTATGTTAATGATATATGTAGTTATACTATTTTTCAGCCACATAGTAAATTTATTTTCTATTACTCTATATTTTCTATATCAGCATCTTCATGCGGTAAACTTCAGTCAACTGATTTCAATTTTCAAAATGTAGTTTTTGTAATAATGTGTTCTAAACTTTTTGACAAGGTTTTACTACAGTTATCTTATTTAAAAAGAAATTTTATAAATTATGGATGAACATTACTGTAACTAAACTTGTACATAGCTGTGATTATTATTGTTTTAACATCTCTAAATAGCAGTGAAATTATTCTTTTACTAGCGTCAACTTCTTTTAGGAAAACAGTATCTTTTATAATTGGACCACCAAGATACAGGCTAACGCCTAGTTTGGGTTCTACTGTTAATACTATTATTGTATTGTAAATTAACTAAAAAATGAATATTGTAATATGTAGGTTAAGTTTTCAATTGGCAAATAAACATATTTTTACTTTACTTAAAAAAACATATTTACTTTTACTATATAATTTTCTTCTTATCTCATTCACGTTTTAGAAAAATCTAATTCATACGGGAAAATTATTGAACGAAATCTATAAAAAGAGCCTTGAAGTGATCGTCGTTTTTCGATTTAATGTTTTTATCAATTTACTAAACGGCTGCATATCATAATACTTCCACCCATTATATAATACTTTACAGATAAGATATAAGTTTTATAAGGGTTCTCCCCTACAACTAATCAGTAATTGAAAAGTAGGTATGTATACTATGTATATAAATATCGAAAAAAAATATATCAGTAAATACAAAAATTCACTAGCAATATTTTCTATAATTCATCAAAGCACTTTTTAGTTTTTTTAGCGAGTTTTTCGATGAAATTTACCATTAACAAGTTCATCGAATCATACTCGTATGTGTTTTTAATCTATGTTAGCTGTAACTCATGTTTAAATTCCTGGAAACTAAATGTAAAACTAAAATTATTTCTTGACTACATTTCCAGCTGGTTTAATAAAGCGTTGCTTTAATAAAACTGGCCGTCCCTCGTGTCGGATTACATCTAATTATTTCGCGAACAAAAGATCAAATTTTGCAATTTACGATCACATAAAACAAGAAGTTTCCGCCATTGTCCCTCATTGACCCGGCCCTCAACAATCAAGCAGTTTTAATTACAGCAAGTTATTAATAAAACTAATGACGGCCGGAAATTTATCAACGAATTTATTGTTAACCTATCGTAGCGGGGAAATATCGGAATCGTAGAGTATTATGGGTTATTAATTTTGACGGTTTTTATTAAATAAATCTTTTATTTTAAATTGTAACCCTAATAAATAAAATTTGGCTAAATATCCGTATATCAACCAATTCTAAATTGCGAAAGAGATTTCAAAAACATTCGCAATTTTCGAAACAAAAATAAACATATTTTATTTTAAAGGACTCGGATAAAATTTATGAAACAATCTCAAAAGCCGATCCAGCGTGGTAATGCGGCCAGTATGCTGGGCACGCTGCCCTCTGGTAGTGGGCTGGAGCACTTAGATTATCTTTAGGCTTTTCTAAAGATTTTCTAAGTGCCCCTTTTTGCAGTAGTTAGAAGTAGTATGTTTAGTTTTTCTTCCCTTGTTTTTATATTTTATTAATGTAAATAAAGTTGTGGTTTAAAGCCGATCAATATCTCAGCTAATTAAAGAACGCCAATATCTCAAGTTAATGACGTTAATGAGATAAAGAGACGACATTGTAAAAGTTAAGAAGCTGGGTGTATTGAATTATTCAGTTTATTATGTACCTACTTACTATTAAAGTCTAACTAGAAGAGTTTAAAAAAACGTAATGGAGTGGCCAACTCTGGTGTCGAGAGATAACCAAGCCGCCCTAAGGGCCATGGCTGACATGGCTTCACGACTACCGTACTATGACAAATAGCCGGGACCTACAATTTAACGTGTTATCAGCTGGCGGAGGCAATCACTTGCAATTACCAATGTTAAGCAATTGTCGACGCGGTCAGTCCTTGAACGGGTGACCAAAAGGTGGCATTAATTTCTGGGAATTAGTACTACAAACTCACTTAATTATTAAGATAATGTACGTCACCACATAATAATAAAGTCACCAAGCATTTATGTACGTAGCAGACATCTACATCGCAGGACGCGATAAAATCTGGCAAAAGCGATCCGATCAGACGGAAATGCAATTGACACTCATTCGATTACACAAACTCTCACTGAACCGGATACAAACTGGTATATTGATATAATTACTAAACGATCTTTTAAGACTAGAGATAAAGGATTTCTTTTAGCTAACGTATAATTGTATAGAATTAGTGCATTTTCATTTCAAGTTTAGCAGTTGATTAATTCTATCAGTATTTTATTAAACGTTGTAAATAGGTATGTTCTTATGAACTTGCCGACCTTAGTGTCGACAGTTTTCAAACCTTTGGTGAGACTTTTGATATTTTTTAATGACCGCAGTATATTTTGGTGGACAACCAGAACTTATTATTTATAGTGATATCCAAGCCACGTCATAAATAATGCACAGATAACAACAAAATGTAGTCAATCATAATAGTACTTCATTCTTTCTGTGATCATAGCGTAACAATTTGTTGCCATATGAACTGAGTTCCACGGATTCTCAGTAGTCATCCGAGCATGGAAAGCCTTAGTTTCCTCTCTCGGTATCTCGAATCCACGGCCCAATATTTTACGCTACCTTCTACTCGTGCGACTCTCAATATATCCATATTACTATGAAAAGGTAAGCTTAGTTCAAGAGACCTGGTTACATTTTTGTAAGGTTTTATAAGCTTGTCTAACAAATTTTTTACTTGCTTTTGTTATAAGATAAAATTATTATGGAGATCTTACTTAATTTTAGTATTATTTTTTATTCTAATATTGTATTATGGTAATAAGTTTAAATAACACGAATTCAGTAATACGGCAGATAACATTGATTAAATGGTGGTACGTATAATATTGGTCAAAAAATTTACGTTTTCACACTAGATTGTTCGAAATGGTTCGCATATTGAGGTTTATTATGTGAAGAATTATTGTGAATGAATGAATGAATGAATGAATGAATGAATGAATGAATGAATGAATGAATGTATTTATTGTCCGAAAACTAGGTATAGTACAGATCTTAAATAATATTTTACATTTAGCACGCTAGTTTTTACCTTGTTAGGTTTACAGACATAAGATATCTAAGTAATTGAATTAAAAGAATCCGTCAATATAACATTTAAAAAAGTAAAAATATTATAACTAATGTCAAAAAACTTTTAACACAGGTATTTCACAAATTATGATATTATAATAAAAATGTCAACGATTATATGATGAAATATTTACATTACAAATAAAATGTCATTAGGTACACAATACTTAGACTTAAGACTACTCATACATTTTTGTGTTCATCTTTGAGAAACTCATCAACGGTGTAGTATGCTTTTGAAATCAGAAATTTGTGTAGATCATGTTTAAACTTGTTTATATCATTAGTGAGGCGAATTGACTTAGGTAGTTTATTAAACACAGTAGGTAACATACAAATAATACTATTTCCTAAATAAGCGGTACTACAAGTTGGCGTTTGCAGTTTTCCAGCATGTCTGGAGTTTTCAGGGAACCATCTGAAGAGCTCAGAGTTAGTTTTAGCAAATATTGCTACTTGACTTATGTATAAACAAGGCACAGTTAAGATTTCAAGTTTGACAAAACGCTTTCTACATGAAGTTTTTTTACTAATTCTACAAATTGATCGAATGCAGCGCTTTTGAGCCCTGAGTACTTTCATCCTGTCAGTTGAGTTGCCCCAGTACATAATACCATAACGCAATATAGATGCTACGTGACCGTGATAAGCTGTTAATAAAGTTTTATCATTTGCGACTTTACGTAATTGGTATAGTGCATAAGCGAATTTGTGTACCCGCTTACAGAGGCCATCAATATGCTCCTTCCAATCAAGCTTCTGGTCAATGTTCACTCCTAGAAAACGGGCAACCTTTACTTCTATTACTTTTTCATTCTCATGGTAAATTTCCAGTTCAGAGTTTTCATTGTGTCTATTTCTGAAGTACATTATGTTCGTCTTATTTATATTAATTTGAAGATTATTATTTAATAGCCAGTTAATAAGTGATGTCAAAGTAAAATTAATATCATATTCTATATTGCTAAGTTTGTCATTTGAAAATAAAATTGTGCAGTCGTCAGCCCATAGTGTTACATGATTTTTGGTAATATTTGGCATGTCATTTATATATATTAAAAACAACAATGGTCCCAATACACTTCCTTGTGGGACGCCATATTTCACTAGCTTTGTTTCAGAAGCATATGTCACCATTGTTGTAGTTTTTGTACACAAGCTATTTAACTGTGTAACTTGAAACCTGTTACTAAGATATGACTTAATCAATGAGTGTGCATTTCCCCTGACCCCGTATTTATATAATTTATCCAAAAGAATATCATGGTGAACGTTATCAAAAGCTTTAGACATATCCATATATAATGCTATAACTTTCTTTTTTTTATCAACATCTGTCAGTACCCTATTTAAAAAGTCAAAGATTGCCATGTTTATAGTTTTATCTCTCCTGAATCCATATTGATGTTTCGTAAAAAGTTTATTATATTCAAAATAATTATATAGTTTGTTGTATATTACTTTCTCAAAAATTTTAGAAAAGACAGGGATTAATGCTACTGGTCGATAGTTACTGACATTAGATCTTTCACCTTTTTTATATAGTGGCTTTACTATTGATATTTTCATCTTATCAGGATACATACCAGATTGCATACACACGTTTATAATATGACTAAGTGCGGGGGCTATATATACGCAAACATTTTTAATTATATCTGTACGAATACCATCATATCCAACACTAGCCGTATTTTTAAGCGCATTAATAATTTTACATATATCCTGAGGTATTGTAGGAGTGAGAAACAATGATTTTGTCAAGTCTATACCATTTAATGTTTCGTGTCTACCTTTAGTTTTATCTATATGACATTGGCCAACACTCAGAAAATAGTTATTAAAATGATTTGCCATGTCATTAGGTTCACTTATTTTTTTACCCTCACTCGTAATAATGCAAGATATTGTCTCATTCGGAAATTGTAATTTTTGATTATTTATAACGTCCCATGTCGCTTTCGATTTATTCGTCGCATTCTGGATGTGGTAGTTATTTTGCGCTTTCTGTGTAAGCTTAATAACTTTTTTGAATCTCTTCGTGTAAGTTTTTAAAGTGTTTTTAGCATCAATTGTCTTTTTCCTTCTATAGTGCCACAGAAGATCAATTTTTCTCCTAGCGCATCTTTTTATGCCTTTTGATACCCAGGGAAGCTTTTTGGTATTTGAGCATTTGACTTTTATTTTAGGAAAACACATGTCATATAAAAGTACAAACATTCTATGAAAGTTATTGAAAGCTATGTTTGGATCATCACTCATGAACACATCCTGAAAGCTAAGACTACTAATGGCCTCTATGAACTTGCTTCTATTTTCGTTACTGTATTCTCTTTTAGTGATGAACCATGACTTTATACGGCAGCTCTTTTTTACGGGGCATTTAAAGTATTGACCTGAGTGGTCCGAAAGTCCCAGTTCAAGTATTTCCCCTGTACCGCCTCTTACGTTATGAATTACGTTATCGATACACGTGCCACTACGGATTCTAGTCGGGACGTTAAATTGAAACTTAAGGTTATATTTAGCCACTAAATTTCTGAAATCTTTGGGCTGAGGAGTTTGTTCCAATAAATTTAAATTAAAATCACCGCACACTATTACTTTGTATCCCGGTTTTAGTCCTAGTTTATCCAAAATTGATTTAAGCTGAATAAAAAACTCTTCAACAGTATCTTTTTTCTTTTTAGCTGATCTATAAACACAAATAATATGTATACTATGTTCTGGTAACCCTATAGCGCAGCATTCCATCACATTTGGTTTGGCATAGAGCCGGTCGATTTCATCAATAGTTTTGTAAGTTAAATTATTTTTTACTAAAATGCAAGCACCACCATATCTCTGAGCTCTACAAGATAATGAAGCCAGTTTATAATTCGGTAATACCAACTGATCTGAGTCTTCTCGTTTCATGTTGTGTTCCGTTATACATATTATATCAACATCTTTTCCTTTAGATTCTAAATTCTCTATAGCAACTGATACCTGATTGGCTTTGTTCATCAATCCATCTATATTTTGATGTAATACGTTGATAGATTTATACACGAAATAAGTTTTTTTGAATTGAGCTATTGCTTCGGGGTACATCAGTAGTACCTACGCTTATGTCAACGCTCCCCGGTACTCTAATACTATTGCTAGATGGTGTTTCATTATTACCGGCTGTAAATTGATGAACAAAGCTCTCAGTCTGGGTGGATTTATCATCCCTTTGAGTTTTATGTAGCAAGTCTCTTTTAACAGTTTCCATGTACTTTTCATATTGCATCGAATGGTTTAGCCTTAATATTTCTCTTAGTATACCTTGACACATGTGCACATTCATGTGACGCTTTAGTGGACGATGCCTCGAAAAATTCATGTCGAGATAAGATACGTTGCCATATTTGCCACATATAAATTTAAGTTCATAATTTAATTTGTTCTCATTCAAGTATTGATTAAATGGAATTTCCACAATTATGGTGTTGGTATTTTTCGTATATTGAAACCAGTGATTTAAATGTAGTTGAAAATTGTATGGGTTGTGGTCATTGGTACCGCCTATAACTATCACATAATCTTCTTTATTATAGTTCTTGACTTCGCTTGCAGTTGATTCAAATATATCACCGATTGTGGCTCCTGGTTTTCTAATACATTTCACGCTATAATCCTTGCCTAAAAGTGTTTGCAGTACATTTCTGATATTCCGTCCCTGCTGGTCAGCTACAATTAGTACTTTTTTAGAAAGTTGGCTTGTTTCATCAGTCGGCGCAGTTTTTTGTGTTGTATAAACCGTTTTATTGTTCCTTCCTTCATATGGCATAGATTGTGTGTTTTTTGGAGAGAGTGTGATAGTACCACTATTTTGATTAGTATTATGCAAATTATGTGACGGATCCTCCTGTTGTTGTGTTTGTGTGTTGGAATTAGTCTGATTTGAATTTAAAACCTCATCGGCGACAATTGACATATCTTGCCGGGTACTATATCAAATATTGCATTGCGCAACTTCCTTTTCTTCGAATTTGTCGTGGGTGAAGGTGAGTAAGTAAATCCTGTTTGTTTATATGTAGCCCACAAATATTTGTACTTTTGTAGTTCAACTTTCAACGAATTATTTTCACTCAACAAGTTTTCTATTTCCACATGAGCTGATGATAATTCTACCTTGAGTTTTTCAACTTCATCATTTTGATTATCTACTCGACTATCATTCATTGAGCTATTGGGAAAGTGGTTTATTGTGGTGTCTAAAAAAGACGAATCTGATAGATTTGTGCATGATTGTGACCTTTGCTGTCGAAAAGTAATATGATCGGAGTTATGACTCTGGTCAGCATTATTCTGCATAACTATAATACAAGTATTTACTTAATGATTTTATTTTTCCAATATAAAATTGATGTCCTCTATGCTCAACTTTATGCTTGATTCTTGGAACACTCGTCAATGATGTCTAATGTCACATTATCTATGTTCAGTTGTCATTGTCAATCTATTGTCAAAGTTGATGTTTATTTTGTTCAAAGACCGGTCGTGGTTTTCTGAATGTTTGTGCATTAAAATAATTGCCAAAACTCAAAATTTGCATAGAAATAACGGCGGTTATATTGAATATCAATTTTGTGATGATTTTTAAGTGCAAATAGAGTGAAAATATGGGCTCACCAGTGTTTGTAACTCAGTTGGTCAGATGTCTAGGTTATGTTTATCACTGTTGATATCAAGTAAGTCTTGAGATAAGCACTTGTTGTTATTTTATTAATTAAAATTCGCCAGAGAACTTGACTTGAACTGTTTACTAGACCGGGGCTGCCAGCCGAAAAAACAAACGTGTGTGTACTCGTATATGCGTCTTCTGTGGAAGGACCTGGGCGCCCACCACGATGTATCTGCCCAAGATGTACCCCTAACGATTTAATTCTGCGGGGGAGTGTCGACCCTCAGTCATGAGGACATATGACTCAAGAGCGAGAGAGAAAGAGAGAGAGAGAGAGAAGACCTTTCCCAATATATAAACAGCTCTTAGACCACAACCGACAACTTCTTACCTCGGGCTATATCTCAGCGTTTTTGTCCCTCGCCTTTACGGGCCCAAATGTCTCGCATACTTTGATATTACTTTATTTATAGCCTTATTATATCCTTTACTTTGCTTCAAGTTAGTGAGTAGTTTTATTTATTCTTTGTTTAACTTATTTAATCAAACGTGACACTGAATGTGTTGGTAATTTCATGCTTTTTTCAAGTTTGTTTAAAATAAATGATCATTGAGATCAACAGGAGTTTGTTTCTAAATTAAGATTTTCAGTATTTTTTTTCTTACTTTTCATAAATTATGCACCCTAACTAAACCAATTTTTTTTAGTTGAAATAGTAAAACATATTACTTGATACGTCATTTTGAAAATATATATTTTCTATGACAAGTAGCTGTAAATATACTTACTATGCTAACACGGGTAATTTAAAAACAGTAAAATTATCAAAATTAATTCCTTTACGACCCACTGATTTTGAAAAGCATTAACTATTTATTTATATTTTAAAGCAATAAAGTAGGTACTCTACATTGAAAATTGTAATTGAAGTGCTTTACCATTCGCTCTCCACTTACGTAACGTAACGGCTCTCGTAAAAGTGAAAATAAAAATAAAACTAGAACATTTTAATTCACATAAAAATAACACTCAAGCGCCACACAGCGCTTTAAAACGAAACCACTGCACTCGAAATAAAATCTATGAAAGAGAAATGAGCACGGCGTTCCAAATGAAAACCACAAAGAAACCGCTCAGCACACGAGATTTTACAACTCACATCTTTACTCAAACCTCTGCTTTACAATTTTTTTTTTATTATCGAAACAGTGACAAATAAAATAAGACAACAGACATACGCAATATTTTCTAACTCAAGTCGAAAGAAATTGGTTTCTCGTAGCCGCGTGAGTGTAGCGGCTCGTAGCGCTACGGCGTAGGCGGGCGCACCGGCCGAGACTTCGCGTAGCACTGGCTACGAGAGCTAGGGATACCAGCTGCGACCCAAATTACCCTAATTCATATGAATAATAAAATAGGGTGTAAATTCGTGCAGCTGCTTCATCACGATAAAGAGCAGTGTGCTAACAAGTTTTGTTTTACTACTTTCATAGAAGTTACTGAACTATAAAGTTGAGTTAAATGGGATGGGAATGGTAAAATTTAAAAAAAAACGCTAAAGTATTTTAATAAAGCAAATGATAATGCAAGATAGCAGCCGAATGACAAACATTACACTTGCCCATGGAAGTTGCAGTAATTTAGCAGGAAACTTTGTATGATACATATTTCGTTATGAGTTTATTGTCGCATGAATAATATGACTTACTAAAAATTATCATTAAAAATGCCATAAATGGCAAATGCAACCTCAACTTTTCTAAGATGGCTTCTGCTAATGGCAACAAACAAGTCTAAAAAGCATATAAAACCAGTGAACAAAAGACTATACTTTTTAGTAATTTCCCCATAACCAGGGAGTAGCGCACACATGGCACCCCCAAGAATACTGCAGCAACAGATGTCTGTTGCGCCACTCTACCATTTACATTCCAACATACCATTTATCACAAAGCACTGCAAAGAAAACAATAAAACGCCTCGCGCCATTTATTTGACGAATCGGACCTACATCAATGGACTTTATTCAAGAATATATAAAAATACTGATATATATTGTAACGCTTGAAAGGTGTGAATGTAACTAAAATGCGTTATCCGTGAGGTTTGGCTACCTAAGTCTAACTAGAAGGTATTAGGTAGTCGATAAATAAAAGGTTAAAAGGTATTAAATAATTTATATTCAATTCTTCAAAAAGGTGGTAGTCTAACTTTACAATTTTGATTAGGTTTCTTCTTTACTTTAAATTTACATGTAGTTTAAAAAATGATTAGATCTATATATGGGCGCCAGCCTTATCTCAAGGCGATAGAGAATGAGTACTCTTTTAATTATACAGTTATCCTCAGGGTCGAGGGGAAAAGCCTACACCAGGGTATCTAGTTGCAACCAGTATGTGTTTTTTTAGTATTCAACAATCACAGAAAAATATAAAGGCACCAGACATTATAGATGTCTGGTGTTACCGGCTTAGTGGTGGGGACGGAGTCCGAGTGGAGTCACCCGCCATAGAGGGCTGGGAGAAGCAGCGAGTTCTCCCAACATGGTTGGTGACCTCCAGCGCCCCGCGCCCTAAGCACGATGTAGAAAAGTGAGGTTAGGTGTGATGTGAAGTAGGTAGAATGGTGGGCGGCCTAGGCCAGCAGCTTTAGACCGTGTAGATGAGTTGTAGAAGGAGTGAGTTTGCGAGAAACTTAAAAAACCCTGTTAACAAACAGTTACATTTATTATATGTTCCGCATTAGAGGGTAGATGGTATCTGCGCGCACCGCACTTATGTCGTAAAACTTACCCAGAATCTGGGGTTTTTCTCCTTACAGACCAGCGGCTGCGTGCTAGGATGAGGTCCGCAGGCCTCATCGACCAGCACTACCTCCAGCAGACAGCAAATATCAAACAGCCTACGACAAGAAACGTGGAAGATTAATCCCGGTGAACAGATTCTTTCACTGATCTCTTTTTCTCGAACACTCACCAACAACGAGGGAGTTCCTATGTACGGAGCGTGGCGAATTGAACGAACTGCTTGTTCCGGGGTCTAGGAGTGGAATCTCCATCTCCCAGACCCGTACTACATTTTTCTTGCCGTGCGCGTTTCTTTCTGTTGAGTCACCTTTCACGTCTCTCTGACAGATTCAAAAAAATGTCAATTCGACACTGACATTGACAGTCGCAACCCAAAGACGCATAGGCATCTTTGTTTTGCGACTGCGCAACGTATTGACATTTAGCCATTTTGGACTAAATGAGGGGTTACAATATATGTTTATATATAAATCTTTTTATTTACAATATAAAATAAAAACAAAGGAAGAAAATCCAAACATACTACTTCTAACAACAACAAAAAGGGGTAACTTAGATAATCTTTAGAAAAGTTTAAAGTACCCTACTGCCAGTGGGCAGCGTGCCCAGCATACTGGCCGCATTACCACGCTGGATGGCAATGCTGATATGTACGTGTAAGAAAAAGGCAATTTATGTATCTTTTGTTGGTGATAATAGAATGTGCTCTACGGATATGCAATACAGCTTCATAGTTTTGTTTAGTTACAGGCTTTTTATCAGATTTAATTGTTAACTAGATGTTATTATATAGAGTGTCAATCTTAAAAACTGCTTTAACGAAAATTTACAAAACTTTATCATTAGTTAAAAAACTATCAAAATGTGAGTACATTTAAAAATAAAATATCAAATTAACAATCGTACACAAATTATGCAAAAACTACAAGATAAAACCTAAAGTAAGCTGAGTAAAAAGTAATATAAACAAATTTATAAATAATAATTACATGAAAACTTACTTATCCCTGTTTTTTTTAGTTTATTTTTAACTAAGCAAATTTCGCATTAACAAATGAATAATAAACTTTTCTAATGAGAGTTGTTTCGTTTCAAGTCAGTTTGCGTTAATTTTTCATTTGTCAGGAAAACGTGCTACCATTATAATTGATTTACATTTCCTTTGAGAAAACGGCATTTCAGAAGTTTAAGAATTAGCTGAAATAATAATTGCTTATTGTGAACAAACATCAGATATTTTTTTATGAAGAAATATATCTTTAAAATCTTTACTACAAGTTTAATTTAAATGTCATAAAATATATTTACTATCACTTTTATTTCGAGCAATTACTTAGTCTAAATTACTTCTTTTCACACTACAATTCATGAAAGCATCAAATTTAGTATCATTTTTTCGGTCACCCATCCAAAACCTAACAGCACCTATCGTAGCTGAACTACAATAATTGCTTGGAATCATTTCAGTCATATATCCATCTACGGTAGAATAAAATCGTTGAAGTGATAAAACGTGTTTGTGAAATATTTTGCCTTCAGATCTGTTCTTATAACTATGTTACTGACCGAGTGAATGAAGTGAGAGAAGTATTTTGGTATCAAATGATTTATTTATAAAGGTGGAAAACAGCTAACTGGCTTAGCTGTTTTAACATTCCCATATAGCCTTCTGCATGATTCCATAACATTAAAAAAGTAAATCAATAAAAGTTAAAGAATCTTATGAATTTGTTCCAAGCGAATCTTTTTTAGGATAAAATTAATTTTACTTGGTTCAGCTGTTTAAACTAAAAACAGGGAACAAATATTATCATAAAAACACTCACCTACCACCTCACCTTTACTATATTAGTATGATTGTGGCTCCAGCCAGCAAAATATAAACATTTCATGGTATTAGTGATAAAAGTATTTTCAGCGAGGGAACGCTGCCAGTCTACAGAGAAATAGTGTTTGTGCATTGGTTTACTTGATTTGTATTTTGTCATTTTGGCTTATTATAACTTCAGTAATTGTTTTAATCATTAATACAAATAAAATTGTTTGCAAATAAATCTTTTCATTTGTGTGGTCTATTCATCCCTAAAGTAGTATATCTATGTACCGAATATTCTGTCAGGTTTTCAGTCAAGTGTCGACGAATTTTCTGCTTTGTCAGCTGCATCAGTATCAGGTGATCAGGCGAATGATAGAGCCTTCAGTTAGCTTTTATAGCAGGTGTTTGAAGTGTCAAGTGTTGATTAAGATTTTAATAAAGTCAGAAATTCTTTCATCGCTTTAAACGGACTTCTTCTTTATTTATTTTTATTAGTGGATGTTCTAGGTTTCACTCGATTAAAAATAGCGTACGAGCGAATTAAGTGCCAAAAACTGTAGTATATAATTAAATATTCATAACTTTGATGAGACACAGATTAATAAATAAACAAATCATCAAACACACTTCCGATTTTATATAACATCTTAGTCAAGGAGTATTTAATCGATTAAATTTTAGGCACAAGTTTTAAAGCATTTATTGTAGAATTATATTTGAGCAAATTGTACATTTCAAAGTTTCTTAAAGAAAAATTATAGGAGGATTACCTATTAAAGGAAAATTAAAATTTATAAGTTTTGTTTTGTTTACAAAGATTTGGTTTCTTTTTTAATTGTTTGCACTTTTATTTGCGTATAACGAGATTAAGCAAATAATTATTAAGGAATAAGTCAAGGTAAGATTTTAATTTAATGGATCTATGTCAGATGGTAAACGAGGCTCCGCATTTTTAGATGCAGAGACTGGTCATTCTATGAAGTTTAACATACGTTCTAAGATAAGTATTATGAATCTTGAACTTATTGCTCTAGCTGAAGCCATATCATATATAGAATCTATTAGTTTTGATAAATTTGTAATATTTACTGACTCAAAAAGTGCCATGTTTCACTTAGCTCGTTGTGTTAGTGGGTCTAGTTCCAGAGGCATTCCTTTGGCTTACAGTATTCTCAATAATCTTGTTAAATTAAGAAATCTAAATAGAGTTGTTAAAATACAATGGATTCCTTCACATGTTGGCTTGGCGGGTAACGAAGAAGTAGATAAATTAACTAAAGAAGCATCTGTTGATGGAGATATAATATTTAACTGCCTCCCATGTTACACCGATTTGATTCCTTTTATTAAAAACAATTGTTTTGAGCTCTGGTCAGAGTATTTCGATGAGAGATCACTCTCTAAAGGAATCTGGTACAAAACGGTGCAACCCTCGCTCCTTCGCTCCCCATGGTTCCTGCGGGCCGACATACGAAGGGACGAGATAGTCACAGCTGCACGTCTTCGTTCGGGTCACGTTCCATTGAACATGTTTGCGCATATGATGAATAAGGTCGAGTCTCCTACTTGTGATCGTTGCGGACTAGTTGAGGATGTATATCATGTTCTGATGGAGTGTGACTGGAATAGAGACATGAGACGCAAATTGTTTGATTGTAACCATGTATTCTGGCAGGTTGGAGGTTGCAACAGTATACTGGCGCAACCCTCGTCTCCAGAGGCTAGGCAACTCTATGAACTATACAATACAGCTGTTAAGTTAAGAAAATCTGTTTGCTGATTATTTTGTATAATGTTGCAAGGGTGACATTTAATTAAAACCCTGTATAAATGAATAAATGATTTAAAAAAAAACTGCAGCCTGCGCTATCTATATCCTCACTTCCAATTTACCTTCAGAAAATGTCAAGTAAAGCATAGAAAGGAACCGACGTGACCCATAAAATAACCTTGCATTGTTGACCTTCTATACACCACGGATCAGATATTTCTAGAGATACATATTATTACCCAATTTTAAAAGGAGTAGTAGAGGAAGAGTAGTTTGCCCTTCAATGTACTTATATATTTGTATTACTTACCACACGGCAATATATGAATTTAATTGTGTATAATAGCATAAACTAAAACAAATAACTCGTAGTTGTTTTCTTCAATTTTACTGCTCATAATTAAACGTTTTGCATGTATCTTACTAATTACACTTAAAGTCGAAATACTCTACTTTTTATCAAATGCGTCCGATTTTTTCGTATTCTTTAATAGTATCAGAAACGAACTCTGCTTGAAAAATGATACTTCTACAATATATTTTCTCAGTGCAGTTATGCATGATCCGAAGGCTGCCTCAACCTGATATAGTTGCAGTTGCAAGCCATATACGATAACAACTTGCAACGGCAAAGGCGTTGTGGCAATTTGCACTTTAACCTATGAAACTTTGCAGCTCCAGAATCTATTTGTGTCAAGTGAAACAGATTGAATATTTAAATTAAAATTTTGGTTTCTCTAGGCAATAAAAGAAATAAAAACAGCTGTAAACGTATTTCACGTCTGAGTAAAAGCCCACTTTCGCCAATTGCAAAATATATGCAAAAAAAAATGTTTATTACATCTCTGTTAGATGTTCTTGTTGTTTATTTTTGGTCAAAACTTAATTTAATGGCTCTCGATCTTCCTAATTTGGCAAAGTACTGATCTAAGCACCAAACTATTATATTCACTCCCTTTAAAAGTATATTTACTAAATCTTTCTGTGTAATTATATATAAGTCATATATTAAACTCATTTTCTTGCTAATTGGGATCCAAATAATATAAGTAGGTAAATAGTAATATTTGTACAGAATAATTTAAGGTGCTTTAACACCAAATTGCGAAGCTAAAAATCGTTTTTCAAACGTCGTCGCCCGAATATGAATAAACATGGCGGACTGTTAATTAACCGTGACAAGGGTGCGAGGAATGATAATAATACCTACTGATGGCAGATTGAAACCAATTCTCGAGATAAAACGTCAAAATACTTGCCATCGGTACAGCCACTTAACGAAGAACTGAACTACGCTGTGAAAGGGTCGATCATATGCATGACTAGTGGGTGCTCGCGGCTTCGCTCGCATTAAGAACTAAAACTTGGATCCCCTATTTCACCCTTTTAAAAGTGGCATTTCCAAAAATCCTTTCTTAGCGGATGCCTACGTCATAACGTCTACCTTCATTCCAAAATTCAGTCCAATCCGTCCAGTGGTATGGGCTATGCGTTGATAGATCACTATATCAGTCAGTCAGTCACCTTTGAGCTTTAAATATGTTATAACACTGTACTAGTCTCTGTTCACTCATTGTATTTCATTATACACTAGGCACTATTAGATATACATCTGTATAATGGCTAGAACAAAAAATAACTATCAGTAAGCTAGAGCATAAAAAAATATCAATAGCTTTATTTTTGATGGATTTTTTAATCTGAAATTAATGTAGGTATTGTCAAAATATTGATGATGAAAGTCAGTCAGATGTTTCGTAGGAAGAATAAATTAAAACTACGCGTCATCAAGTTATTATCATTGGTTGAGAGGAATCTAAATTCATAACTCTTAGAGAAAATATTGAGCAAGCGTTTACTTTCATACTGTTAGAGAATGTTTGCTTCTAACTCTACCCAGGTTTTTGTAACTATGTGTGTTTTTAATTTACTTTGCATATATTATAACTGTTAGTTTAGGGATACGATTTGCATAACATAACATATTAGAAAAATAAAGGTACTTAAAACTTTGATTAAATTTGTTTAGTCTTAATGGAATGCTTGCACACATATTAGTTTTCCTACATAACCTTGAATTGTTTAATATAGGCATATTCAGGTATATCTGATTATGATGAGCAACCAATGAAAACTACATTCGAATCAATTATAATTTAAATTAAACTTTTATTGGAAAATGAGCGAAAATAATCACGACCGGCAGGATTCGAACCTGCGTATTTCCGATCACCGTCCGGAACGCCTCATAATTATTATAATTTATTTAAATATATTATATCTAAACACACTAACTTGAAACTTTATCTAATCTTAGAACAGGTACGAAAAAAGCTCATTTAATCAATGTCAACTTTGGTGTCGACTCTCGGCCATAGATTCAGTGTTATTGTTTTTCAGTAGTAAATAATTCACAAATACTTAAAAGACTAGCAGATGCTATATTTAATTTGATATCTCTTATATTGAGATATATAGGTATGGATATAATCTAGTGCATCTAGACGATCTATCTTGATAAACTAGACCCAGGTGGAACTTCGCTACCAATTACATTTATATCAACTTGCATTGGCTACGGTTCATTTTTATTTATGTGTGTATTGTAAACTTTATTCTATTTTCATTTCAGAGACAAGAACCCTTCTATCGATTTGTGCTTACGAACGACTTTGAAAAATGGCTTTAAAGACTAAAAATGGATGAAAATGTTTTAAAATCGCGACACAACTGTTGTAATTACATTCGAAATTGCATAAAGAATAGTTTAATTTATTTTGCGTTGTGCCGCAGAAATTCTGTTTTAGTTCATATTCTGTTCAAGATTCTAATATTTCTCATCCATCCTACACATTTTACTTTACACAATCTCGAGAACAGTATAACCAAACATTCTCAGGGAAAAACGTGGTTATATATTTGATTTGCGAAATGAAATAGGCACAAAGAAATCGGATAAACAATATTATTTTATCTCATCGGCCGTTCATACCAAGCTTTTTAAGAGCTTCCATTTGTTTTTCTGAAGCTCTTATTCCGGGATAATAGCTGCGACGAATATAATCCCAGAAATGAATATGACATGAGTACCACAAACCGTCAACGGTGCTAGCAGTAAGGGCTTCTCGATTTCGTGCTGAGCTTCAAATATAATTCATAAAACGGCTGGAAAGATTTGTTATGAAATTTAATATGAAAATAGACTCTGGCTTAATACATACGATATTTTTACACGGGTTACACTGGAAGACGCTTGAATATAGCCTTTGCAAAGAAAAATTCTAAGTGATACTTCTAAAAATCAAAGAGATCAATACTTATGTTTTCATCATTGGTTATTTTAACAACTGATGTATAAAAAACATTATTTCAAGTAACATATCATTAATTACTCGTGATTACGCAGGATTTATTGCATTTTTTTAACAACTGTGTTCATATCAATACATAACAATAATCGTACTTTGTACGTTACCAGACCGCCTGGCAGAAGAAGAACCTCATGGCTCAAGAATCTCAGGACGTGGTTCAAGCTGAGCACCAGATCCCTATTTCACGCAGCGGTGTCAAAAGTGAAAATTGCCCTAATGATAGCCGACCTCCGTTAGGAGATGGCACCTCAAGAAGAAGAAGCGATAGCAATTAGTATGGCTTGTACTTATGTATTCAGTGATCTTTATCTTGTACATAAATGCCCAATTGCCCATACTGCTGGTAGAATACAATGAAACGTCCCGTATTTGTTCCGAAATTCCATTGTGGATAAATTTGCGGTCTGGTCGATCGCTTTTGAAGTATCTGCGGCTTTGGAATTTTCTCTCATAAGTTGTGGAGCGTGTGAGTACTTTGGATAAATTAATTTCTATTCCTGCTGTTGATTGAATTTCGTGTGGAGCCGTTTGTTGATAAATGGTTTTTTTTGTTTGCTTTTGAAGGATTTAGTAGAAAATAGGGGGAAAGACTGCTGTTAGGTACTGTTTAATATAAAATCTCTGCTTCCTCTAGATATCTGGTATTTAAGTAAGTCATGATTTATACCATTTCCTCTTTTGGCTTTTCAAGGACAAAATCCTATACCTAATGCAATTAGATGCACTTAGACTACCTTTAGGCTTTTCTAAAGATTTTTAAGTGGCCCCTTATTTAAGTTGTAGTAAGGAGTAGTAGGTATGTTTAGTTTTTGCTTCTCTTGTTTTTTTATGTATTATTATAATAAATCACCACACAAAATGCAAAAATATTATATACTAACTATGCGATTTAGTATCGACTCAGCTGGCACATTCAAAGAGAGGGCTATGCAATGTAAGCAAACGTTTTTTTCTCAATTACGACAACTTAATCTCACTAGGGACTGTTACATCTTACCAAGAATGTCCATAAATAAACCCAAATATAAATAAAAACTCATTAAAAATTTCAGATGCGTACAAAAATCTCGCCCGTGGCCAGAACATAATCCGCTTGCTTGTTTGTCGGCCATTTTGGTGTAATCCTGAGTTATTGCTGTAATGGACGAGTGTACTGTTTCGTAAGCAAGGAAGTAAAAAAAAATGTTTGATCACATTTGTGTGTGTCGTTACAAACTACTATTATAGAGGTAAAAAATTAAGATATTGAATTAGGCGTTACTTAGCGGAAGTCCATTGTAAATTTAACTCTGGAGAAATACATATGTAGTGGGATTCCACTGCGACTGCTCTTTAACCGCTTCAAACAAACTTGGTTGTTTTAGGTGTGTTCCTCCATATCTATATAAGAGAAAAATTGTGGGTGTGTAGATACGTGTGTAAGTTTGTCCCTATGTCTCTCTCGCTAGTGAAAATAATTTTATAAGTTAAACTAGCTGTGCCTGCGACTTCGTCCGCGTGGAATAGTTATTTTGGGCATTAATTCTTCCATACATATTTTTTGGATATCTTGAACCGTTTTCGCAGTGCACGCAAAGGAAGCTCTCAAAGATGAATAATTTTGCCCGTTTTTTCCACATTTTTCCATTGTTTCTTCGCTCCTATTAGTTGCAGCGTGATGTTATATAGCCTAAAGCCTTCCTCGATAAATGGTCTATCCAACACAAAAATAATTATTCAATTCGCACCAGTAGTTCTTGAGATTAACGCGTTCAAACAAACAAACAAACAAACTCTTCAGCTTTATAATATTATTAGTATAGATTTCCCAGGTGATATAGAACGAATAGTTCAGAATATGTACATTGGAATTAAATTAGAGAGTGTCACTTAATAAAGTAAAAGTAAATTACAATTGAACATGAACAAAGTGTTTATAACTAACAGTAAATGTTAAATAACTTTTTTTAGGACGACTAAGACGAGGAAAATATATCGTGGTGAGCGCCCAGGTCCTTCCACGGAAGACACATGTCCTCGGATATTGTGGTCCTCAAACATGTCGGTATCCTCGCGATGGTTTCCTTCGCCGTTAGGCGCGTGCAAATCCACACATAACTTAAAAATACAATTTATTGGTGTAGGGCCAGATTCGAACCAGGGTGCGTCTGGATGAAAAGCAGACACTGGAACCCCTAAGCCACACTCGCTTTACAACATACATACGATGATGATAAATAATGCTCACAAACTTAAAGATTGATTACCATGGTACAATATTATATAAAGCAGTCCATAAATTAAATTACGTCACATATAAAAGCCGTGAGTAAGCGCTACGGGGGGTTACTACTGTATACAGCTACAAAAGTGCTGATCTGAATCCACCCTGGTTTACCCCATTACACGACAGGGGGCGACGCCGCTGCGTCCGGACTTGCTTTTATTCTAGTGGCGCCCTGTGGTGTTACTTGCATTAATCTGGGATTAGATCTGATTAAAATTGATCATTTTCTTATCAATTCTCATCAAAAAACTAAAAGTCGGTACGAAAATTCGCTACATATTTACAACATTTTCTCAAAATCAGGTTTGAATTAGAGAATCCTTCCTGTAACTCACATCGTTTGAGTAACCAAAGCCTTTCTTAAGATTGCTACAGTTTCTTAATTAAGCTTGAAAGAGCCGATGGTCGAATGTTACCAACTGAATAACACTATCTTTTGCAGACTAAACCTTAGTTATTTATTTTCTTATCCGATATTTATTTCACAAGAAAATGGCACATTTAATTCAAATTCAAGATTACTAATCTACAAAAATGTAATAATTCACAACATTCCATTGTGAACATAGAATTTATCTATTATATTCATGGCATACTCGTATGTGTGAGTAATTGTATTAATGTAGACAATAGTAAAATTAAAAACGTCTTGGTAATGGCAGTCTATGCACACCAGTATTTACTACTTATTTATCTGAAAACTGCTCATCTTTACGGCTTCTAAGGCAGACAGACATTTCTAGAAATAATTATGTCCCAAAGGTCGCATTCCACTTCGCAGAGTTCGGTCTTTATGACAGAGACAAAAGCAGGAATGTGTATTATGTACATAGCATTTAGGTAGGTATGTAGGTATATATATTTACGTATAGGTACATAAATATTACATGTATAAGTTAATATGAGGGATATTTATTTATCTAAGATTATAATAGGTTGTTTAAGTAAGATTATATAATTACCTAATGCTTTTTAAACAACGCTTTACATTAAACAAAAGGTTAATTATGAATGTATAAACGATTTTGTTAGCAAATAAATCAAATAAGGAATAAGATAAGTACACAAGCGTACTCATTATTAGGTACTCATACACAGAAAACTAAAGCTATCTTAAAAGGTATGACCGTTGCTGTACCTTTTCTTTTTTTTTACGTGGGGTAGGTTTACGTTTGACTACAGCCTGCCTGATGTTAAGCATTGCTGCAGCCTAGGGTGTACCTAATATTGGAATTCCCAAAATTCTGGCTGTGTTCACTCTTTGCTTTAAATAAAGTAAAATAATAAAAATACATAGTTTAAAGAGTAGGTAAGTAATCATACGTCAATACTTCTAAGTTATTCAAAACTTCTTCCTAAATAAGGTTAACCTTCCGACGATCCTACCAAGTTTATTTACCTGTATTTTAGCGCGAAATAAAAAGAGAATCTCGCCTGAAATCGCACCAATAAACTGTTTAATAAATGCGGCCTTCCACAACATTTATTACAAAACAAACGATCCTCAGTTTATTATCGACGTGACCGATTTAACCTTATAAAACCCTTGCTGGTATTATAATAAATGTTTGTTTGACTATCTGTCTGTCTGTCAGCTTGTGAATGAGCTGGTTTTACTTATCTTGTGGCTCGGTATTAATGAGAAACAGAGGTAGACAAGAACAATGTTTCAGAAATTTGTAGATTTAAATAAGAAAAAAAAACACTAATTACAATACAAACCATCCATGGTGGATTTGGGAGTAAAGGCGGGGGGTGCAATCTAACTAGTGCTTTTATAAGCAAGAGATGATTTTATAAATTCAGTCCATGTATCACAATACAATGAGTTTAAACAGGGTTAATAGAAACCATTTCTTATAACTTTTGAAGGAAAATAACATTCAAACAAACAATATCGAATGGATAAGAATAATGAATTAATAAACTAACTTTAACTTATGAAACCCATGAAACAAATGTCTTAATTTGGCACTTTTTCAAAGAAAACAATTGTGTCATTGTAACCCTGTAGATATTATAATGAAAGCGCGATTTGCATGCTCCAACCGACTCGATCAATCTTTGAAGTTTCATACACGGTCTGTTCACGTGATTTTCTATCTACAAAGCTGATGCTTTGTTCTTAGTAAAGACTGCTACATGCATACCTGCAGTAGGAGTAGGTACCTACCATCTCCTAACATAAAAAAAAGATAAATCCATATTTGTTTCTCTCAGCTACAATTCAAGCATAGCAATTTACAAATATGCAAACAAAATATACTTGTTTAAAAAATGTGTATTTGATACATTACCTACCTACTTATTTTCTAGGTATAGTTAATGAATATGTTTGTAACAGATAAGTAGGTATATAGATATCTACTGATAATATAAGTGAGTTCTTATGTATATCATCAACATCAACAGCCTGTTATCGGCCACTGGTCCTATGTACCTACATAAAAATATGTAAGTACCTATATAAAAATCAAAAAGTCAAGCAAGCCATAAGTAGGTACTTTCTATATACCTACTTTATTATTTTTACCATAAGCAGCTTGATGAGAGACAAGAAGCGCCTTTCATAAACTGGACTCAATATGACGATGAAAATATTTAATAAGGACGGTAAACAGACAATTCGTATGCTTGTGTAGGATTATAAAGCGTGTGTTATGCCGCCATCTTTCCTTGACTCTTACGTGTTTCTCGGGTTTATGATCTATGTGGGAAAACTGTAAATACGTTTTAGTATGTGTAATAATGTGCTTACCTACGCTTTATGAAAAATGTACATACCTTATACCTTCTAAGTACGTTATGTTGATGATATAAAGTTACTACCTATATAATTTGATCACAATGTAGGTACATGAATTAATAATAATAATGAATAATGAATAATAAATTAATAATAATAATGAATAATGAATAATAATGAATTTCGGGCTTTCCTGTACCTACCTAATATCAATTACGAGAAGGATTATTTTTTAAAAATTCAAGAGACGTGTATATAAAATACTTATTTAAGTAAAATCTTAAATAACAAGTTACCTAAGACCTGAATTAAGACATTACAAATTTGTTAATATTTTTTACTTATAGACACAGCAACAGGAACGATGATCAGCTTCATTGACGAAACCCTTTTAAGTATCTCTCATAAATTTCCTATAGATTCTTGGAAAGCAACCCTTCTCAGGTTTCTTACCGTGACCTCTTCCTAATTAAACCAGAAGGTAGTTACTACGTAGGCGTCGAATCCTAAAATCACAATTTTAAGTACACATTAAAGTAAAAGTAAGCTAGTTCCACTTAAGTTATGCAAAATCATATTTATTTAGGTCTAAAGCCTTAGGTAAGTAGGTTCCCTTAAAAGGTCCGAGTAGGTATTTCATTAGCAATAATTAATAGTTTTTTTTTTAATAGTGGCGGATTTTTGAAACAGGCGAATAAAAATTATAATCCTTCCTTCCACTCGACACCATCGGTGGTGTCGTATGGAATCACTAGTCCATACGACACCACCGACTAATAGTGAGGTTACCTACATACAAAGTTGTTGATATGAAAACTCCAATTAAGTTCAAGCAGTTTCATTAATGAGGTATGTCATTTGATAAAGTTTATATTTATCTGTCACACAAATGGTCATCTTGACATTGTTCATTGCAATTTGCATATTATTGTCTTTCCGTCCGAATATTTTAATTTTTCACAATACCTAATACCTACATAACTACTTACTTCACTGAAATAAAAAAATAATATTTCATAAACTCTGTTTTATTAATTATCGTTTAACTATAGATAACTTGAAATAATAACTTTGGGGTCGGAACAATGTATGTGATGTTGTCTGATATTTATTTTAATGAACTGGGAGCTGTTAGTCAAAAACACGCGTTTCTGGACATCACTAGGGTGGTGTCGTATGGACTAGAGATTCCACGGATGGTGTCGTTTTGGTGGTGTCGAGTGGAAGGAAGGAATTATATCGGATTTTTTTATATGGTCACTAGACAGCAGTATCTAATGCTATCTATTGTTTAAATATTTTAAGATATATAGCGTTAAGGTACAGTCGCCCAACCGGATTTTCATTAAAGCAATAATTGTACAGTGATACTCAGAAACTAAGAAAATCTATACTAATATTATAAAGCTGAAGAGTTTGTTTGTTTGTTTGAACGCGCTAATCTCAGGAACTGATAAATTCTTTTTGTGTTGGATAGACCATTTATCGAGGAAGGCTTTAGGCTATATAACATTACGCTTCAACTAATAGGAGCGAAGAAACAATAGAAAATGTGGAAAAAACGGGGAAAATTATTCATCTTTAAAGGCTTCCGTTGTGTGCGCTGCGAAAACGGTTCAAGATATCAAAAAAATGTGTACGAAAGAATGATTTTTCTGAAAAAGATCTAACAAAATGTCCCAAACAGTACATGTCTATCTTTTAAGGTTAACTCACTAAACCGTTTTTATGGTAATAACTATTCCACGCGGACGAAGTCGCGCGCACCAGCTAGTATAAGTGAAGACTTCGACTATAGAAAACCAACCACATGTAAACGTTGTACTTGTTGTTTTTTAATTCTTTATCTAAAGTTGTCCAAAGTATAATCTTTAACTTATTAAAAAAAAAATGTATAGTTTAGAAGTTTTCGTGATAAAACTTTTTAGTCCTAATTGATATTTTAGTAAGATCGCCGCATAACAATCACATAGAATACACACCCGGAATAAAACACCGAAAATATTTAAACGTTTATTTCGTTTACAAATAACTTAAGTATAATCTGATTTCATCTTCTAACTCTAGCTAGGTTCGACCACCAATCACCAACGGCCTCGCTTTGAAGATCAGGAAAGCTTAAGGGGAAACAGAATCTACTGGGAATTACTATTCAAACACATGTTTTATAGAAGCTTAGCTGAAACATGATCTATAAAAAAAACTTTGAGAAGACTTAAGATAACCTCCTTTAATTGAAGTCGGTTAATAGCCGAATACTTTGAACAGAGATACCATGTTTAATATAGCATTATGATTGTGACAATCGTGAACTCCATACTAACATAGTATTTTGCAATTATGACGTAAATATATGGCTTTCCGGCTGACAAAATTATCATGCAACAATATTAAACAAAGTTTAGATAGAAGTTTTAGAAAGGTTTAGGTTTTACTCGTCACTTGTTACATGCGTTTTCGTCAAAAATACATACCTCCATAAAATAATATTGATGAAAAATTTAAATATTTAATTTAGCTGTAAAAATGTTGATGATGATTATGATATTTATACATTTGTAAGTGCTTACTAGCTTCAGCTAACCTTACTATAGTCCACAAGTTACTGGATAGTAATTATTTATGTAACATTACAATCCCTACCGCCAAACTTTATTTTCTCACAAACCCTACTAAATTCAACATTCGACCAGAAAATAGGAATAGTAGGTATGTTAGAAAGATTTGGCATTTCATATCAAATACAAGTTAAAAATAATGGAATTTATTTCGCGCACCAAAAATGTAGGTATAATAATAATTTATCACTTTGTTTTAAAAAATATTATAAAATAATATAAATTTTTTCATTTTACCCCGTTCCCTGGTTGTAAGCAGAAAAAGAAGAATAAAAGCTTGAGCAGTGCATAATAAATAGTATAATCATAAAACTACTTAAAACTAGAGGAATTAAAATAAATCTTTTTGCTTCCAACCATTATTTATGAACGTTGAAAAATGGGGCTGGTTACTATTAATTTCAAAATTGTATTAATCAACTATTTAAATCATCTGATTTAATTTTATCTATATACATTTATTCAATCATATGTATAAAAATTTTAGACAAACTCTAAACATAAAATTTGTCTGTCTGATATACAATTTTTTTTATGCACAGCCCCATTGCATGGAGCAGAATTATGGAAATTATTTGTAAAGTATGTAGTGTACTAAAACTGAAACTATAATGTCACAGGTACTTATTAAATTGGCTCAAACCAATAAATACAGATAGATTGTAAAATTAATAGTAAACCTATGTAAAGGTGCAATTTCATGTAAACTACACACATGAAGACCGAAAAAGGTATGCGACAGTGCGCAATTTTGTATCAAGATTAGGATATTAATTTTAGAACAAACACAACTAAACACTTGAAGTTTGTACGAAACTGCACCTTTATAACATTAAATCGACTTATTCTCATCTAACAGTTTATTTCACCCGAAAGGGTATACTTTTACTAAGACTGTCCAAGAACATTATATTCGTCTCTTTCTCGCAAGAAGTAATAGACAAAAAGAATAGTCGTTTCTCTGCTAGTCTCAGGTAAAGTATGGCCCCTTAAATGTACGGTTACAGGCAAGTTATTATCAGTTACTCTACGAAACTGTTGTATTTTTTTTAATTCCGTCATCTTTTTACAAAAATAATATTTACACATTTCCGTGAATATCTCATTCCAAAAATGCCGTTGTGCCAATTTTTTAAAATATATATATAATTACAAACATTACAAAACAAAATCAACAACAGAATATCAAATGATAACAAAAATACAATAGACCAGAGATCTTCGTACACCACATAGAATAGTCTTTTAGAAATCCCACACAGGCGAGCTACGATATCTACCAACTTCGAATATAGGAAAATATTTAAAAACACGATACTTCTCGCTAAATATATTTTAGATTGAGAAAATACGAACTTCAAAAGTAAAGTTTATTCTTTTTTGACTTAGAAATTAATCTAGAAGAACCAAAATTTCGTATAGTTCATAGATTTTCTTAAAATGCTAGAGGAGAACACAATCTTGCTGTTTACAATTGTTTTCAATTCAAACCATTGGAATAGTTGCATTCATCGAGAGTGAAACAATATTATCGATTAATATTCACACGACAACTTATTTTTTTTTACAAATCGACGTACAAGAGATGTTTCGACCGTTTACATAATCTATGTCATTTCAATATCATATTTTTAATAGCCAGATCTTCAGATGACAGTTGTATAACTAATCCTGCTGTATTGAGACAAGATTATAGGTCTTTGTCATTGAGCTAGGATTATACAGAGACAATCACAAAGTGTCCGAACGCTAACATCGTCAGCGAGCGCAAACAAACGACTACTTGTCTCTTTCGCTCTTACATGTTTTAAGGACGTGCAAAAGAGATGGGTAATCCAAAAGTCTGCTCATCGAGTAGCGTGGGCAGAGTTTTGGCTCGGACATTTTTTTCGCGCGTTTGTGACTCTGTATAATCCTAGCACAATGGTCTATGTCCGCCCATTAATTCGAAAATATCACACAAGTGCTTTTAACATTGCCAAACCACAAACCTAATTTCGACTTGTGATGAAATTACCATTCTCACCGGTCATTTCGATTCTACCACGAGTTTCACCGACATCATATTTAGGTAGGTACTAGTTTAAAACAGCTGTATTTTCCATTTTTAGGGCAATATCGGTAAGTTTTGAATGAAAAACTACAAAAAATATACAAATAAATGGCTATGGCGTATCATAGGTAAAAAATCGGGTTTTAATATAGAGTTTGACAACTAGGCTGTTTAAACCAGTGCCTCTATTCCTTTATTTACCTTAAGAAGTTAAGTGGATGCCCGTAGCCTCGTTCGCAGCTTTGGGATAAAAGATGACCTAAGTATGTCACCTTTGTGATATTATATTACTGCCATACCAAAAATCACGACGATCCGTCGTCCTTCAAAGAGAAACAGACAGACCAACAAACATATTGGTATCATTGTTGTTCATAGCCTGTTGTAAAGCAGTAAACAGAGGGTCATAATGTCACCACTTTTATTTCTAGCATCGATCTCGCAACGAGAGTATCATTGCGATGTTACGTCTGTTACAAAGTCATATCAAAACCAGGGCTGAAATAACGTCTAAAAAATCAGCTAACTTGCATCATGTCATGTAACGTTATCAGGAAATCGAAATTAAGTACCGATACTTTCAACTAAGCTAAGGTATCTTATATTTTTACAAATATGCCATTTTTATCTGTGTCAAGGGCCTAGTATTTTATTGTTGACACTCAATCCTGATTTAAATCAAATAATTTTTATCATGTATCGTACAAAAAAACAAATCAGTCGAATTGAGAACATCCTTTTTTGAACTCGGTCAAAAAGTAGGCACCTACTGGTAACATTGTTATACCAAATCATCGTTACCCTGTGATAACGTTACATCGGCATCACTTTGAAAACATACATATTTACACGGTAATTTTTGAACACTCTTGCATAAAGATTCTTAAACACTTAGCGACAAAACTACCTAAGTTTATTTAAGAATAATTGTGCAATTGGGCCAAAGTTCTTTTAAACAATGTATAAATTAACTTTTATTGGAAAATGAGCGAAAATAATCACGACCGGCAGGATTCGAACCTGCGTATTTCTGATCACCGGCTAGAACGCCTTAACCAACTAGGCTACGCCTACTAACTGCCAGGCGCGAAAATCCACACTCATTTCCAAACACTTTAGACAAAGACTAATCCTGCCGGTCGTGATTATTTTCGCTCATTTTCTAATAAAAGTTAAAGTTAAACAACAAAATAAGTCGTTTAAATTTGCGTTTGACTTCAGCCCGCTTGATGAAAAGCTAGTCCAGTCTAGCGTGATGTTAAGCAAGCCAGCTCAGATGTTAATTACTTAATGTTAGAGTGATTGTTGTTACCGTTATCCCGCCCTGCCCCCTTAGACAAGAGTCGTATTTTAGTGAGCGTACTGTCGCTCACTTATGGAATAGACAGAGCAATGTATGGGATTGACATCGCTCCGCGGGGGGAAATATTACGTCACTCCCATATATTGGTCTTTCTATTCCATAAGCGAGCGTCAGTACACAAAACACGCCACTTGTCTAAGGGGCCTGATCGTGTACCAGTGTGGTGTGTATCAGTGTATGTCGGTGAGTGCACCTCACATGCAGCGCTGGCGGGCGCAGTCAGTGCGCGGCGGTGACAGCCTGCTGCTTGTGCCGCCGGTGGTCGTAGTTGACCAGCCTCTGCCCCACGAGGTACTTGTCGTTCTTTATGTGCTCGTATAGCTTGCGGAATTGACGGATCTGGAAAGAAATGTGAAGTTTGTATCAGGTTTACTGTCTACTCAAACGAATTTTGGTTATATGCACGGATGCAGAATCTAATGGCAATTATTCTATGTAAGAGTCCCTAATGTTCTACGAAATCACAAAAGCTGGAGTAAACCTAAAAATGTCTGACCATGGGTGATTAACAAGCAACAAGAAACGGTGAACAATATATTTTGCGTAATTAATTTGTATTTCCTCCATGGAGGACATGATATATAATGGTCACCAGCGAAGCTTGGCTTACCGGCATTAGCACAAGGAACGCTGTTGTGAAATGCCATTCTCTTAAACAAGGCTGTCAGAACTATTTAGAATTCTCTTTCTTTCCCCCTTTTCTCTCTCTCATTCCCCCATATCCCCCTCTCTCTTTCCCACATACTTCTCCTCTTTCTTCTCTTCTCTCATTCAATATCCCTTCAATATTCAATGTACATGTGATTATTCTTCTATTATAAAGGTATGTATAATATGATATACTCTTATCTAAACATATTTGTAAGAATGTTTAAACAATTATGACAAGAAATCATAGTGTTGCATAAAGTATTTTTTTTTAATGTTTATGATTTCAATAAATATTTATTTATTTCTTTCTTTCCTTTTCTCTCTCACCTGGAAGACGGCCCCGGCGGCGAGCACGGCTATGAGCAGCAAGGCAGGGTACACTCTCCTGGCGAGAAGGTTCCGCTGCGTGGGTGACGTCACCACGAGCGGCGCGACACTGTGAGCGAACGCATACGGCACTGCGAGCGCAAGCCCCAGCCAGCATACTATGGGGGCCGCTACCGACGTCAGGATGAATCTGCAAGGAAGATATTAACGTTAAAGACAATTATTAAACTTCATGAACACCAATCTTATTTTGCACTTACTAAATACTTTTCGCTAACTTCACAAAAACTTCATACTTATCGAAAAGAACCTCACACTAATCTCAAAGTACTTTACACTCATCTCATTGAACTTCACACCCTTTTTGAACTCACTTTAGATCCACACAACACAACTAACTTCACACTCATCTCAATGAACTTCACACTCATCTCAATGAACTTCACACTCATCTCAATGAACTTCACACTCTCATATCTATAAAATTTGCACTCCTTTGCACTCATATCTATAAACTTAACACTCATATCTACAAACTTCACACTCATCTCTATGAACATCACACTCATCTCTACGAACTTCACACTTATCTCTTTGAACTTCACACTTATCTCTACCAACTTGACACTTTTTTGCTCTCCGCTCTACTTACTTGAGGTCCATCTCCCTGATGCCGTCTCTGTACGCCTTCTCGATGGCTCGCCGCATGCTCCAGTCGGGCCCCATCATGGTGAGCGCGCACACTATCTTGGTGTACAGCACGCCCAGCGCCCAGTCCTGCCACACGAACAGAACTGGCGACTGCTCTAGCGGCACTCGCAGGGGAATTACTAGCACCTGGAAACAAATGGTACAATCTTTATTAGCATGAACTACACATGGTAAAATTTTGTTTGCAAAAACTTCTACAAACACAGACGCAATGACTTAATCCAAATGCATTTCTTTGTGTGTTTGTTTACTAGAATTCATTCTCTAGATCTCAGGAATCACTCAGAATCTTATCAGAGTCTCTGTTATCACATAAAGGTTATAACATTTTTTTAAGTAAAGGGTTCGTCATAACATACAATTCATGACTTTTTTTTATAATTCCATGTACATTATTGTATACATACCAGCTCCAGCAGCAGTCCAAACATGAGCGGCACGAGCCCCAGCAGCGCCAGGGCTGCGAGCGCGGCCCGGGCTCCGCGGCGCGCCCACAGGGTAGCCCGAGCGAGCAGGGCTCCGCGGCCGGCGCGCGCCCAGCCCGCCGCCAGCGTGCCGCCGCGACCTATGGCCCAGCATACGTACATGCCTGGGGAATATATATAAGTATCTT
>OZ026825.1:8568211-8681954 GCA_964023185.1 Macaria liturata | reverse complement strand
AAAAAAACTATATTACAAACAGGTCGAATGGATAACGTCCTTTTTTAACAAGTAGGTGAATGTGATACTGGTGCGCGGCGCCGAGCTGGTGCGGCGGGTGCGGCGGCGGGTGCGGCTCGCTGTGGCGCGCCTCGCCCAGCAGGTAGGAGCGCAGCCCCAGCGCGCGCGCCGCCCCCGCGCACCACGCGCGCAGCGCCGCCTTTAGCCACGTGCGCGTGTGAGATTGCTCCAGCAGCGCCGGGAGGATCACCTGCGGATAATATCTCTGTGAGTCGTATTTCCTCATGACTGAGGGTCGGGACTCCCCCGCGGAACTAATTCGTTGGATAAGTTCTCTTGGGCAGATATGGTTGGATCTGAATCTTCACTTGTATTGTGTGTGTCTCAAAAAAGATATATTTACTACTATTTCTATTTATGTCTATTTGACATATCAATAAAATTTATTTATAAAAAAATTAAAAACTGACTTCAAGTGTCACTAAAAAGTTAATAAATAATATATTTTCATTTATGCGACTTCAAATTCAGAATTGGGAGTATAGAATCTATCAAATTATTGAAACTTAAAATTCTATAAGTATTATCATTGAAATCCCGTTGCTTACATGTTAGGTACTCTTAGTTTTGACAATTCACTATACCTACTACTTATTACTGTTATTTTATTCTCTGCTTTTACTGTTATAGTCGTTTATAACGAAACCAGTCAAGCCCAACAGTCAAATTGAATAAATTTAAATTCGTAGGAATCCTAATCTAAATAGCTATACAAAACTCAAAGGTGACTGACTGGCAGTGATCTATCAACGCATCACTGCACGGATTGGGATGAATTTTGGCATGACGGTAGATGTTATGACGTAGGCATCCGCTAAGAAAGGATTTTTGGAAATGCCACTTTTAAAAGGGTGAAATAGGGGATGCAAGTTTTACTTCTTAATGCGAAGAAGCCGCAAGCACCTACTAGTTTATAATAATAATACTTATATACTATATGATGAGTCACACATAAAGAATTTGAATTAACATATCATGGGAAAGAAATTAATGATTAGCTGAAAACAATTGACACTTTGAATACTAATTGCTAGACTAATGAGGCCATTATTTAATTAACACCATTTTAATTTAAAAACTTTCGATAGGGCATTGTTCTCAACATACCGTTTCCATATATTAACTACATTATGATCATTCCCGTTATCAAGCCTAATTGGTGATGGCTGTTTTTAGGCATAGATCATTGATTCCTTTGTTATTATTTATTTATTTATTAATTATTCTTATGTAAATTCTAAAACTGTTTTTTTTTTCAATACCTACAATCGAATATATTGCTCAGAGACAAAATGATTCACTGACCCTTTGAAAAACAATAAATTGTGATTTAAATATAACAGGAAATACATTGAACAATTTATATTATAATTAATTATGGTTTAATTGCTGTCTCTTTAATTCAATTCTAACAAATATTTTTGGTAAGTCCTCTCCTTTAGTTCAAATTCAAATTCAAATTATTTATTTATATAACTTATGAACTATTACATGTTCACTGCACTCCACACTAGGATAACCTGTGTTGTGATTTAGTGTGATTACTACCACACCACTGCAATGGTTAATGCATCAACCCAAGGTTTAACAACTCACCCACCGTCTTATTACAAAATGTGGTTTAAATATTAGTCTAGGACTTTGAAAATAAACATAACAGGAAACACATTGAACAATTTGTATTATAATAAACTATTGTTTAATTGCTGTCTCTTTAATTCAATTCTTACATATATTTTAGGTAAGTCCTCTCCTTTAGTGTGATTACTACCACACCACTGCAATGGTTAATGCATCAACCCAAGGTTTAACAACTCACCCACTGTCTTATTACAAAATGTGGTTTAAATATTAGTCTAGGACTTTGAAAATAAAAAGTTGGTTCTTGTTGTTCAAACATCACACACAAACAATCAAAATGTCAACTTCAAAAGGGAACTAATCTGTATTTTATACCTTTAACCCATAACTTCACTTACATTCTATTGTCTTTATATACTGTTTAGAATCATGTAGCAAACTCATGCTTAAAATGCACAGAATAGGTCACTTTCTTAAAAAAATATTCCTTGTATTTATGTCTTTTGTTATTTGTGCCTGATAAAAAAAGAAACAAAAGAAAATCATTATATCCGTTATCTAGTACCCACAACACAAGCGTTTGCTTAGTGTGGGGCTAGAGGGCGCTGTGTGCAATGCCCCAGAATATTTATTTATTTGATTAATGGGTGAGCAGCAAATCGCTGATGTGCCCATATCACACTGTGTCAAAATAGTTAATTTTTTTAAAGTTATTTAAATCATACCTGCAACAGCAGCAGTTCCAAGCTCAGCTCATTAACAGGTGCCTCTGCATGCACCGACACAGCATACGGCAGGAAGCCTGGCAGAGAGTGCTTGATCACCCGGATGGGGAGCCACAACATGAAGAGTACGGCTGTACCGAATATCATGGCTGAGACCACCAGCCGGCGGATGTGAGACCATACTGATAGGTGGATCATTTCCTGGGAATAGCATACATGTCGTTATTACTAGCTGTATAGTGTATAGGTAGTGCATTTTGATTTTATATCACCTATCATCATATAATCATATAATAGCTACAACAACTTACATTTTGCAAATAAATTCATTTATTTTTAGTCATATCATCTAGATAATTTCATGAAGACTATATTTAATAGGCATTCTTTTAATAGTAACAACACACTCTTGACCATGCTCATTATATAGCTTTTGACTGACCAATATTTTACTTATATAAGTACAAGTGTTGTGTATTACCACTACACAATGCCTCATCATTTTTCTTTAATTGATAAGAGACATCAATTTATAATTGCTTTTCATTATTACAGTCACTATGATGTTTTCATCATTCATCCAAAGGAAGGTAATCACTTACAAGAATAAATTCAAATTATAATCACAAACTCTATGGACTGTGTGTCCTACAATAAAGGTAAGTATATTTATTCATTTTATTTTATTTCATATAAGTAGTCTGTTTACCTGTACAGGACTAAAATCAGGATCATTCAAGTTCTTCAAGAACCACAGCACGCCAGGCCTCAGAACCTCTCTCAGCAGGAGTATGAAGGAAGCAAAGTAGTACACATACACCATCCCCACCAGCCAGTGTATGAACATCAGTGTCCACGGAGCTGCTTGGAGACTTGCCTCTCGGTCCTTGAGAGTGGCGTCGAACATGGAGAGAGAGCAGAGGTCCAGCCACCAGCCACATACTAAAGGAATTACACCAATCTGGAATAATATATATTTTTTTTAAGGATTTCTTAAAATAAGTAAAGGAAAGACCTGGAAGGACCTGGGCGCCCACCATGATGTATCTGCCCAAGATAACTCCCCCAACTAATTAATTCTGCGGGGGAGTCACAACCCTCAGTCATGAGGAAATATGGCTCAAGAGAGAAAGTTATTTCAAAGATACTGAATACATAAATTCGTATACTGAGAATCATGTTTATAGAAACAGATACATACAACATCTCATGTAACAATAACAATACTTAACTAAGTTATCAAGGCAATCCTGTCTGCAATTAAAATAAATACATATATATGTATATTATCTTACTACAACTGGATGTCATTTGGATAAATGATGATGACAGCCACCACAATGTGGTAAATACAGATATGCTGTTTTTTTATTTATTTATACACATAAATCAATCCAGTTTATCAAATTAGGCCAGTTCATATCCTTTACATACACTTTATTTTTACTGTAACTAACATACATAGTGTTATTATGTTATTGTTAGTTATGCAATTTTATTTACCAGTGATTTAGTTCTGTGCAGGCACTACTTTGTAGCTTTTGTATCAGCCTATAATTGTAATCTCAAGGAAATCAAGAATATAGGTTTCAAATTGTAAAATTCTAATAATATCAACTCACCTCAACAACAGAGAGCAGGGCCACTTTCACAACAACATAGCAGAATCCTAGAGCTTTTTTGGCACTGCGGAGTCGTAGCAAGGAGGCCACAGCATGCAGTATTGCCAGTATTGCTCCCACGAGCACATAGCCAGCCAGGGCTGTCAGGGGGCCTGCAAATGGACCTTCTGCAGGCACTCCCGCCATTGCAGAACCAAGCTTCCCAATATGGTATGGACAGAATGCAAAAATAACAATGAACAGAGTGTTCAGAGACACCACCCAGAACACATGCTCTAGAAACACCATTGAGCCATCCAGCCCCAGCAGCCGAGCCCAGGTGAGCTCCTCGGCCGCAGCTCTGTCCCATTCCATTGGATTCCTCCAGTCCTCATCTCCTACTAAAGGATCTTCTGCATTGTCGGCTGCTTCTTCTAGCGCAATCTCATCTTCCCTCATGTCATTCACTCTCTCATTGTTATTATCAGGTAATGGAACTTCCTCAGGTGCGGGGGCCGGCAAGTTCTCTCTCTCCATCCAATCTGGACCGCCCCCGTGCATGATCTGCTCTCTCAACCAAACCAAACCGATGAACGAAAATAGGGTACATGTTACCACAAAGCAACCAGAAAACACATCCTTAGCCAAGTTTTCGGCCGACACTATGTCGAAGGGTAGAGATATAACTGGGTCGAGGGAGCCCGAGAACAGGCAGCGGTACGTCCTGCAAGCCGTGAGCGGCACGATGCCGAGCCAAGCCAGCGCCACCAGCGTGTAGTGGAGCCAGTCCTTCACGGCGGACGCCACCGACGTCACGAGGCCGCCGACTACATCGCGGATTGGCAACCTCCGAGGCATGTCCGGCGAATAAATTGGCATGAACGAGAAACGATGTCCGCACAATTCGCAGATTTCCTTCCGGGAGTAGCGCATCCATTGCACAAGACATTCCTGATGAATCCACTTAATAGATCCTGTGCAGATGCAAGGGTGGAACAGGGGTCGGTCGGACGAAGCTTCCGAGCGGCAAAATCGGCAGAAATCCGCACCGGACCCGTCTGAATCCATCATTCTCTTCAATCCAGTTTGTCTGCTTGATACGTTCTGAAAATAAAAGTTAAATAGGAGCCCGAATTCATAAAAATATATTACACTTATATCGAGCTATTGCAATACGCGTCTAATACACTTACAGATGCACAAATAACTAAAAAATAACAAGAATTACAAGAGAATTTAGTAGAAAACTAAGCAAGGTATTTTCTCTTTGTTTGACAACTGCATGAAAATTCTTGCCAGCTAAAATAAAGAAAACATATGGAAAAAATACGGACCTTCCATCGTCCACTCGATTCCCAAAATATCGATTGAAGTCGATTGCTCGTGGTCAAAGCAGGGTCAAAGTCACCGCCCAGCCTTTTGATTTAAGTCCATATTTCTCTCGTATAGGTAATTTAGGTAATCCTTTCCACCCGTCATCTAGCCCACTTTTGTACTTGAGCTTGATTAGTGACCGAAATTAGGAATCGGAAAAGGGAAAAGTCAATGATAATGAAATTAAAAAAAATGGCTGACATATTTTTTTTTTTTTGGCCATAACTTTGTATTGTGCCAGTTTTCAAGTAAAAATGGCTGACAAAAATACATTGACATAATTTTGACATTGACATGTACTTACACAAAATAAGTTGAATTTGCGACATTCGATTCGAGTCGAGTTTTCTTTTTTTCCGCAATTTGGCAAAATCGTCGCGAGTTCTAACAAGTGTATTTGAATAAAAATTTATTAATTTACTTGTATTTATTACAAATTCATATAGAATAAGGCCGCAAGATTCTTATTTTGTACAATGATTTCGATACAGAGATTAAAATTTATGCAGGTAAAGTCATTTCAGTAGAATAAATTGTTTACGAATATTATTCTCACAAATCTCATCTTCCGGCGCGTAAAATATTTGATTACGTGGTAAATCATTTTCAGTTACTTTTAACGACCGTAATAGCCATAAAAGGATATATAGGTTTTGCTATTAATGCATTAGAAACAGCTTTGAGTAAATAAAAGTTTAGAAACAGTATTTGGTTAACACTTGGTAGTTACCTACTATACATTCAATTAAATTTGAGTTGATGTTAGTGTTTTTAAGTTGTTTGATGCCATTTTCCATGGGTGATGGTTTCAAGTGCACTTATTGTTTATATAAGGTATCTAAAACTGACAACAACTTTGATTCCTAAAGTTAAGATTAAAATTGAATCATGTCTAATGTGTATGCTAGCTAATAAAGTTATCTTTTGTTTTTCAGGTATAAATATACCACAATGAAGGTCTAAGTTCCAGTTACAGCATCACAAAACTTAACAATGGAGTTACCCAAAGACACTTTAATAACTATCAACAATCCAAACAGGAAGAATGACCCAAAAGCAGTCATCAACATACTATGCTTCAATCTAACACATTTCCCCCCATTAACTCAGTTTTTGTGCTGTACAGTGTTTGTATTTATCTGCTACTTGGCATATGGATACTTCTTGGAGTTAATATTTACAAATCCTGAAGTAAAACCTGTCAGTTTGTACATAACACTAGTACAGTTTATTATGACAATGGTACTCAGTTATATTGAGTCTCTGATAAGGAATCCCATAAAAAGGAAGTGAGTATTGTGTGAATGTTATTGTTTGGTTTGTGATTCTGAGACTTGGTGTTACTAACCAGTGACATTCTTTGCATACCTACCTTGGTTATAGATACTTATAGGATATTTCTTTATCCAATATTTAATTATCAATTGTATTAATGATCAAGATATGACTAGGCTTCCTTTTCATAATATGTAGTGTTAAACATCATTGCATTTAGTCCATTACTATATAGGAAATCAACTTTGATAAGAATTTATCTATTCCATGGCTATAATAAAACATTATAAATTATAAGTACAACTTACATATAACAGTATTGAGTAAAATCATATTCATCTCCATCAAAAATTCTTCCAGCAAAAGATTAATATATAAACTAATTTATAGCCAATTTATTTTTAAATAAGTTAGCATTAGCATATAAAAATAAAATAAATAAAAAATAAAATTCCATTTTGGTCGGATAACACTTCAAATTGTAGGTCCCGGCTGTTTGTCTAGTACGGCACTCGTTAAGCCATGTCAGAGGCCCTTAGGGTGGCTTGATAAACTCTAGACACCAGACCTGGCCACTCTCATTCAATGAAATGAAGAAATAATGTGAATAAATAAAAAAAAAATATTAAATTAGTTTTAGTTGCATACCTACAAGTAGGTATACTTGTACGGCCGCCATTTGTGGCATAAGATTTAAATTTTCTCTTGTTTGTATTGTTTTATTTTATTTGTGTGTCCAATAGTAATTAAGCCATGTCCCACGCCATTAAGGTAGATTGAAATCTCTGGTACCAGACTTACCCACTCGCATAAAAACTTACTTTTTAGTGTATAATGTATAATTCTATATATGACATAAAAAAATATTTTTATATTACAGGGTACCAATCAAGACCTATGCTCTCCTAGCAGCACTAACTCTGGGCACTATGGCCTTCTCAAACCTAGCTCTGAGCTATCTAAACTACCCAACACAATTGATATTCAAGAGCTGCAAACTAATACCAGTCATGATTGGAAGTATAATTATATTGAATAAGAAGTATGGGTTTTTAGACTATGTTGCCGCTATTCTAATGTGTGTTGGATTGACTATGTTCACACTAGGTATGTATATATTTTTGGTATGTTACTACATTGTTTAAAAAGTTAATTGGTCACCCATTGCCAAGACGCGCCAAGCAAAGAGCAAAGGCGCTACCTACCTTTTCTCGAAACGGTTCACAGTTATTCTGAACCCTCATATTTCATATTCCAATAAGAATTTAGTGTATACAGTAGCAAACAAATTGAACATAGTACTCAGTCCATGTTAATAAAAAAAACTCGTTTAAGTCAGTACAAAAAATAAGTAAGAGTAAATTCTGAATAACTAAGTTACAAAAATAAACTGAGTTACAAAAATAATCATAACTCTAAACTTGCACTTTACCCAAAAAATATTCCCTTATCTCTTTTTCAGCCGATTCCAAAACATCACCCAATTTTGATGCGTTTGGCGTCGTCATAATATCTCTAGCGCTACTCTGTGATGCTATCATAGGCAATGTGCAAGAGAAAGCCATGAAAGAATACCAAGCGTCTAACAATGAAGTGGTGTTCTTTTCATATGCTATTGCATGTGGGTACCTGGTCGTGATAACAGGGGGCAGTGGAGTGCTGCTGGATGGATATAGATACTGTTTGAAGGTGAGATCTCTCTCTCTCTCTCTTTGAGTAGTATTTCCTCATGCTTGAGGGTCGTGACTCCCCCACAGAATTAATTCATTAGACAGATACTTTGTGGTGGGTGCCAAAGTCCTTCCACGGACGAAAGTGAGATAGAAGTCTAAGTATAAAGGTTTGTTAGTAAAAATTTAATTAATGATTTTAAATTAGTTACGTAACCACCAAACCAAATTTCTTCCTATTCATATTGATTTAATCTTGCATTAAAGTTTGATGTGTCAATTCAAATTAATCAGATTGATTTAAAGAAGCATGGAACTGTAGAATTGTAAGTTTTTTTTACCTATTCTGCACTATATTATATATTTACATAAATCTTTATAAATAAGGCAGCAACAGCTCGTAAAAATTAGGTATTCGCAACTCTCTACATCCAAACAATACATTTAAATAAAACTTTTTGTTACCGTTCCTTGGAATTAGAAAAAAAAAAGTAAGTTCACAGTTAAGACAATTTAAAGATATTTCATACATCATGATTTCGTTAAAAAAATCTACAAGTGCCTGTAAATTCAATTACTTTACAGAATCACGGGTCTTACACCCGGTATTTTTAAGGCATCAGTGGGGCCGTAGTTAAGAGGCCTTTTACGATACAATACTTAAAATAAGTAAAAAAATATAGAGAGTGTGAATTAAATTAAAGTAATAAAGTTAAATTACTTATTCTCGCCCAAAATCTAAGGACGCGAAGATACGAACCAAGGCTAAAGAGGAGGGTAGCCAGGGACTGACGTTGGGCTCCACCAGACAATTGAATATATGGAGATGCATTTAATGGAGTGCACACTTTATAACAACAATTGCACAGACCACATCTGCTTATAGTAATACTGATTGTAGATAGAAAAGAATAAAAAAAATTACTTATGATTATCCTTGTGCCATTCCAGGAGTCCACATCAATGTACTCTAACATCCTCCTGCTGAGTGCTAGCGGGTACTGCGGCCTGCAAGCAGTGCTCACGCTGGTGCGCATCTCTGGCGCCACCGTCGCGGTCACAGTCACCACCATGCGGAAGGCTGTCTCTATCATCATTTCCTTCGTGCTGTTTAGCAAACCGTTTGTCTTCCAGTAAGTTCATAATGAATCTTACAAAAATAAGTCATATATCTAAATTCCATATAGCCTATGTAATAACTCAAGTTATAATATAATCTATCTCCATATCAAATTTCATATAGCTAAATTGAGAAGAGAATAAACATAAAATTAGCTTAGTTGGTAGCGGCTCTGCCTTCTAATACGTATAGAGGTGCGGGTTCGATTCCTGCATGACACAAGTCATAATTTGGTTGTATACTTGTATAAAATATATATTTTTCCCATTTTCCAGATACGCCTGGTCCGGTCTGCTGGTGGTGCTGGCTATATACCTGAACCACTGCAGCAAGAAGCACCCCGGCTACACGCCGGCGCTGCTCCGCGCCTGCTGGGGACACTTGCAGAGTTACTACTCCGCAGAGTATAGGTACCTCAAGATTAGGAGCAAAATGTACTCTGATACTGTATAGAAAATAGGAAATTACTGGAGTATTTTATGTCACAAAGTTATAACGGTCTCATTTATATACCTATTTTATCACCTGTTTTTTTATATTTCTTTATTTAATGATGATGACCGTAATGATTGCTTACCATCAGGCAAATTACGGTCAAGAGCAAACCCATTTCTTATAAAAAATAAAATGAGTTTAGTCAGACACTGAGGGAGAGAGAGAGAAATCACTTGTTAATCAAGTTAATCAAACAGTTGGTAATATGGTTTTATAAATAAGACCATTAGTAAACGTAACATCTAGAGATGGCGGCGAAAATAATTCCATCCTTTTCACACTAATGGAGGATGTATAGTAGTCACGTTTATTTACTATACCCTAGAATAATGACAAATAAGTAGATAGCTCAATTAATTTTTTTACTGGAAGTAGGTATTTATTATTGTATTTATGAAATGTGGCATTTATTTAATGAGATTATCGAGTGAATGAAATATGATTTGATTTATATAATAATGTTTGCGTAAGCTTTATTATATTGTAATTGGTGCTTTCCAAAACAATAAGTTTCTTTCGACTAGAAATTAATAGTTTCCTGACTAGGTAAGGTACACCAATCGTTGGGCTGATGAAATACATGTTTATTAATGAGTTTAATATTTGAAATTATTCAAGTGACTTTGTTAACAACAGATTTGTTTTGTTTGTACAACAGATTAAATGCCAGCCCTTTTGCTTTGCAATTTGTTTAGAAAAGTTATCTTGTTAGTTGTTATTACTAAATGTGATAAGATTGATTACGTGTTTGGTAATGAACGACCATGACCTAAATAAAACGTTTTATTACTGTTTACATTACTGTAGTTTCTTTTTATCTCTTTCTAATTCTAAGGTGGGGGCGATGAGTCCTGCACGGACATCCCGCTTGGGGCGTTTTGTGCATTTCCCCCATTTCTGCCTAACCCAGCCAGCCAAGCTCCTTGAAATATCGGAGCACAGCCTTGGGTTGCTGGCATACTAGTTCCACTCCTACTCCCGTCACGGCAGGAGTTGTGGTATAAGAAGTGGAACTGCTTGCACCGTCAAGTGATTCTTTTTATCTCTTCTTCTTATCGAATGAGAGTGGCCAACTCTGGTGTCGAGAGTTTATCAAGCCCTAAGGGCCTCCCGACTGCCGTACTAGAGAAACAGCTAAATTGTTCATAGGTTTTTTTTATATAGGTTTTATCACTAAAACCTATACTTACATACATTACATATATTTAATTTACTACTAACTTATTGTGCCTGCATAAATCATTTTAGGGTTATGAAGGTAATCAAATACTTTGTTTCATATCAATTACATTTATTTTTTATATATTATGTACAAAATCTTAAAAATCTAAACATTTTCTTCATACAAAAGTTCAAATTTCACGTGTTTGAATATCTGGAATGTTTTCTTATTGGCTTTATACAATTTACTAGGACAAAATGGATAAAGGAGTAAAGCATTAATACTTTGAGGCAGTGAACAGAGATTACGGATTTTCAAACACCCACTGACAAAAAATATGGCATTCAGTAACTATTTTTTTAATTTGGGATTTCTTGTGCCACATTCGATGCCTACTCCAGTCAGTCAATCATTCATAACATCTCTATTATAATTTAAACATACTCAAAATGGGTACTGATGAAAGTAAAGTTAATACTCTTTCAACAATAGCACTTCTTCTTAGCCAAAACATAATAGCAATTCTAAGCCTATTTTACACCATGATCTGTCAGCCAAACACAGCGAGAGACAAAGCTACGGGTCTTCTCTGATTGGCTGACAGTTACTGAGAGAATACCATAGAATCATGCTCTTATGTTTGTGCTAAGGTTTAGGAGCTCAGCTGGGAATATTTTATAGGTTCTCAACAATTACTTACACACTACAAACATATTAATAAATTACTAGAGATTTGTAATACTTCAAATAATAATGAGAATGTCGATTCGCCAAATCAAAATTTTATTTTTATTATATTTTATATATAAAATGTTGTTTTTAATATTTTGCAGGTCATATGGCTTTACTTCTAACTTAGAATGTTCCCAGCCGAGTTCCCATTGCAAGAGGAATATTGGTCAAGTAACAATATAGGTACAGGTCGCAAGTACTAAATCTAGAAATTAAATATGTTCTCTAAATCTACCGTCCGCTCTTAATGTACAAATAACTCTTTGGTATATGGTCCTAAAGCTACTTTATTTGTCTTTTTACAGAGTACAGGATAAATAGCTCCTACGCCTTGATTTTGCCGATTTTTTGCAATGATTTAAAAATATATATTATGATTTAAAAGATAACAAATTAAAAAATGATTTTACCGGGTCAATATGCGACCAATATTTGTTGAGTAAAGTATGATTTTTATGAGTAAATATGTACTAGGAACAATTGATATACAATGTATTTATATGTACATTTACATTTTGTTTAGGTTTCTTCTAGGCAAGCGCGAAGTTGTAGTCAAGCGTGAGCCTATTTAATGTAAAAAAAAAATGAGTAGAGTATTGTTCGTCAAGCCGCAGTCATCAGTCTTACTTAATAAACCTAAATTGACTATTATAAATAAATACAAGTATATAATATATAGTACATTCATTGATAGTACACGACACCGATATCAATTGTCCCTAGTACATTTTCCTCCTTTCTCAACTCGCTACATTAGTTCGATTCCAATCCTTATTGCTAACGCCATAAAGAACAATTTTGTACAAAACGCAACCAATCTACTTGTGCTTATTAGCTACGTAAATAATAAGGTGACAATTTACGTCTATAAATACTTTTTATGCGTTAATTTCAATGGACTTATACAATTTATTTTGTGTCATTCATTTTTACTTAAAATAGACATATATTTTTCATTCATGGGGCGCAAAGATTGAAATTGAAAACCAATTACTATTGACTTCAATATTAGTCCTTGTTAGGGTCATATCCATAGAAGGGGAAAGTTGTATTTGTGCAAAAGCAAAATAACTTTATTATAAATAATTATATCAAATCGACTTCAATGTAAACGAAACTTTCTATGATGTTGATTTTATTTACACAACGAGTGACTAAATGATTAAATTAAGTAAATTTTTGGTTATTACTAAATTTTCCTTATACGAGCAGTAAATATATAAAATGTATTCCACAAATATAAGTTGTCTTGTTATTGTTTAACTTTCCACTACCATGATAATACGCCTTAGCCCTGATTCCTAATTCTTCAGGTTGAATTCAAAATGAAATTCTTTATGAGCTTTCTTTATCTCTCAAGAAGGTTAGAGTCATTTCAAATTTGAATTCAATCTGATAAATTAAGAATCCGAAAGAATACACAACATATATGTAGATATAAAATGTCAACAAAATCACAAATAAAACAGAGAATTTGGAAAAGCCGTCGACGAATAAAAAAGAAGCTCACACGTTCCTGTAACGTTTTTGTTAATTAACTTTTCGAGTATAAAAATACTAAAAACGTGGCATTTGCAGTTGCGTGTGTTCTGGCGTCATCGTGGAATATTAGCGGCGACAAAAAATAGTTTCAAAATGGTATTTTAATGAAGGTCGTTCAGCGGTTTGGGGCAAAAACTTGGTATTCCATTATCACGTGCGAAATGTGGGAAAAACCTTTGCGCGAGTTTACGTAATTTAACAAAACAACAATGTAGTTACTTAATTTCACTGTAAGATCAAAACGCGGGACATTGTCGGTCTTACTGGCCATTGAATCAAAACAATCATGTTCTCTGGATCAATCTAAACTCGACTTTTTTCAAGGGCTTTTTTACACTGGATAGTAAGAAATTTGATCACTTGATCTTCTGAAGCTACACTAGCTATAGAAGAAATATATTCATACTAGAACAGACTAAAAAAACAATGTCGAAATATTCCACAACAACGCCCCGCACGCGCACACGCCGCCATTAGCTAAGAGGACCGTACCGTACTATACAACACTATATATAGTATATATCACAGCACTAGTCTTGCACCTCTCTATACGGCATCTCACTAGTCACAGTAAACGACTCGAAGTAATGGTTCAAGAACTCGAACGTCGGTCGCTTCTCGGGGATAGCATCCCAACACTGTATCATCAGTCTGTAGATGTCGTCAGGTAGGTAGTGGCCTTGAGGCTTCGGCATTCTGTACCCTCTCTCCACTTGTTCTATGACGTCTTTCCCGTGCAAGCCCGGGTATGGTATTTGTCCGAACGTGAACAGTTCCATCAACAATATGCCGTACGACCAGACGTCACTTTTAATGGAGAATTTGCCGTATATAATCGCTTCGGGCGCCGTCCATTTGATGGGGAACCTGGAGCCTTGCTTTGGACAGTATTCGTTGTCCTCTATGACTCTGGCGAGGCCGAAGTCGCATATTTTGGCGACGTTGTTTTCTCCTATTAACACGTTCCTGGCGGCCAAGTCTCTGTGTATCAACATCTTAGACTCCAGGTACTCCATCCCGGACGCTACCTGAGCCGCAATGTAGATGAGGTCCTCGAACTGGAGGAACTTGCCGTCACCGTTCCTGAGGAACTCTAGGAGCGAACCTTTGCTCATGTACTCTTGTACAATGTATACTGGTTCCTGGAATGAGAAAAATAAGATATACACTATGAAATATGAATATGTTTTTTTTTAATTCTTCTATATATAGCCTAAGGCAAAAACTAGCTAATCTCTGCCCTAGGACTCGTAAAGTCAATTGGTTTGCCATCGGCCATCTTGCCGGATTGAGTCATGATGAAATCTAAAGATTTTTGTACATTGGACAATCAGGTATTCGACTACCAGGCTACTTGAAGCGACACGCGACAAGTTTAGCGACACTGTGGCCCGAGATGGATCATAATAGAGACCAGAAAATAAATAGCAACTATACTGAGGACCGACGGATTAACGTACCCATATTAAGCAGGTTCACTCTAAATAAACCTATATTTGTTTGTATTATGAGTTAGGTATAATAATAAAAACAGCAGATTTGCTCAGAAAACACCTATGCATATAGTTTAAGTTAATTACTTTGATAATATAGTATAGTAGAAGCGTCCGTAGCTCAGCTACCGGAGGCAATCGCATGCGATTACCAATGTTAAGCAAAGGTCAGTCCTTGGATAGGTGGCCGAAAAGTGGCATTCGGTTCATTAAGATCGGACGACACGTTAAATTGTAGTTCCCGGCTATTTGTCATAGTGCGACAGTCGTTAAGCCATATCAGAGGCCTTCAGGTCAGCTTGATTAACTCTCGACACCAGAGTTGGCCACTCTCATTCGATAAGAAGAAGAAGAACAGCAGATTTGCTCAGAAAACACCTGTGTATGTAGCATAAATTAATTCCCTAGTACAGGTTGCTAGTTATTATCGAGAAGACCTTCTACAGTTTCGAAGATTTTCTCAAAGTTGATGGCAGCATAAGAATGAAATACAAGTGATGACACATAACTTTCTGCTTGTGTACATGTAGGTATTGTTGTAATTTAATATTCAGATTGAATCAATGACATGTAAGAAGAATTTACTTATCAATAAATAAATGTAGGTTAAATTGTAGGTCCCGTCTGTTTGTCTAGTAGGGCAGTCGTTAAGCCATGTCAGAGGCCCTTAGGGCGCCTTGATAAACTCTCGACAACAGAGTTGGCCACTCTCATTTGATAAGATGAAGAAGAATAAGAAACTTTGCCTTTGTTACCTGTTGCGAGCAGACTGCATAGAGCGCCACTAGCCGCTTGTGTCGGAATTTCTTCATGATGGCGGCTTCTTGCAGGAACGCGGCTGTCGACATAGTACCCTCGCGGAGGGTCTTCACTGCCACCTGGAATGGGACGGTTGTTTGTTGTTTCACATTATATTTATTTGCATAAATTCTTATCCTAATGTACTTACAATTACAAGTGTATATTATAAAATCCTAGTAGTACATTGCAATCATATGGTGAATTCTTTAAGTAGGTAGGTATACTTACTCATAAAAAAAATTATGTCAATGTAAATGATTTTTTTATGCTTATATTTGACACTATTGATTTATGAAAGTAACTTAATAATTTAGGTGTATGTAAGCCTATTTTAGATTGCATTACATTTAACAACATGTTTATCGTAAAATGGAATGGGAAAGGGTTTTTTTTTATGTGTGTTACAATAAATCTATCTTTCTATCTAACTCACAATAATATTGTAATCTACTGACTTCCTGTTATTTAAAAGTCAGGCCCTAAAATAATCTGACACCCAGTTTTACCATTTCAATATTGGTTATCCCTTATGGGTTGATGGCAGTCGTTTTACCTACACATCAGATCTAGGTCGCAATTGGTCGTTAAAAAAATCGTTTTACCTACACATCAGATCTAGGTCGCAATTGGTCGTTAAAAAAATAGGCAACGCTCACCAGCTCAAACGCGGCGATTGACCATCAAGTGGAATTATTTTATTGTCTCAGTTACATTATATTATCAAATATTCGAAGGCACACTAATAGATCGTCAAACCAGTACGTATAGATATTAATAGAATATTTTGATAGAAAATTCGTTACAATTTTTAAAACTTATCAAACGTAATACAATAGTTCTAACTCACCTCTATATTATTCCGCCATTTGCCATAATACACCTCCCCGAAATTCCCCTGTCCCAGTTTCTTTATGAGTTGTATTTCATTCCTCGGTATCTCCCACTGGTCCCGCAGCTCCGGTCCCAGGTCCCACATCTGGGGCTCGGGCTTCGGACACGGCCTCGCCAGTACGTGGCAGAGCCCTAACGCGTTTTCTGGAAACGGGTTAATATCTTTTATTTAGATAGCGTTGTCTAATCGGGTTAGTTGAAGGGTTGAGTTAGTTTATTAATAAGGAGGGAAATAGACTTATCTTTAAGAAAATTAAAAACGGCTAAATGAACATAATATATTTGTCACTTTTGAACTATTTTTGATTCTGTACAAGTCTCATTTATATAGGCCAAAATAAATTAATGGTTTCAGAAATAAAAAGAAATACCTAATTTAAATTAATTTTCGATGGAAAAGAAGAAAACCAAACCAAAAATAGTTTTCGTTGCTTAAAATAAAGATATTAATAAAGGGCAAAGGTTGGATCAAATCCAAATATTATCTATCATCAGTGAATCTGGTTTTTGCCTTGCCACGAGCTACAATACCCTAAGGTATATTCATCTTTTTCCAACATCATTTTTAACACTATCTCTTGTCAAAATTATCTATCTGTATCAAACCACACTCCAAACATATAAATTCTCAATGGTAAAAAAAAACATCACTCACTAGTATAGGACATGACAAGCGCCGGCAAGCTCGGGAAGGTCTGATTGGTCGCGATGTAGAACCCTCCATTATCCAGCGGTTTAATCTTGTAATGCTTCACGTGGTACCCTCGCCCTTCTTCCCAGTCCTTCACGCTGAGACTGAATCCGTGAGGGTTATGCTCAGCAGGACGCACCAGGAACGTGCCTCGAGGGTTGTTGTCAGCCAGGAGTAGCTTGTCGGCTTCCTTTCTTGACACGTGCGGGAAGAACCAACTGCAACATGATGGTTGCCTTTAGCAGAAAGTAAACGTTAATATTGTGGTGGGAGTGGAAGCCGTCACCAAGTTTTGTTTTTTTAGTTTTTGTTAGTCGCTGTTCGCTTGTTAGGTGTGGCCTGAAATTGAAGTGTTAGTATGGTTAGTTTGTTGAGTATTTTTCTAAAGATCTTTGATTTATTTCTGGAACTTTTCATTTTCCTGTAATACCTATTCGTTACGATAATGACATGAAATAACTTTTTTGCTTAAAAAAAATAACAAATGTTGAACATAGTGTATTTTTTGTACATACCTATAGGGAGATATAATAAAGCTGAAGAGTCTAAACCTTGAAGATATTAAAAAAAAACTAAATTTGGAGATACCTACTTCGAATTAATAACTGAACACGTTCCAACAATTTCTAGAAATTTTGTGTCTTTATCTATGTATCTGTTTATTTAAACGCTCATCACGCAAAAACGGCTAAACGGATCATCATGAATTTTGGTATGTAGGTAGTATGAGGTCTTAGAAGTGTCATAGCCTATGTTTTATCCTGAAATAAAGCGAGCGTAGCCGCGGCTGTCTACTAGTTACAAATAAATAAATTGACACGTGTACATTATTAGATGAAGAATTTTTCAGAAAATTAATTTTGAAGTAATTATTTTTTTTATTATTCGTGGTATGTGGTATGTTTTCAATTTGTTGCGGTATGGTTACATTCTTTTATGCAAACATTTCTAGAAGGCAAATGTAATAATAATTATATCTAAGAGTAAACCATAGAATATTAATAAAATCCGACATACATAATGTATTTTGTGGTTAACTAGTATGTATGAAGAGTCAGTTTTACCATATAGGTAAAGGAAGGAAGAGTTAATTATAATATATTCTATGGAAGCATATATTTATATTATAAAACTTTCGATTTGTAAATATTACGTATTTAGTTTTGTTAAATATATAGAAGTCACAAATTTAATTAAACTCATAAAATTTATCAAAACTGATTGTTGTCTATCAAATCTCTTAAACAAACAGATACGAATAAAGAATGCATATTAGAAAACAATGGCAGTTATTTATAATAATAACAATTAACAAAAAAAGAAACTCAAATTTAACAATTTTATTCATAATTAATAAACTCTTGCGTGTAATTAGACAATGATATAGTTTTTCTTCATTGTGAAAAATGTATGAAGTGTCACATTGCTGCCTTTGTTTCTATACGACTCAATTAATGTACACAAACATTCATTCATTGCTTTTATAAATGTCTGTTTCGTTTGAGATTTTAAGATTCCGAAAATAGACTATTCTCATAAAACCGATTACCGATTAACCACATTAACAGCTTTTTAGGCATATGTGCTGAGATTAGGGTGATATAATTGTCTGCTATCTCTAATTATTTTCGTCTGTTATTTCCTTTACTACAGTGGCGTGTAAAGATTACTTTTAGGCATAAGTACGTAGTTTGTGGCAGTATCCTTATAAAATTTATTATTAAATTATTTTAAGGCTTCACGCTAACCTCTTCGGAATATTTTTTTTTTTTTTTATTCATCTATCTAAATATGTTATTTCTTCTACATTTTAAAACGCTATATATAGTGTGTTTTATCAAATTCTTAAGAATAACTCAGAAGATACAAAGATTAGCGTTTATTACACTAACACTCTAGTGTTTGGCATGTTTGTTAAGGTATCTGTTATGTTGTTATTTGTACGCCACCGACTTTTGCATGTTTCATTCCTAGCGATATTTTCTAAGGTTGCCTGGAAGAGATAGCTCTACGCGATAAGGCCGGCTAATGTGCCTGGGTTAAGTAATATCACTGTAAATTGTTTTGTATTTTTGTTTTTCTGGGCGTCTACTTCAATATAATACCTGGCCAAGAAAATGATTCAATCCTGCGGTTTAGTCACGACTGTCACTAATGAGGATTACTACTTCCACCAAAAGGAGTATGTGTTATTTAGCACCTCCATGCGGTCGCTCGTGTGACTCCTATCTCTACAAGTATTTATTAATTTTAAAATTTATAATTACTTGTGTCGAGTCTGGTCGTTTGTATGTATGTAGTAAGTATGTATTTACAAAAGAAAAGTATATAGGTATTATATCCGTTATCTAGTACCCACGACACAAGCGTTTGCTTAGTATGGGACTAGATGGCGCTGTGTGCAATGTAGCGTAATATTTATTTATTTATCTAGGCGACCACCACAATATACTATCCCTAAATACATTTAAAAAAACACTTACTCTTCACACTCGACAGAGCTCTCTTCAGCCACAAAGTTGACAGGCACGAGCCCCTCTCTGCCCGTGGTGAGATGCAGTACCGTCCACCAATCATTCTCGGTGTCGTTCAGTACTTCCATCCGATCGCCCTTCCGGAATGAGATGTCTGAGTTCGCGCGAGCTGTGTACGCGCATAGCGCTTTCACCACGCGACGACCGCCGTTTGTTATGCCTGGAATTTGAGAAGGTACAGATATAGAGTTGAATTGTTATTTTTAAAGAGAAAAAGTTAGGTATGCTATTTTTGGGAAGGAACACTAAGATTGGGTTAGGGAGTACTTAATTCGAGTATCCTGAATATTTAAAAATAAACTTAACTACGGAACAAAAAAAAACGTACTTATATGAAAGATATTGACTCTCTCTTTTTCATATGTATGGCAACGTTTTGAGTTGAAGATAAACGACGTCAATTTATCTCAGATAAAAAAAAAAAAAACTTACAAAATACTTTCACACGAGATGGCTTGTTGTTTTCTAAATTATTAATAGAAGGTACGTAAGTGCTCGGTGAAAAAATATCCGCTCCAGTTTTCACCTCTTCGTTTGTCAACTTAGCTGACTTCCCTAAGATGAAAAACACTTGATTTAAATAAAAATATCACCTCTGCATTATTGAACAACGAGGTGTTAAAATACTTTGTGTTATTTACTAAACAGGGCGATAGCAGTCAAGCGTAAGCGTACCTATTGAGCACATTGATTAGTTTATAAGGTTAACATACGGGTAAGGCGCTTGTTATTAGGAAAAATCAATAAAACCTCAGTAATTCAGATTGACTAATATAATGTGTGTCATAATAAAATCAGAAGTATTGTATTTACTTACTTACCGAAACAAATGTATATAAACCTGTATAAATTATTTTATGCTCATTGTATATTATGTACTTTGGCAGTAAACTTAAAAATAGATGTACCTACTTTGATGGTAAATAAATATATACCTATCTGATATAATAAAATCAAAATTTAGAAGCTTATCTAAACTAAAACAAAAACTTGTTTACAAACATTGTATAAATTCTTGTATGCACATTGTATATATGTTATTTTTTATAATTCAGATTGACAGTAACTCATCTTAGATTATGTATTTTTATTAAAGGATACAAAAATTAATTAACACTTGGTATAGGTACTTCAATGGATCCTTTCGTACGTCCTAGTACACTATCAAGATTAAAGACTTTCACAAATCCCGTAAAACTCAGTATTTTCCGTATGACAAGATTTACCGTTTGCACTAGTACGCTTTTTAGACCTCCACTCAAATCCCTTACCGTCTCATTACAAAACGCGGTTTTAATATTAGTCCAGGACTTTGAAAATAAAAAGTGGGTTCTTGTTGTTCAGACATCACATACAAGCAATCAAAATGTCAACCTCAAATTGGAACTTTGATTTAACACACTGGTACATTTTGACAGTTAGATAATTCTAGACTAAGTCTAGACTAATAATAGCCAGCTCTAACGGAAGACCAGCGCTGGTTGCTTCCACACAACCAGCATTATGCTGAGTTGGGGCTGTGTTTTGGCAGATTTGATGTTCGTTTGTTTATTATGCTCTTACTCGTGTTTGTTTTACTGTTAAATCTGTCACAATAAATGTTTTCTTTCATTCTTTCTTACACTTTTTAGACCTCCACAAATCTCTTAGAAATCCAATGTTTTCCATATAACCACTTACATTTGCCGGGATTCCTGGAGGCGCGCACGTGGTCTATGTGCGGGCGCATCGAGCGCGCGGTGGCAGGCTCGCCCGTGTAGCGGTTGTCGAGCGACGTGGGGCATGTCGTGAACCCGGCCTCGTTCTTGTACGGGTACACTGCAACAGGGTGGAGAGGTGGATTAGTTACTGTATTTTTTAATATGTGACTTTTTTTAACAAGAAATAGGCTTACTTTTGACTATAGCCTGCCTGATGTTAAGCACCCCTATAGTCTAAGATGTAGCACGCTTTCCAAGAAGGAAAGATTACTCTAGATTTGAAGACCCCTGGGTTATAATTTTCTGGGAACAGGGTTACAGGTAGAGAGTTCCATAGTCTCGCTGTCCTTACTATGAAGGTAGAAGCAAAGTGACTGACAGACATTTGACTATTAAGCTATGACGGAACACAGGAGGAACATGACTTTGATTGTTATCGCCAAGCGTAGCGCCAAGATATCGGCTAAAATACCTCGCGTGGCGCTCTATGGTGGAAGGTGAAGATTGCCTGCACTTTTGTATTGTAATAGAATGGAACTGGTATTACTCTTAAATATGGCTACAGGAATCGTCAGGCTGTTTGAAAAACGTTTTGTTTATGGGCATATATTATACATGGTTCTCATTCATTAAACAGACTGATTTAAAGACCACATGTGCATTCAAAGAAACTGCAACAATTACTTATTGCGTGCTTCTAACCAAAAGTAAATCAAAACTGATGTTCCAAAGACTTTTATTCTCCAACGATCTATTAACTTTCCAAGGTCGATCGCACAAACTCAATCAATTACACCTCTTCACATCGTATCTCGCGCAATCAAATTCGATTCATACGCCCATTGATGTGCAATTAATATTGTTACCAAACAATAGATACGACCTCAAACTATCGCTTCAACTCTATAAGATATGGAGAGAATATCGTACCTTGTGGCATTAAACTGTGAAACTGAGGTTAGTTATTTATGTACCATATTGAATTAAATAAGTTTGATTGAGAATGGTGTCCTACTCTGAAGCATAGAGCATTTAGGTTCTAGGACATAATAGCCATTGCCATATTATGGATATGACGAACAGACAACACAATTAAACATTTATCAGACCCATGGAATTACCTACATGTAACTGACACCTTTGAATTAGACAGTCTTTAACACTTTTTGCTTATCTTTGATAGTCATAAACGAATGCCAGAGTCTACTGACTTACGAGCGCAAATTATTCAATGAAACCGTAGGCTTTTTTACGGTGACAAGAGTAATAAAACGTACGCGCATTTTCTCGAATGTTGGAGCTGAGTAACAAATGCCTGTAAATTACATGTAATGGCCAACTTTAGTATCGTGCGAAAAAATCTACGCCATTGTAGTAATCTGTTTTTCAAGAATTATTGCCCCCGCTGATGGCATAAAATTCGCTTGGAAGTCAGTAAACATCCGGCTTTTCCAAACAGTCGGCTTTTGGGTACGAAATGATTGCAATGGCAAAATAAACTGATTACTATCTTTTTAAAGTTATATTTTGTACATTATCTTATTGATAGTGTAACCAATATTTAATGCTTGTAACTTTAGTGCCTTTGGAAAATCATCTAAGTAACTTCGATAAAATAAACAAGTCTTGATAAAAACTTTTGCCAATACCACAAATATTCATTAATAACAGCACTAGGCAGAATCTCTCACATCGTCTTTGGCCACGTCAATCCAAACCGACAGTTTATCCGAGAATAATCGCTGTAACCCTTACAGAGTCCATCTATCATCGTGATATTGGATTTCTGACAATCCCATCTTGAAAGGATCGACTATTTTTGGCTCTTCTAAAACGAGGTAAGAGAACTGTCTTTATGAACTGCTCTACAACTTTTAAAACTATCGATAACTGTCGATAAATCAAACTGTGAGAGAAAATAATAGTGAATATATGTAAGTACTGTTTGGTTTTGATCAGATTTACACGTCAGACATTTGACCACTAGGAAATTAGAAATTCTGAAGCGAACACAATTCACACAAGTGATACAGCGGTTATAGATTAACCATCCTGTACTGGATTAGAACTTAGCTTTCTGATTTGAAGAGTCATCATCCTCAACTCAGATCTAGATTCCACTAAAGGGTCTGCCTCCAGGAGCATTTAAAGCCAATAATGTCTTGAGCTGTTATCTCCCAATTGCTTCCTTAAAAATTTCTATCGTACACAGCCAGATGCAGTTGCCCAGATTCACACATAGGATTGAAGAGACGTGATAAAAGAAACTGCTGACGTGATGAAAGTTTATACTGAGCAATCGTGATGTTTACCACCAGACCGCCACTCAAGCAAATGTCTCGTCTTGTCGTTTTATAACTATTTATAAAAAAAGAAAAAAAAAAAACATTAACATCTTACCGGCTTTGGTATTGATGTAGGTGCTATCCAAGACTAACGATGCCATTGATTTGCTAGGAATGGGTGGACCGTCATCTTGTTTGATTTCTACTGCTTCATAAAAAAAATAAAAAAAAACAATAAGCAGGTCAACAAAAGAGTACTGCTTTTTCGCTATTCAATATTTGATTAAATATATATAAACAAAACCACCTATATAATATGTCATCAATAGCAACTGAAGCTAAAAAACAGTTAAAAATTACATACACTTTTGTGTACTATGTAATTTTTAACATGTTAGCTGTTTAGGTTACAACAAAAGCTGCAATGCTATGTTTATTGAGAATGGTACAAATGTAAGAAGTTGATTATGCTACTGCTAGCGACATTGATCACAACTGGTTAATGACTTTCAGCTGGCATGTTAGAAATAAATTTTTTGGCTTGACAAGCCCTTATATATTTTTTAAATATGGCTGATTCGACTGTAATCTATAAACTAAGTGAAGGCAGTTTAAGAATACCCTCAATATTTAGGCACTATGTGTACTTGTGTATTCTGTGGCAAATTATTTTTCATTATTTTGCTAAAAGAGCATTCTTGTTGAGCAGCTGATAAAAACTTTACAAGAGCAACTTAGAGACCATCGGTCGGTCACGAATACTAGAGCTAATGCATATATGCTTTCGTTGAGTCTTTATAATAGTAGCCCGTCGCTAGGCACGTCCTAAGGACAAATTTACCAAGTATTATATTGGGACTTTGGCCTCGTAACACAGTCTAACGGCTACCATCCTGTAAGGCAAGGTCAGAGGATTCACACGTTATTGTATATATTAATATTACGTCAAATAAACGAATCTTGTAAATTTTCAATGTCGTTTACGGAAACCTCGCTACTTGGAGCATTGTTGGAGTATTGCATCAGCATGTTAGTGAGCCTCAGCTATATGGCAGATGAATTTTGTCGGCTACCTGGTTATAGCAAAGCTGCAAACTAGATGTTGGTTACATACCACGGGCTATTGATGGCCCATGGAAACCTATGATAAACGTTTGTGTTACTGATCTGGCCAGTTAAAAAAAAATTGGGCAGTTCTTTCGTGACCTTTGGAGTCTTATACCGACAAACTCTTGTTGGCTGGCTAGTTTTATAGCAAAAGTTGCGAGAGCTTTGTTGGTCTATGGAATCCTTTGCTTTTATTGCATGTTAATGTCTTTTCTTTGGCCGGCTGGTTATTGCGAAGCTGCAAGAGGTGTTAGATGTTGGTATACATACGCGGCGGGCACGTACCCACGGGTCTTTGGTCGGGGTCGTGGCGACGGCTGCAGCACTTGTTACCCATGGCGCGGCTCGCCGACTACGCCGCGCCAAGCCACTGCTGGAAATAAAGAGAAGATCAGGTTAGTTATCGATGTTTTACACTGTTTAATTACAAACAAATAGCCCGGGACATTTCTCACAGAGCTATGTAGCTCAATGCTAAGCACACTATTGTGTCATGGGGGCTAGAAAAAAGGTAAGATAGATAAAATTTAGGTATGAAATTCTGGATGAATAAGATAAGATCCTGATATAAGACGAGGGTATAGAATATTAGTACAAGTTATGGATGAAAATAAACAAAGAGAGAAAATTTTTAATTGGAAACGGACGGTACAGAGCACTGTGGACAATATAAAATTAAACTGTAAAACCTAATAATATCATGACTTTATTTGGCAGAACAAAAGAATAAAAAAACTGATATATTAGCATGTTTTATCTCACTACCATTAGATTTAAGTCATATCACTCTCAAACGTGAGTCGTATGGTGAGTAATACTATCACTAGCCCTTCCCAAACATTAGGCCCAAACATGCCCGAAGCGAGGATAAATAGAGGTGAGTGGAACCTCAATCTCAAACCTAAATCACTAGGCATCTCGACCTGTCAGGCTGTCGTCTAGAACTAAGTTATTCACCAAAACGAGGACCGCCCGGATGGCTAACTTAAGTTGTGCTTCAAAATTTAAGAGAGGTAAATCGAAGTTTATACCAAAAGTCGGCGTTTTTTTACCAACTGAGATCCAACCATCAATTATCATTTTGCTAATTTGCCGTGAAGCTGTGAAACTTTTGTTTTTGTGCGGACAAGTAACCTTGGGTTTTAGATTCGGTCAAGAGTTTATCTCTCTCTCTCTCTTTTGAGTCGTATTTCCTCATGACTGAGGGTCGTGACTCCCCCGCAGAATTAATTCGTAAGGGAGTTATCTTGAGCAAATACTTCATGATGGGCGTCCAGGTCCTTCCACGGAAGACACATGTCCTCGGATACTGTGGTCTTCAAACATGTCGGTTTCCTCATGATGTATTCCTTTATCCTTAAACGATGACGAACGAGTGCAAATCACCACGTAACTTGACGATACGAGTCATTGGTGCAGGGCTGGATTCGAACCAGGGTGCGTCTGGATGGAAAGCTGACACTAGAACCGCTGAGCCACAATCGATTGAGAGTTTATAGAGCTCAGTAATTTTATTAAATCGTAGAAATGTATTTAATGGGATAACATAGGTTATAAAAGAAACAGTAGCTATAACATAATTTACGTAAACAGAAGAAAATGTATGTAGGTTGGATAAAATTAGGCATAGCCCAAAAAAATAACACGACGCGTGATGTATACAGATTTCACACCAAAGTGTGTGACAGACAATGTATACTAGTGATATGGATAACATAGTAAAATCAAACAATAAATGGGTTACGCCAACAAAGTTATCAGAAGAGATATGAGTTGCGACTTTTACGCATGTAATTTTATGGTACGAGTAGGTACCTAATGAGAATTGCATGTGAAATTTGTATTATGTTGTATTATTTAACTAACGGAGTAAGTGAGTTTGTTTTAACTAAACTATAAGCAGAAAATTAGCGTTTAGAATGAGGCTAATATCTTCTTATATATTAAAACAACAATGATAGATAGATTAACTCTTTATTTTTGACACATATTAAAAAACAGTACATAAAACAAATTGTATCTAACCTAGTACCACAAGCGGCGGCCTTATCGCTAAAAGCGATCTCTTCCAGGCAACCTTCTTCTTCTTCTTCTTGAGGATGAAATATAATTTTAGGGATCGACATAAAATATGTACAACATACATACAATTTTGGTGCACTCTTTCAGTTCAATACACGTATGAGTACGTAGGAAACTACTTACTCGTACGTGCATTAGATAGTGAACAGTTTAAAAGTATATAAAACTACTTTATAAAAACAAAAATATCCAAGTCACGGTGAAGCCAAACACATTCAGCTTATCGTCAATCTCAATCCCAGCATTTTATTAAGCTTTTCATAAGCCCTGATTGGGCGGGATTTAATCACTTTTGCGACGTTTAATTTGAACACCCGAGGGTTGAAAGCGCTTTGTCACACCAATCAATCAACACGTTAATGAACTCTCTGTCTCTGTATTAGCTATAACATTGTTATTCAGGGTTACTAGGAACTACTGTACAATCCTACCATGATTACTACGTAGAAGGATCTGGGCGTTACCATGATGTTATACGAGTAATTGCCTAATAGAACTACCCAAATGAATCAATTCTGCGGAGGAATAACTACCCTCAGTAATAATCATCACGGCGAGGTGGGAGGAGTTGCTATAACACTTTGTTTTTGACCACCATTTATGAGCACCCCATCACCTGAAGCAAAGCGACATTTGACTAAAGGGTCTGATCCAGAAAGCTTAAAAAAAACCCTTCAGGCAGTTTAAAAACTCTAGTTGGACACTTTCATGCGAAATTATGCTATTAAAAGAATGAAAGTGTCTCCCAAATAAAGCCTTCTAAATACACTTTTACGAATAGGTATGTTGGGCACTGGGCAGTATAAAACTGTTTTTGATTTAAAGTTGTTGTTATCATAATTTAAAGCTTAGGCTTTAAACCTATAGCTATATAGCTACCATTAATGGAAGCCGTTTTATTATTAACTAGTTAGAGCTCATTTCTATATTAGCCTATTTGATAAACGGCGCGATAACAACACACACAGTTTCACTTAACAGTTAAACACATTGAAAACCAGTTGCAATAACTGCACCGATAAATAAACCATTTGATACAACAACATTGTACGAACGCACAGTCGTTATTTGATAAGATTTACAACAGAAACTTTATTAGAGCTATTAACATTGCGGATGTAGTTTTTTTGTATGTAATTTCTTGTTTATTGTATAAATGTTATTGATAAATATTCTTGTAAGTTTATTAGTGAGCATCGAGTTTTAACACATGTCTTGCGATGATAAGCAAAATGAAATGAAAAATGAAAATATATTTATTTATTAACGAAATAAGTTTACATGTTAAAGGCATATCTATCGATTGCTTCACTAGGCTAGAAGCCTGAAACGAGTCCCAAGTGCGAATGTCTTTCAACATTTATCATATTAATCATATTTATATTTAATATAAATAAGATGGTCACATCGAGCTAAACGTACTATTTTTGCTTTTGTATATAGACAATAAAATGGGTCGCTAAATAAATTTAATAGTATTCGGATTGTATTGGAATTATATGACACAACATTTTATTTGCAAAATGAATAGGTAAAACGAAAAATTAAACGGAAGCATATCATCAGAAATATAACAATCTACAGTAGACACAGATAAGATCACACGCCTCATTACGTACAAATTTGAACCAATCAAAGATCTAATGTAGAGATATATTTAATTAATTATTATGTTATCGAACTCACACACATCTATTATCCACGGATTATGAATGACAGAGTGCATGAAGTGAACGAAGCGATCATTTTATTCTTTATTTTACCTAAAGTAAGTAACTAAGTCTCTCTATGAGTATTCTAATATGAACTATTTAGACAGAATTAATTATCTACTACTTCCTACGACACCTACAAGTTATAGTTACTATTCTTATACTTACTTATATTACTAATTATTGAGTTTTACTAAAATAAAAAATTGAGGTATTGTCTTATGCAAAGATCAATTTAATCGTAGGTAAAGTGGGAATGATATATTTAGTTTAAGATAATACTTTTTCCTGTATACTCGTACTACACTGGTCAGATAGACATTACACAAACAGGTCACTATGACAAGTGGCGTATTTTAGTGAGCGTACTGACGCATACTTATGGAATAGAACGACCAATGTATGGGTTTGACATCACGATGCGCTCCGCGGGGGGAATTGTTACGTCACTCCCGTACATTGGTCTTTCTATTCCATAAGTATGCGTCAGTTAGCTCACTAAAAAACGCCTCTTGTCTAAGGGGGTAGTCACCTAAAGCAAGAGACGCACAAGAATCTAGTAAAAAGTGTTGAGGTAGGTACTACGATTATGAAGTATTTTCTTTCGACAAGGTGCAAAAGTGTGGTTATGGCGAGGTCTACTGTTCGCAGAACTTCCGAATCAGATTGAATTCTCAGAACTTATAAAAGTAATACGCAAATATGTACGTAATATGTAATCTTTAAATATGTTTGATTTAACAAGATATATAATAATAAGCTTAGCTTACGTAGGACCAAAGTTTGGTGGTTTTCCCATCGGAAAAGGTGGTAGAAAAACCTGGTAGAAATAGTAATCACTGATACTAACTATTAATCTATAATGTTGTCAAGGTATAGTAGTAGTCAGTACGTCAGAAGACTTAACACACCATGTCAAATCAGCATGAAAACAATATACGACCGTAATTAAATGATGATATGTAATGATGACTTTACTCCGTCCATAAAAATACCATAATAACATAAAAATCGCAAACCTCTGCAGAATCTTACGCAGGCAGACCCAACAAGCAATTATTATCAGTTAAAAATACAACAAGGTAGCTTAATAAAGTTTTGTTTTCAAATGACGTCAAACAAAACATACGAGTTATTATCTTTATCTTTACCTTGTGCATTGGATTAACCTTTCAATCCATAATTTCGCGCTATTTCTGGGAAACGATATCGTATTTTTACTTTACTTGATATGAACTATTTATTTACAAAGATACGCCGGATTAGATTAGATGTAAAGTCGAAAATGGATTGTTACATAAGTTTTTGAATACTTACTAATATATTTTAATAAAACACTTCAATAAATTAAAATGAAGCAAACAAAACTTCAACTCAATCTCAAATTTTAAAAGCCTATTGTAAATTTCTTACCAAAGTACGTAAAACTTTGTTTTTAACGCGAAATCCTTATTTTCAATTAGCTGGCAGAGCAACGGTCAAATATTTACCTTCAAAGTTTCCATTTTGCAGAGTTGAATGATTACTTTAACTGCGCTAACCGTGCTCGGAAATTTGTTAAAACCGAGTAATAATTTATTAAGAGGAAGGTAGCTAACGTTTTTGATAATGATTTAGTTGCTATTTAGTTTCTTTCGTTTGTTTTACTTATATTTTGCGAGTCATTGTTTTACTAATGCAATTAAGAGTTGTGTGCAAATTCAAAACGATTTTTTGCTATAAATAATCCATCCAAACAAAACTAATACGATTCAAAGTTTGAGGACCGAGAAGAATCTATAACCAATGGAGCACAACATTCAACATAAGCTAAAAGAAATCAAAGTACAGTACCAACAAACAAGCTAACGCAATAGAGAGAAGTAACAACAACAACAGTAAGACGATATTTCTCTGTCACTAGCATCTTGTTGATAGGGAAGCACAGGGGGTGGACGACTCGAATAAATAATATAAACTATCGATAACTTGCAAAAGAAGTGGCAACGATCGAGACATGGGAGACATTTAATCGATTCCGTTAGTGATCGAAACGTTATGCAGTAATACAAGCTGAAAATAATCGAAACACTAACAGATAACTTAACGCTTAACAATAAAGAAGTATCAAAAGTCGGACTACACTTTTCTTTTGTAAGCGTTTTGTTGAAGGATGGGATGGACTCGATTAAATAACTACCTAAGTACATTTCTATTTATCAACAACTTTCTGAAACAAGGATAAAAATTAATAGATTTTGATATAATTTATGAGCTAAGTACTTATGTATAATATAAAAATATCAGAGAGATTGGTTGCCAAGTAACACTTAGATATTGAAGTGTGATTATTCAAATGCCATGGCATTAGATTGATGTTATGCCATTTACTCTAGTCTACCTTCATTTCCATAGATTTTAATAGAATACGCAATGAGCATAGATTATTTAACAAAGTAAATGGGTTTTGGATGCTATTGCGGTGTTAGATAATTTTGATAAGGGGCTGGAAGTTCTATCTCCTGTATACAGTTTGTGGTTTTAAGTCACGCTTGAAATGCCCCAAAATTTCTTAGAAGCAGGTTTGACATTTATAAATACATCTTAAAAAACAGGTAAACATATTACACAAGTATTGCTTCTTTATAGATAGATTGCTAAAGAAGAAAACGTAATAACAAGCTTTTTATACAATATTAGACAATAACACAGAAACCAGACGAATAGAAACCAACTTGTATAAATTACCAACGATAACAACGCTAGAAGTACAATTCTGAGTAACACAGATTTTAATTAAGAAACGGGGGTGTTTCGTCAACAAATAATATTATGTCCTTATTTACGTGAAATATTCCGTGCCGAGCTTAATTATTGTTTATTTCAGTCGTTTGTTTGCCGTAATTAAAATAATAATGAGCACACCGCGAAATGGTAACATCAAAAATATTTTTTTTCTATTTTCCGCGAAAGTAATCAAATTATTTGTGCGAATAATGGTTTTGCCTTTTGGTATTTGATTTAAAGTTATCAGATGATTTATAAATTATATAATTAAAACGATTACGTAGAAACATTTGATAAAAAGAGGACCTCTTCCTTTTATCAGTATCTATCAAAAGAAACATTAGAAAAGAATAAACAGATAATCATAAAAATAAAGAAAGTGAAGGTCTTGTCCTGGTTGAAAGACGCAAGGGAGGGGCGCCCCAGCCACCTGTTGCTGCCAATCAATACCACCACCATGGCACCATTGTTCGACGCCGGCCGACAACGAACCAATGTACGAACAACCAACCGAATGGCTTTTAGGTGACACCAACCCAAAATATGGTAATGAAGTTGCCGAGTCGCATCTTTCTAATCTTTTGAGAGCCACCCAGCTTAAAATTGTGAGAGTAGAGATTACAACGCTAAAAACTTGCCTTTGAGCCTTTGTTACACAATGAACAATTGTACCAGTATCGTTGTGACTTATAAACCAAACCAGGTATAAACACACCATGAAAGGCGATAACCCGAATCAAAGCTCAACACCAAATCATGAATTAATGTCGCTAATCGATTGTCGACCCTGAGAGTGGCAATAAAAGGGCTTAACGCAACCTTGTTCAAACAGGAACGCTCGCGATAAGAGGATAATCAATAGTACCGTGCGTAACTGACGGGGGAGTGACGAATACCAAAATAGAGATGAAAATACAATTGAACAGAATAAATACTCTTTATTTTGAAGAAACACAATCTTCAGTCTAGCCTCGCGAATAGATAAACATTCTAGTAAAAAACTATCTACGTTTTCGCAGTGAACCTACATATTTCATAGCGTCGCGCGTGCTCCGAGGCCGGTCAATAAACTCGGGCGGAATCTTGAACTTGAAACACAAATCGAAGGAACACCTACACTTTTCAGAGCGGTTCCTGAAGACAAATGCGAGGTCTGATCGCGATCGAACCGAGCACAATCAGGTGCTGTGATAAATCACAGACAAATGATTTGTTGAAACGTTCCCATTGGAAATACAAAAGGTGATAGATACAAACAACTTGGGAGCTGATAAAATGGATTTACGACTTGTGAATATTACAGCAATAATTTCAGAGACAAGGCATTTTATGTATGACGTAAATGGAGTTTAGGATTTTCCGCCATTATATGAAGCATAATTACATATTTGCCTAAAGTCAAGCATTACTCGTGAGGCAACATTATGTAATGATTTTATGGAGTCAAATGTATTCATAGAATCTAACTCATGTAAAATGATATCTTTTGTTAACTAGGTACCAGGGCTAATATGAAGACATAAAAACCTTGTTACAGACCGCAAGTAGAGGAAGAAACATGAGAACTAATCATCTTTAGAAAACCTGTAGATAATGTACAACGGCACACAATAACACCCGAGAGTCAACTTTGCCGTAAACAATAATGCCATCATGATTACATGGATTCAGCAAACTCACCGTTGAGATAATCTTGGAGAATGTGAATCGTGGGAATGTAACTGCATCATCACAGATCTATCGATGCAGTTAAATTTAAGTACACCCAAGTTCTTCCGTTTTACCAACAGACCGTTAAAGTTTAAGCCGCTAATAATAACAAGTCGTGGCGCAAGGAGAACCTACTTTAAATTCCAAAAATAAACATTTACATAACGCGGTGTGTCGGTTCTATTTCGATGTATTTTCAAACATTGAGGCTCATATTGTTTGTAAGTCCCCGTACGTTAGTTTTGTTGAACTTGACAATGATACGTTACATACACATACACACCTGTGGAAATGCCGAAACAATAGCATGAAACAGATTTGGAGAACGTAGATGTTATTATTATAACATCATCAAGGTTTAAATAAAAGTTTTACTCAGAGACTAAGAGTAATTATGAAGGTGTTTAGTTAAACGAGACTCGGAAGGCGACAGAATGAGGAGCAATCTGCAGGTACATTAAATCATCAGTGCGAGCGTGTAAATGATGATGACAACTAGGAAACTTCACGTGTGGTGGTTAAACAAGGCAACGATGAGTGCAAAATCATGTAGAAGTGACCACTTCCGCACGGATTAGATTACACCGATGACGTCAGTTCTAATTCATGATGAAAAAGGATAATAATAATCATTCAACGTAGTATGCCTTCAACTAACGAATTTTAATTCAGAAATAGTATACGAAAAGGCAATATACCATAAAATTAAATCCCATTAGTACTCAAATTAAGTAATATAATCCGGAAATATGATTAATATATAGAGTCAAAATAAAAATAATATTAACCACGCAAATAATGGCAATTGAATAACACTTACAAAGTCTAAAGAATTTCCATTGAACAATAGCAAATTCGGAGAGAATATCCATTGAGCATGTAATGAGGTTTATTAAAACTCTGTGCACGGATGGAGCGAAGCAGGCATTGGTAGACAGTGTCCGCCGGAAACCGTTGTTAGGGACAACATGGGGCTTCTGACACAGATGACGACATACGACTTCCAGAAGTTATGCTCAGGATAATGTCTTAAAATAGGCTTCAATATGGTTTGCATGTAATTTATATCATATCTAACCTACAGTATTTTACAGCATGTACATTAATGCTAAGCACAAACAAAAAGCTGAAATGGCATGTTTTAAACATTTTAAATATATTAACTTCTCAAAAATATATCTCATCAAAGCGTATCGTAAAGATATCGAACATTATGCAGAAAACGTGATCCTACAACATTTATGACTACAAATAGATACAAAAGCACGAGTCGATTATCATCGGATCAACGTATTGATTACACCACATCTTTTTAATCAACTGGCAACACGATTAGTCGTCATTTTGATACGTAGGTATAAGTGATGTTTTTAAATCCGATATAAAATATACACGAATAGACACGACTGAGCACTGACATCTATGTCAATGGTAAAATTGTACACACACATTATTTAGTTACATACTTTAAAATACCTATACGAAGATATGAGTATATTAAATGCCATAAACCATTTAAAATAGCGTCAGAAAACAGGAAAAGTGAACACCGTAGAGCGAAATGCTAGTATAATTATCATTACATAACCTTTGGTTAATGTTCTTGCTAATTCCACTGTAAGTAATTAGCCTTAATTAGTTTTGACTTGGAAAATTGGAGGCGTAAGATATAAGAAGGACGACATTTGCGATCATATTATCCTAAGGTATACATATTTTGAAACGTTCATTAAGATAAAGGTCAATTTGATATAATTTAGAGAAAGTTCAATGAGGTTTGAACTATAACAATATGTTTAATATCGCGCTAAATGATATTATCTAACAATTATATGACACTAGGTAAGTTAGATATACACCAAGAACAGTAGCAGTACGGTATTTGAGCGGTTATTGAGTTAGTACTTACCCAGTGACAATCGGTTACTGTACCCTGGTGTGTCGGTACTTCGGAGCGCAAACGTGCAATATCGAGTGTGACAATGGAGACCAAACAATGGAACAGATTACGGCGAAGACTAGGTGCCATTAGAGATTCCATTGAAATGCCAGCTCCCGGGCCAAGTTTGTTCCGCGAAACAATTGTTTTGACATCGTGAACAACGGTGTAATATTTAATTAACGAAAGCCTTAATCTAGATAAGCTACTCTATATTTAGAGGACAAGTAATGGACATGGATATAATCTTTATTAGGTTCTCGCACAAAATACAGCTGTGATAAACATTAATATTTGCGAAAGTGGTAGTCACATTGTACAAAACATTTTCGTATCCATTACGGGAATGTGATCCCATATATCAGCGCATTTTATCTTTCGCATTAAATCTCCTCCTCTGTGTAAGGATGTATGCATCTTCCCTAGCTCAATTTACCCCTTCAGGTGAACCAATACATCTTGATTCTTGACCCAAGGGAGTCTGTGACTTGTAAACCTGCCTTTGCGGACCTATGTACAAGGTGTAAGACGGGGTGATGTAAAAGCGCTTTATCTTGTTTATGTTCTTCGTGAAACATCAACACAGCTCAACCCTAACACAAAGGAACGAGACAACAATGAGCCCGCATCTCAAGTATGTTGTGTAAACAAAGGTGGGTAACAGTAGCGAAAAGAAACTCCACTTGTATACCAAAGAAGCGGCAATAGAATAAAACTAGCAGAGATTTAATCGTAAAGTAATGAAAGTTTATTTGTTTAGTCCACTTCCTTTACGCGGACGGGATGTTTATGTCCAAACTCGACGACGCAATGTTTTGAAAACAGACGACAAACTAGGACGAATCTGTTAAGTAACCGGAAAAACTGTCCAGTCAATAAAAACAACTCTCCATTATAGAGATTAAATCCGCGTCCGACTTTCCTCTGTCAATCTCGATTAAAGTTACTCAAATAATGTCCACCGTAATATAAGAGACGTAGGCCAGGTAACTGGCAATAACAATGGCGTTTCACTGCCGGCATATCTGTCAAGATATTTGAGTTTCACAGCCATAAAATAGCTCGAGAAATTGTTTACATCTATTTACTGGATTTCATTGCACTACGTCGGGCGAGCAACATTTTATACATGCGGAATATTTATGGGTTCTGGAAGGTGAAATTCGAGTAAGTTGGCGAAGCCGCAGGATAATCTTTAGTGCGCCGTTAGTCGGCTTATCGGTCGGGAATAGTTTTCACATATCGGAGTGGGAACGGGCTGAGTGTTTACGGGCAGGAGCGCCCTCGTGTCGCCGCTGGCAGCTGGTCGCCGTGGGGCGCTGCGATCGATACCGCAGGGCTTCCCGCCGCCTGCGAGCCTGCGTAGCCCACTTCCCGGCCCCGCGCACGTAACACCCGACACAACAATTACTCACTTCTTCCCGAAACAATTAGCGACTGCTTCAAACTTGGCCAAACACGCACGCGACTCGAGCGGACATCACTAATTTTCCATTGATTAATTTATAAATCCAATACAATATAATCACATTACCAGAAACGTTGTCGTGATTAATCAGCTTATTATTGAAATTATCAGCCTTTGTATGATGAGCGTTGCGGATATTGTGGTCGGCATTATTTAAACGTGTCATTTCCATTTGGCGCATTATTCCACAATCCACATGTATCATATCCTCTTACGTATGTGGGTTTGTGTCCTGTATTTGCCTGTACGTGACTCGATGAATTCGACTGTGGATACGGTGGTACGTTTATTTCGCCTTGATGCGGCAATTCGGGGGTTTATAACGAATAACGAACCGCACAGGGAACGTCTCTACGCCATGCCATGGGAAAGGGGACGTGTATTTTGTTTTTAGGGCGAAATAACTTTGCCTTCCCTATATTGGAAGGTAACTTTGAGCGAAGTATTGGGGAAAATGGGACACGTTATTTGTTTCTTATTGCATGATGTAGCCACGAAAGTAGGTAAGTGGCATTGACGAGAGTATGAAATGAAATCTACGCCTACTGCCATAGAACTTTTTTACTGATATCACAGAATACAGAGTACAACTCATGTGCAAATATTGAATAAAATTTTATACAGTACAGTAAGTAGTACAAGGCACAAATGTCCACATTCTGTTGTTACAAGTAGACTAGTTGTAACCATCTTTACACTATCATATCCTAAGTACTTTCCCCAGCTGAGCCACACAGCTGCAGTAAGTAGTTGCTCTGTAAATTCTCCAGCAGGTAACGACCTGGGAACTGGCAGTGTCGCGTAATTTATTGCATCGTTACGAGACTAGCGCGATGCTACTTTTACCTAGTTTTTTGGTATGCAGATTCGTTACTTCGGGAAATAAGGGTAGATATACACGGATAGTGTGTTTCGGTTTCTCTTGGCACAGGTAGGGTTTTGGTTAAATGTGTAAGAGCTTTATATTTTTAGAGAGAAAACTTGGTGGTAAGTTTCACATTCCATGAGAGTAACTTCGTGTAAACTGTAACGGTAAAATAAGTCGACTTGTGAAAATTAATTAAAAACAGATATTAAATCCAAAGTTATTGGGCAAAGGGAGGGAGAGTAAGATTACTAATTAAGAATCCAATAAACTAATTTCCAGCTCAAATCAAAGCATCAAATACGTACTAAGATACAAGTAAATGTAGATTGTAGAAACACTTATGACAACACGTAACACGTATTACTTCCCTGTTAGCTTAGTTGGTAGTGGCTCTACCTTCTAATCCCAGGGGTGCGGGTTCGATTCTCGCATGACACAAGTAATTATGAATTAAAAAAATTGTAATTACTTGTATTGAGTCTGGTTGTTTCTATGTATAATAAGTATGTATTTACGAAAGAAAAGTATATGTGTATTATATCCGTTATCTAGTACCCATGATACAAGGGTAAGCTTAGTATGGGGCTAGATGGCGCTGTGTGAGATTTCCTGAAATATTTATTTATTTATTTATTATTTTACTTACAAAAGAACTATAACTCAGTTTATTCAGCCCAATGTCTATCGTCTTCCAAGGAGCTTGTGAAAACATTTACATTGTAAATCTATCGTAGCGTAGCAGATTCATTCTCTACTAAGATAATTTATGGATCTAGAGACGAGAACCCTACTCAAATGGTAGTGTTTCATTTCAAAGAAGGCCGTGAAAAAAGACAGCTTCGGAACACTAATTAGATATTTTAACTGACGATGAAGACGCCTCGTGACTTCATTTTAAATAGCTCTGTTTAATGACAGTTGAGTTAACATAGATTTATGAGGTCTACATTAAATTGAAACTCAGTTTTATGTTTACAGACACTATAAAGAAGGTCAGACGAGAAGAGATTCAGAAAAGTTTGATGACCAAAATCGTAAGCGACAAAAATAGTTCATCACAACCAGTAAAATTTCGAGAATCCGCTTCTAGATTTTTATAAAAACACGTGAAACTTTATAATAATACCGGTCGTAAGGCGTTGCCTTGAGCAAGGTCGCATATAAACTTCATTATTTTAAGCCAGCTTGTACAGTAGTTTCGGCCACCTGCTTCATTATGAAAAGTGTAGCTTGGATCCAGTTTTTTAAATTTATGGTTTCCGACCTCACCCTGGTGCGTCCGTATCCGTCCGGTTGACGACACCTGCGAAACTTCTGTTTATATCTACAGACAATGAGCGTGTTAGACATACGATTTGAATTTTGAGAACCGATCATACTTGGAAATATAGCATGTAGTTTTTATAAAACTTATGTATTATTATAATATAGGTATAGCATGTTAATAGATTTCTCATCATGTACGTCTTTCGTTCCAGTCACATTTTTACTCAGATTTAATCCAGGTTGTCTATTGCAACTTAACTTAAACTGACTGTCATTTGTCTTCACTCTCCAGTGTAAGATAACGGACGGATCGTATTATTTTGACTGTCAAAGCACGTTCGAAGTCTGTACATATAAATGAACTTAGACTGGCGGTTAACTGGTGTTAATTAAGAATAAGCCGCATTAAAGTCGGTTATATCACCACATGTTTATCAATGAACACGTGCTTCCATCGAGCATCGACAGGAATGATAGAATTTATGAAACAAAGGAATCGACGTATGCAAATGATCATGTGATGCCTAGAGAATAGAGTGGATGGGATGCAAAAAACCTTTATAGGAATACAACAACAAGACAGGTTATGGAGAAAAGAAAATACTCTGTATAATAAAACATACATATATAGGTATGCAGCGTTATGTTTACCACCAATTATTATTCTAATATGTTTACAAAACATTATCAGCACAACAAAAACAAATCAATTATATGCATGGATCGTAATTTTATTACGATCCGAATCCCTTATATTTAAATAATTTTAAAAGCAATATGAAGGAGCATATTTTGTCCTGGGTCATCCTAGATCGATGCTTGGGTTCCATTTTAAATTAAATTTGTTAAATCCCCCTTAACCGAATTGGATGATGTTTGGTATGCAGTTACTAAAAGTGAGACTAGACTAACACAAAGAATGTTTTTTTCTCAAATGAACGCGAGTAAGTTTACGTTGCAACACTAGTTGTTTCTACATACTTACATCGATTAATTGCAACTACTTTTTATCAAACGAGAACAATGAAAGGCCGATTAAGATCTGACAAATTGTAATTGATCCTTACTTTCTTTGTCGGCATTCGATAAGGTACACGATCTACATCGCAACAACTGATAAAATATCATTTAATAAATGCATAAACTGATAGAAACGTAAATGAGTACTAAAGTTACTACTGATGCTTTATAATTCGTATGACGGTGAGGAATTCTGGTGTTGAGAGTATTTAAATCGCCTTGGAGATGGAAGCACCTGTAGCCGTGCTGCAATGAGCATGCGGAACCTTAACTTTTACGTGTCATCCAACCCACTGCTACAGTGTGACAGATACCCATACACAATAAACAAGAGTTGAGAAAAAGTCTCGTAGACTTTAAGCATCATCATATTTTACTCCACGATGAAAGTTATAAATGTATATCACAAACGTAACCAGGGAAATTTCTCAAGTGAATTCGATCCTCTGAGGCTGAAATAGGTCCCCTTCACCCTACCAAGTGCTAGCACTTACTATTATTTCCCCAAACACTTCACGCCATATGATTACAAATTAAATTTCTATAGGTTCCTTTTACTTTGTAAGGGTGTTGAACTTTTTATGTGCGTGCCTAAATTATTCGTCGATGACGTGACTAGAAACTGACGACTGGATAAAGGAAAATGAGAAAACCCGTCTAGGGAGGAGTGATTTTAAATTTTTTGGGAGGTTAAAGAACTGTAATAAGTCTAATAATAATAGGAAGAGGCATCTGGAAATGACAGTATTCCAGTACACATCATTAGATCATTACGTTTTTTATTTAATGCGATTTTTATATATAGATTTGGTTGATTGATCAAAGCTGTTAAAACTATGTTTTTATATAGTATATCCAGAAAAAATATTATTCAATAATATTATTATCCAAAACTTTAATAACGACATGAAATTAACTCGCACTAAAATTAAACTAGATATGAAAGCGAGTTAACAAAGTTAGGAAGCTTTCTCTTCATCCCAACTAAAACTAAACTATAAATACCTCAAAGGTTCGCCACCACTAGTCCCTTGGAATCCATTCTAAAAATACCGAATCCCTTCTAGGCGACTACGCATGTGTGTAAATAAATACACGTTCCATACCCGATGTATACTTAAAAATATACAGGGTTTGAAACTTAAGTATAGTTGTGAACATAAAACACCCTATTGTCGGACTCTGGAGAGCTTTTGAGAACATTTTATACGCCCCAGTTGGGCACACCTTTCGAATGTTAAAGAAGAAAAAAAAACAAATATACGTAAAGGAGGTCGCGAAACGTAACGGATTTACTTGTGCGGAATTTTAATAGAGACTCTTCGGTAGCTTTAGATGTTATTGATGTGATTTGTGTTGTGTATTGGGTCCGATAGGTGGGAATATCTTAACCTGACAGAAACTTAATTTGAACAAAGATATTACTTTCTCTTTTGTACAGTCACAAAATGAATTCATTATTTTACAAATAAGAGATACAGATAACAGATTTAGAAAACAAACGAACTTGTTTCACCGATATCGTGAATCTTTTTATAGATACTTAAATTGCAAAGATATCAAGATCAGAGCTGCATCCGAGGTTCATTACAGAAAATTCTGGTGTAATTCAAAGATTCGCGATCTCAGTTATTACAAGCGGATAACAATCGATAGCTTGTATCGGCAAAGATCGGATCGTGTTCGTAATTTTCGTATAAACATCGGGGAACAAGGAAATCGATGCGGAAAAAACATGCACCGAGAAAATTGTGAGGCGAGTGAGTTAAACCGTTTATTAGAAACCGTGACCGAAGAGGTTGATTAGTGATTAAGGTGTAACACTGGGGCCAAGGCGCAATCACACGGTTAACCACCACACATACAATAGACTCCTTATTACAGAGAAAAATCCTACAAAACCATTGTAGTTACCAGTTCCGTTTTGGGTACACGGAATGAGGACTATGCGGTAGTAAGCATTAGTCGTTCCCTCTAATCCAAATACCCAAGATAATTACATTGTCACGTACCTCAGTAGGAAGAATAATGATTCGACTAGGATGCTTCAAACGTCAAATATATCAGATTTAAACAGTCGTTATAGGGGATACGATTTTCATACAAATTAAAATACGAAGGAGACGTTTAACCTTATATCAGATTGATGGTGTACCCATGAAACAAATGAGGGAGAGACCAAACCTCGAAGGTCGAAGATGGTTATGTGGAAGTCTATAAATTATACTTTGTCTATGGGCACGATAATCGCACGTAAGGTGGTAAGGCTAACATAATACTGTACATGGGAATGTAAATCACAATCACGACTCAAAAGCAGCTAATACAATAGACGAGAACTATATGAATGCAGAATTACAGGTAGCTGTAATGTGCTATCTTGTTGGAAATATCTGAGCTGGTGGAGCATTATGTTTATGAGAGCTGGTGAAGATAATAGAAGTACTTAAAACAAAATTAATTTTTATGATGTTAAACATTTACATTATTCTGAATAATTTAGTTTTTTTTAACTAGATTGGCTCAGGCTTCACTACAACTCGCCTGATGTTAAGCAACGTTATAATTTACGCTCTAGCGCGCTTGCTTAGAAGAAACCGATTCACCCTCGACTTGAAGACCGATAAATTATAGTTCGACGGGAATAGGCAATCCGGCAAAAAGTTTATTATGAAATAAAGTTATGTATACCTAAATTACATAGATATAAAAGTCCCACAAAAAAACAAAATACCAAATCAAGAACAAGTATTTTGATACATTTTGTGTTGATCAGATATAAGTAATATTATATTCACTGACAAAATAATGTATTAAAATAAAAACACAGCTATAAATTCAAGGTTAATGAATATTAAATCTTAATAACACTGCTTTTGCTAGAAATAATAAAAATATAAATATAAGTTGAATTCTTTCAATTCCTATCTACATGTATAAGCATTTTAATGGGAGTATTATGCAAATGAAGCATTGAAACCTGTTTTTATTATATTTTCTTATTTTAATTCTGTATTTAATGCATTTTGTGCACAACCCACTGCATTTGTTGCACAAATAATGTGCTTTGTACCTGTGGCTTTACCTAGGTAAAAATACAATTTGTTAACGTCAATAAGTTTCTCTGTCCGTTATAGCATGTCACTCGTTTAATCATAAACTTCTACAAGAGATTTCTATACATATTATTATTAGTTCTTGGTAAGCACGCTCCATCCTAGACCGTAATGTTTGCTAACGATCAGGCGAATTACGGACAAGTGCAAAACCATTCCTTGTTAAAAAAAAGAAAAACCTATAACACAACAACCTATAAAACAATGTCCACACCTACTTTTTTTAACCTATACTGTCCCACTCCTGGGCAAAGGTCTATTATATTATTATTCTATTAAACCTACTTATAAAGAAATATATTTCTCATGAACAACAGTCGTATCACTGACTTACACAATGTCTATTTAACATCATTTTGTGCTCTTTGTTGGAAATGCGAAGCCTTATTGTTAGATAACATTTTCGTAGTACTTTGACAAGAGATGGACATATATCTATTAAGTAGTACTTCAATACAATATCGTACGAGTTCAATAACGTTAGGTCTATATGATATTTTATATGAGAAAATAATATACTTAGGTATTGTTCAGTTTTATAGTTTTATACCTAAATATAAATGGTAGGAATTATGTAAAATAATTATATAAGTTATATTTAAATGAATGACATGTAATTGTAAAACATTACCAATAAATTGTTTTATCTGTTTTTTTATCTGTTTTATCTATGAGTCTGGTACTCGTATATGGAAAAGGTTTATATTTTTGTTTTCGTAGTCGAATAGGCTTCATAACAGAGACATAATTCGTTTTATTATTATGCCACAGGTCAAACACTATACTGTAAAACTTTGGACATACCTAGTTTTAAAAAAAATATAGATCTAAACTATTTGTATTCCAAGAAGAACCCTAACAACACAACGAAATAATTCTACAGTCTATGGAGTACAGACACAAATTAACACTTTTGGTATATACGTTCCTAGGTTTTTATTAATTTTTCAGCCTCCATAGGCAGATAATGAAGGAAACCATGAATTGTTCCATCATTACATTCATAAATATTCAAGTCCTGTACAACAATGGTAATGTGGGTGTTGAACCATACTTTCTACCCACGGACCGTGATCATTTTACACCATAGACTTTACAAACACGAGGCACCTAAAACGGACTTCCATCTATCATACTCAGAATAAATCTAAAATCAACATAGGTACATATAAAACGATCGCGACATCACATGCTGGTCCCAAGGGAAGACCTGCATTATTTACATTATTTATATTCTAGAATGCATGGCAGGTTGTAAGCGAGACTTATGTAAAGAATACATTAAATATTGCATAAACAATTCAGGACTTGAAATAATAAGCGATGTGTTGCGTCAAATTTGTAACTCAATAATCACGGAATTGGATATTTTCCATTTTTATTTTCAGTTACAGTGAGTTGTCTATCGGGTATGATGTTGCTATTTTACACAATTCATACACAAACTTATTTACAACAGCCTACAAATTCGCGGAAACTTTGTATACAATCTCAAATGTTTAGGAGAATAAACCCGTATAAATAATGTACGTGTCGGTGTAATTTCAGACAGGTAAAGTAGGTATGGGAGTTCGACGAAAGTCAAAAATAAAATTAATTCAATATTTCCTTATAGGTACTCAAGATACCAAGTTTATCTTGGTGTTTCATTGAGTATAATTAACACTGAGAAAATATACTTTTAACAGGCAATTTTAAAAATATATGTTTTACCTACTGACAGAATATACAGGAATTTTCATTATCCTCATACGTAGGTAGACACATATTATTCAGTGTTTTCATATAATTACTCATACGCTTTTGTTTTCAATCTATCTGACAAATATAACGTAAATCTCTTATAATTAGTTATTTGTCACAAAAAAAATAATTCGAATCGACCCACCCGACAGAACGCGAAGAAATGCCATAGTTATTTTTTCCATAATTACATTAGTGTTATATTAACCCATATCAAAGTGTCGTGTCATTTCAAGTCATATGGAAACTCCACAGCAGAATTGGTCACTCTCATACAAACTTACTTTATTAAATAATCGTTTTATAGTGTTACCACATAAAGTGTCCACGACATATTGCACCAGTGGTGTTGACCACACACCTTGCTCAAAGCGATACATGGTAGCATGCTGTCATGTTTTTGCATATACATTATATATACATACCTTGTTTACATTAGTAGGGGCGCCACTATCAACGACAACCGAATGCACTCAATAAAATCGACACAATCTTATCCGAGAATAATATAATAATAATAATAATAATTTTTTATTTCAGTGAAACACTTATGAACTATAACAATATGTTCACTGCACTCCACTCTAGGATAACCTGGGTTGTGGAGGGCAGGCTATGTTATTTATAAATGAATGTACAGTTTACTTAAATACATTAAAAATTCAGGTTCCAATCCTGCCGGTAGTGATGATTTTTTGCTCATTTTCCAATGAAAAGTTTAAATTAAAAACACTTAAGCACTTGATAAATAACTCATAACAATATATCATTATATGCCACGCCAAAATGTTCAGGAACAGTAGAAACTTTTATGTGTGCAGGTATTGTTAAACATTGTTAATCTCAGATATGAGTTGCTTGATTAGCTTCTGATAATAAAATTCCATGGTTGTTTGAATTTCTACAATACACTGGTATCAGGCAAAGAATGGCCTTTTAAAATGCATTTTGCAAAAGTAATTTCTAGTTTTAGTTTTGTTCCTTAATTTAAAATCAGTACATTTATCATTAACATACAAAGTACACAAGAGATAAGATTCTATTTCAGTACCTTAGTATCCAATTTTGGTGGAAGTGTACGCTGGGCTGTACACTAGGCTTGCCTGTGTCGTACAGCCCAATTGCACTAGTATCCACTAAAATACTAAAAATCTAAAAATTAAACTTATTTTCTAGGTTTTGAATAAAAATTTGATACATAAACAAATTTCAAAGAAAAGTAAAACACTGTTAATGTCAAGTAATGGCTATAGAAACAAACATTTTGGCCGAACTCAGTGTTGTCATAGGAAAGTCCACAAAGTACCCGTACTACTTGTTTGATGTGTGTTTTGTTCGTATGAGATGATTGTTTTTGTTTTTGTTGTTGTGTAGTGTGACTGGAGATAATTCAAAGTGCATATATATATACATTATATATATCATTTTGTATTGTCGTTAGTGTTCTAGTTTTGAATGGAAGAGGATGTCTCAATTATCAGTGGATTAGATATCTCCTCTTAAAATTTAATGTTATTTTCAATTATATAGAATTAGGCCTAGTATTGTAAAATTAAGGTTATTGTGTCGGGCTATTTCTATATATATATATATATTTTTTTAACTAGGTATAAGACCCAAACGCTTTAAATATTTACTTGTTGTAAAGATTCGTTCCGTGTCATAGTAGTCATGTGTCAATAGCCATGTGGTAATTTTCTTTTTACATTTATATCGTGTGTCGGATAATATTTGTAGTTCGTCATCGATTATTTTGTAAAGAAAAGGCCCTTTATATAAGAAAGAATTTTGGACAACAGTATTCATTGCACGAGGTTTGTGCCATGTGGTATATCGAGAGGTTACATGTGCTAATGGTTTCGCTGATTTATGGAAGCGGAGTGTCACTGCTAATATATATAATTGACGAACGGACAGATATTCAGTTTCTTTGTAGAGTAGGTTTGTTGGGTACCTGAACGGTTTTCTATAGGCTACTTTTAGAATAGCTCTTTGGGCTATTTCAATTTTCTTTAGTCTGGTTTTGGCTGCAGATCCCCAGCAAACAATACAATAGTTGAGAATGGACTGGCATAGCGCTATATACACAATCTTTATGGTTTTAGGATCAGAGACTGCGCCAAGACGTTTAAATATATGTATCATTTTACGAAGCCTGCTATATAAGGAGGTGATGTGTTGCTGGAATTTAAGGTTCTGGTCTATTGTTACCCCAAGGTATTTTATATGATCCACACATTGGAGTTCAGGACAGTCGCAGGTGCTTCTGTAATTTTGGCGGTCTGCACAAGAGTGTAGTTTAAGGGAGATGGCTTTCGGTCGTGTGCGTTCTGTAGCCCTAAATGCAATGTATTTCGTTTTACTGATATTTAACGTAAGCAGGTTGTATTGGAGCCAATTTGCCACTTGAGTCAGACCCTGCTGCGCATACTCCACCGCTTCTTCCCAGCTGTGTAATCTGTTAATTGATATGTTTAACATTGGATAATTGCAGATTGTTATCAAAAAATAATATTAACGTTTGTGTAATGCCTGAGAAATAGACCTATGTACTTACATTTTATGCAAATTTAGAATAAAGAATCAATAAAATATCGAGAATGAAATATACAATTGAAACTTCATTGTATTCAATTACGGAACCATGTAAGGCAGCCCTGGAGAATCTTTCCCAGAGAATGGTCACAGGCGGGCAACGAGACACGTATCATACGCTCAATTACACCTTGTGAGACGACAGACTGGCGGCCGGCTCCCTTCGACCGACCAAGTCGCGCTATCCCTTCCCAGCCATACCCTCCTGGTACCTCCGTATTAATAGCACAGGTGAACTGAACTTAATAAGGCAGCAGCTGTGTCGCTAATATGATACAAAACTGCTTAATCCAAGAACTTATTCGGATTCTCTCCTTTTCTTATAGGCGAAATAAATTAACGTCCCCCCACTACTCTGCAAATAAATCTCCGCGAACCGGGTGTCAGCTATTCCAAGTGTAATTTAAACTCGCAACGGGGCGAAAATTATTTTATTGTCTGCGAAATGGCATCGGATTTAAGTTCGGATGAACGTGTATGCAATACAGAGACAATTTCGCTCCCCTGCTGGTAGCGGACATCTGGAATCACTGCAAATAACTTGAGCGCGGTCTCACTTGGAGTGTTGGACATTCTTCGGCTCGCTTTACGAGGAATTCTAGATGTGAGAAGTCCACCCAACACGCGATCGTGTGAGACAGATTCGTATTGCAGCGAACCGTATTCGCTGAACGCAACATTTTATCAAGTTGAATTAGACACTTTCAAAAAATACCATGCGAACTTGGCTGCATTCTAAAAAAATATTAACAAAGCAATTTGCAAAACAAATAAAATAGCCATTCCGGCGCGGTCGAGACGCGTAACGCGTACAATTCTTGAAATTATCTTAAAGCACCGTAACAATAATAATGTGTTTCCTCGACGAATGAATTTTAAAAATGCACGACCGGAAAATGTTAGCAGAGAGCGTCGCGTCGCGAGGGGCTGAAGGAAAACATTTCAGCGCCGCGTTGCCAAAGGGCCAGAGTGGCAGGAGCGAGGTTTTGTGCCAGACTGGCGCATTTATTAATCCCACGCGCACTGTTCCCCGCATATGTAGCGAAACAGGATTAAGAGAATAATATCGCTAAAGTCGCTCTTCAAACCGAGAATACGTCTAGACGTGAAACAGATGCTGTGAAAAGTGCTGAGTGGATTTAAGTTGTCGTGTCATAAAGCGCAGTCTGTAGCAACTACTGGCTTGTTTGAAAGTAAGCCGTAGTCTGCAGCTTATGTTGCCATCTGACGGTGGCTGCTCTGTGCTAGACGGAGCGGCACACCCAATACATTACTAGGTCCCTGAACTTGAGAGTCGATTGCGGGATATATTATTAGCCCCGCGATAGCACGAGTCAACAAGTATAAACAACGTGTGGAGGAACTGTTTTATGGACGTGATGACTTGTTTATTGTGACCATATGCGCGCTCTGAGATCTTGACTTTATCTGCAGTACACGTATACAGCTGATAACTCGTAAAATTATCAATAAATATCCTATACGAATTCCGTGTTGAGCTTGAGGCCCTTGTCTAATTTTGCTAAGCCGTTTTGACGTGACTAGATAAATAGATAACAAATATGTAATCGACATAGTCACGATACTTAATATTTATAGATAAATCTATATTTATTTTATTTATTAAATTATGAGTAATACTAATCAAAGAGGAGAAAAGGAAAGCTTGATTATTTCGTGAGATATCTTTTTAACAAACTGACGTCAAACTTGAATGACGATTATTTGGTTATTACATGACAATTAAGTTTTTCATTCATATTGATGACGACTCACTAAGTCATAAGACACATAGGTACACGTGCGTATGCAAAGTATTTGACGTAAATTAATCACCAATTAAGGACAAAGTGGTAAATGTTTGGTTAATATGGCTTATTCTTATTAGGTTTTAAACGATACTTTGATTCTAAACAATTACAGATACTATCAGCAACTGTTCTAGAAAGAAAACAAGGTTTATACGAAACAAGAAACTCCAACCATGTAGCAGTCCTAAGAAGACATGTGGAAAAGTTCCAAGTAAACGAACACGAAACTGGTAATCTGGGTCAACCTGTGTGTCCTTTAGCTTCTCAATTTTCAAGTAAATATGTCCCTCTGGGGTTAAGAAACTTGGAAACTAACGTTTGCTGTCCTTTCTTACATATCCGTGTCAGTGTAGTTATGGATTTTTGTGAAACAAAAGTAGGGAAGTAAGTAACATTGATTTTATTTTTGGCGGTCTGACGACAGGCGCTCAACGACTGTCAAAGTTTACCAACTCTCCCAATATTAAGTCCCTTTGAAGTCTCGTAAATCAGCGCTCGGTATTTGATGGGGAGTTCAATTTGTGGCGATTCTTGAGTAAGCTTTGTTAACAGAGTTCTGGAATCGGAATCAAGGTAAAGCCGGTCACAAGGAAAGTTCCCACATTGGGTTATTACATTTTCCTTTGTGCTACCCTCGCAATTGTACAACAATTTTGTTCACACTGTACTGGACGTGTGTGTGTACTGGGTACCTTGGAACCTTGTTATTAGTTCGCAAACTAGTAAATTATTACTAAATATTATTAGTGACTTAAAATGTGGATTGTGGAAAATTTGTGTAATTACATAACTAGTGAAAATATGAGCTCCACTAAGTTAAATTCTAGTTATAGCTTCGTGTTTGAACATAAACAATTTACATTCGATGCGATAATGCTGGACTGATATTTCCGCAGTATGATCGTAACAAAACATAAATTCGTAAGTCGTCATAGAGAAAATTATTACAATTTTGCATTATAAACTGTAGAATTTAGTTATTAGCAACCTTGACGTTTAAGTGGAGTGATTCAAGTGATTTTACTTAAGTGGAGTGATAAAAAAGCGAAGAATTCAACACTCCAATCATTGAAAACATCTCAGAAGCGATAACCCCCGCAGCGACGCAATCAGCACAATCAGCCCAAGACAAGTAAAGGCAATTTAACCACTTATGTTCCACTTGACATTAATGCTGGCAACGACGTCCCCGTCTTTCAGTTTGCTGAGTGAAGTGTAACAGACGTGAGAATCGCTGTACCTATTATAGTTGCAGAGATTGCATGGCACCCGGTCATTGAGACGACCTAATGGCACAGGAGTCGTGTAACAACTGCAATTATTGTACAAAACCACTCCTATAGCATTAGGGAGCCCAGTTGCGCTATTGTCAAAATGTCGAACACTCTTTGATTTGAGGGGTTCTTTGATTACTAGTTATATTGTACCGAGATCTAAGAAAGGGTGTTGGTACTAACCCTTTCTGCGAGATTTACTACAATTTTCATCAAGCGAATTGGTAAGGACAATTGCTTTCTGCCTCTGAACATTGGGGTCACAGTGATCCCAGATTTCAACGAACATCTAATGAATAATAATAATAATAAAAATGTTTATTGGACACACAAACTCTTATAATATTAACACTTATTAAATTATTTACAATACATGACGGGAAATAAATAAACATCGTTTCATTGAAAATTAATAACACTTTTCGAGTATACCTTTTGACAGAACGATGCCCATGTCCAAAAGGAAGTGGTCGCTTAACGAAATTATTGTGGTAGACAACACCGCGAACGGAGGTGAATATCCGTCCCAATAAATTGTGAAGCCATGGATAATAATAACAATCGATACCTGGGTCGAGGGGTCAGTGATCCACATCGGATTTTATGACAACCTTGCTTTGGGATAATCATGTCATGTCACATCAAAACGTGCCTTCTGTGGTTATTTCTCTTCCGACTTCGTGAGAACTCGGTTTCGTGAATAGGGAATCATTCGAACTTAATTCAACATTCGCTAAACCCACACTTCTAAGATAAAATAGAAGCATAAATAATAACAGCTGTAGTTTGAAAAGATAAAGATTTTACAACTGTCAAGTTTGAATAACCAGTTTACAAGGACAATGAGATTGAAAGTGCGAACGTCTTCAATTCGAGGTTCTCAGGCAAAGTTGATTGAAAGTCAGAACCAGATAACACACTCAGCCGTGCCACTTTCTCTAAACCTCTTACCTAAATTCTGAATAACGAATGCCAATGTCGACATCTTAAAAATATGTTTTGGCTAATATCGAAACGGCTTATGAATAATTCTATTTTTTTGGGCACGCTGTATTAATCAAAACGCAACGACATCACTAGACATTATTTTTGAAAAATATCTATTCTAAATATCTTTCTAGAAATAATTTAGCCACGAGGGACGGCAAGAGAGCAATGATACGAAAAATATAGGTAAAAAGAACTATAAATGGAACCTAACTACAGAAACATGGCAATAAAATATTGCACGGCTCGTTAACTCGACTCAAAGCCGTGAAACCTTTTTTCTACGTTCTTTATAAGTCAAAACGTGTTGCCTAGTGATGTAGAATATTGTCGAAAAACATAATAAATAAATAAAATAAAATAAAAAAGCCTTTATTCATCTACACATTTGATATTTCATTAAATTGCACACTTTATTATTACATTATTATCACCACATTCATTCATTTCACTATTTCTTATTTTCTTGTCGAAAAACATAGTAAGACTTATTTTATACAACTGATTCAGTTGATTGACATAGCAAATAAATCCAAAAAATACATGCAAGTAAGTCGACTAATATAACGATAGCCAAATAATATTATCACGTTTCATATTTCGTGCATTATGTTTACTTTGATCAAGAAGGAAACCGCAATAATTAAACACGTAAGTAAATATCTGAGTCTAATTAGTCAGGTGACGTACAGAAGCGAGGAACAGACAATAGCTTTGAATATAAGAAAAACATAAAACAAAAGGAACTAGCAAAAACATGGTTCAAACGCGTCACGTCTCATTATAAGGCATCCTGTGGTGTCAACTCAAAACATATTTGAAAACACCACATCAAACTCTATTAAAAAATCAAATATTAACATTTGCCGATGGCTTTGCCTGTAATTTGTATTGGAATTTCACTTTCGGAACTCTACAGAAAAAGCTTGTAAAAAAGAGTAAAACTGGTAAGGTAAGTAAAAACTACCAATAACGCAAGAAGCTTTACGCCTTTCAAACTTTAACGTTACGTACAGATAGAAACCCACCCTAAACTATAAAAAAAATCTTTCAGAAGACTTGATAACCTTCTTTTTTTGGAAGTCGGTTAAAAAGAATAAACTAAGATATTACACAACTCTTTAGTACTGAAATAAAACTTTCACTTCCGTGTGAGTTAGTTAAATAATACAAATTAGAGACAATAGGAATATTATGCGAAAAATTATGTGAAAAAGTTACGTAAAAGAGGTCTGTGTGAATTTGATTGAAAAAAATTACTTATTACATAAAATATCACGAGTGAGAGTAATTTAAAACAGAAATACTATTGATGCAATTTATTAGGCTAAGAAGTAATTAATCCGTTTATAAAATCTTCGAAAAGTAGATTAATAAATAGTTTTCTAAAGCAAAGAATATGAACCTAGTCCCTGACACGAAAAAGTGATTGAGAACGAAATTTTGCAGTTATGTATCAGTATTTTTTTTTTGTTAGAGAATACAGTCATATTTTGCAGGGACATGTTTTCCTAACATAATGAAACGAAATATTTAAAAACGAGTACAGTACATACTTCGTCCGCTCCTTTGTTACACGTGTAAACTCAACAACAGTGTTGAAAACACGTTTCCAACGAAATTGCGAGAGAAATTTAAATCAAATCTATACCAAGTTGGAATTACAATATACGTTTTCGTTTTAGGTGTAAAGATAATTTCTTACCGGCTGTCGGGTTTACATAACTCGTACCTGAAACATAGAATTGTAAATATAACTAACTTGTTAATGTATATCACAGAGCTGGTAAGGTACTCGTAATATGCAGAATATTTTTATGCAGTTTAAATCAAACATTTTGGTAAGAAAACTTTTATATTATAAGCACCCGTACTATAGGTATACGTATCGATATGCTGGTGCGATACTAGACCGGGCCATACACAACAATATATCAAATAAGTAGATTTGAAAATGATAGTCTATAAATAACTGCAAGTTATCGCTAGATCAATCGAATTAGGTTTCGTAAAGCCTCATTATCGAACCGTCACACTCCATCGAGCGAAATAGCTGTAGATTATCTTTACCCGAGACAAAAGATTGTGTAAGTTGTTTTAACAGCATCTATGAATTCTATAAGCCGGCCATTGTTTGGCCGTTTAACTGTTTTCTATAATAGCCGATCTCATTGTTGATTTTACTAACGCGATGCGACTTTTATTTTGGATCTGGTTCGTGAAAAGATTCGATCGGGCGATAGTTTTCGGGTAACGGCTGTTGGAGGTCAGCGCACTTATATCGTTGGAGACGCAGTGCCATTCCGTGTTTATGGTGTTTTATCAGGGTACTGTAGCGGCCTTTTATACTTTGAAGCTCCCAATATGGTCTTAGTTTCGCCAGGTAACTGATAAGATAACTATATCACGATTCTTGAATTTTAACTCGTTTATACAATAAAATCACAATATTAGAAAAAATTGTATGAAAACTCGATTTGTTTTTTTAGACTAGATTCAAATGTAAGTGTTAATCAGGCAGTTAACATTACAATCATTTATACAAGATCATTCACGGTAAACTCTTTTGTTAGGGACCGAGCAAGCCCCTTTGATGTTACTCCCCGAAATTATACATCGAAAGAAAATACGAACCCTTTTCAACGAAGCTCGTCTATCCATTGATTTATCACGCACATTTTAACATCCAACATGTTAATACAATAAAATGCCCGGAATAAAACAGCTTTACGTTGCATAGATCCGGTAGTTAACTCTAAAAAGGCGTAATGGTTTTAGCTTTCGACGAGTACTGTAAGTGGTGGCCATAAGTCACCGAGTTGAAAGGTTCGGAGATTTATGAATATCGGCGAGGCGGTGGCTAATGTACTTACATAATTTGAATATTGCTCAATATCAAGAAGACCCTGAGTAGGCTGGAAATGTAATTGAATTGTAATAAGTAGAGGCAGGCGATGGGTCAATGCTTTTAGCCCGAGACAGCACGGTCACGCACCGTTAATGACGCTTTGTGGACGAAGCCTTCGTGTCGACTGCGACTTTCATACGGCCAATGTACAAAGGAAAATAATAGGACCGTGGTCTCTGAACTCTAATAAATCTCGCGCGACAGCGTTTCTGACTAATTTTATAGGAAACACGAACGCTAACGTAAAGTAAGCGTGTCGAAAATATTGTGAGCAAAAAACTCTGTTATGACGTTAACACATTAAACACCATTACCATGCGAAGACGGAAGCACAACTGTTGTTAACCATCAATTTGTAAGAACAAAAATGTTTCCTAAATACATCACGGCAGAGAAAAACAAAACAAAGTAATCATAAATATTTTAAACATAATCTTGTTAATGGGTGTTGAAGCCCGCATGAGCTGCACAGCCACCATCGCTGGTAATCTCGTGCCAGCTACAATTTTATTACCGAGCGATGATGAAGCCGATTAACTAGTACATTGCCGCTTGTTAATTGCTTTTCATTTAGGATTAGATTTGACACCCTTTGAACTACCAATCACTATGGATTATATATGTACTTAGTAGATATTTAAACGATTCGATCAACAGTTTTCGAGTGTTAACGATGATTTCATAAAACGAGACGCAGTCGAGATTTGAAGTATTTACAAAGCCTACTAAAAGGGCCACTTATTTGAAGATTGGGTTTTTTTCCATTACGAGCCTTTCCTCTTCAAAATAAGTGGTTTTGTTCTGAACTGAAAGATTCAAAATTGGCGCAAAAACTGTTGACAATTCGTTTCTTATTTCTTTTAAATTATGCATTGGCTTAACCTTTCAACTGCAGATTTTACTTCAGGTGTACCGTTCCAAATGATCCTTGACACAATGACGTGTAACTCGGGTTTAGAAGCAAAATGTCTAAATCCGTCGACCTCCTTAGCACTGTATTTATGGGAGAAGATTACAGTGTAATCGCTTTTAGTTCCGAAAGTCATCAGCATCACCGACCCACAATCAACAAGTGTTCATAATGTCTGTAATCTCCTAAACCTCTCTCGTGTACATGCTATCAGTTGACAGTGCTTCCGTCGGCGAAGACACACGGAAAACCTTTTCCTGTGCGTTCAACGGTCACGACTAAAATTACCTTGATTACATTTGCTTCATTATGTAGCGGATCCACGCGACACTCGTTGCTAGCGCATTCCTTTTGTTTCATATACAAGTGCGTGCTTTACCACACAATGAATCTTTTTGGCTCTCGACAAAATGGGGTCTTATATGTCGAAAGTGTCGGTATACATGCACTGTACTGGCTTCTAAATGTATGGAATGAATCTAGTCTGAAAGAGTATGTATGCCAGCAATATCCTCAGACCACCTATCAGGGTCTTAAGGTTCCGTTATCTCAGATTAATCATTCACGTTCAATGTCAAATAAAAATTAATCAATGTGGGCTTCGAATTCGAGTTTGACATCTTATGCAATAAGTATAAGTCAAACAACGTTGTCAGTTGTTATCTTGACATCTTCATCATCAAGTGATCGCTTGTGCCATTGTGATCTGTTAACCAGAAGATTGCGATATAGTTAATGGTGTGTACAAAATCTTCTGACAGGTTTGATCGCAATCAGAGCTCAGCCTATGCGTGGCTCGATGGACTGGATGGACGTTCTTCTATAATCTTTATAATTGCATTCTCATAAAGATTATAACAGAAGAACTGTTATGAGAACAGGCATGGCTTAAAAAAAAAAAAAAATTGCCAAAAGTCCGTGATTGTATAAAAATATCTACTTACACATTAAGTAATTGTTGCCCACATGTAGATAATAATTGTATTGGGAAATCATATACTTTGTAGAGATATTAGTAGTAAAATGTTTAAGCACAGGGAACAGATATTTTTTTTTAAACAATGTACTACCGTCCATCATATTTTGTGAGGTTTGGACGGCGCACCTAAATAGAAAAGCGCATATAAAAGCACTTCGAAAACAGAACACATCCATCTACTTCCATGCAAGATTGATGCGAGCCACGTTAGGAATAGGAAATAGTGCATTCAACAAACACCAGAGTACCAGACTCGAAGCGACTGTGAGAATTGTCAAACAATACACCTCACTGTTGACGTAATCTAACGGAGCGTCCGTGACAATGAATTGATTAAACATTTATACAAACACTCACACCCGACTCGAAATGGTGAAGCCAATTACATATAAGAAATGGTTTCGGACAACCATTATCGCTCGGATAGGCGGATGGTGTACTGGACAAACACACTCAGGTGGCGACTTCCCCGAAGCGATGCGACGGCTGGAAGAGTGTACAAGCCATAAATATTAATGACAAACAACGATTCTATGGCCGGCATAGGCGCACGGACGGGTCACCGGCCTGTGATCTGATTGTTAGGATACGCATTTCCCAGATGTAATTACGAACGCTTGAACAACTAATATGCGCAAGGAGACGGAACGAGCTCGATGAATAATACATCGCCGACAGCCGAGCAACAAAACGAAGAATCCGAGAAAGGAGTGAGAAAAAGTGACCTAAAACGAATGAATGTAGTCAATCACATTTGACTGCTCCGTTAGATTAGTTGGTAGTGGCTCTGCCTGCTAATCTAGGGGTGCGGGTTCGATTCCCGCATGGCACAAGTAATTCTGAATATTAAAATTTGTAATTACTTGTGTTAAGTCTGGTCGTTTCTATGTATAATAAGTATGTATTTACAAAAGAAAAAGTATATATGTATTATATCCGTTATCTAGCACCCATGATACAAGCGTAAGCTTAGTATGGGGCTAGATGGCGCTGTGTGATATGTCCTGAAATATTTAAAAAAAAAAAAAAAAAAAAAAAAACATTAGTCGAAACGAAAACTGTTTCTTATTTACAATAAACAACGTTAACCTAAATACATTAGTTGGTTCAATTTGGCAGCAGATAAAATTCTCCAACCGGTTAAGCTCATGACAGGTCGAGCCACATTTCGCAAAGTATCTACCTTCTCACATCGATTTATTGAAATTAGAGTCGATACAATAAATTAAAAGTGAAAGCGAAATTATTGGGTCAAGTGTCTTTAGCCGGATAGAGGCAGTTCGAATAGCCAGACACGTGAAATATATGGAATGGATAAATATACTGCAATTTACAATTAAAACTTAAATTTCTCGTAACCATTATATAGATAACCCAATTAAAGTTAACCTAAAGTTAGGTAGTATTTTCCTCACTGGAGTAATGGCTTGTTTGAATCGAGACGTGATTCATCTCACAAGCATCCATTTAAAATTCAAATTTATCGTCTCCGCTATGCCGGACCCACATTTAGGACCACATACTTGCTAAAGAATATTAAATGAAGATGTATAAAGGCCAAGATAAACAATGTTATGAGAATATTCAACGTTGATAAAAGCGATGTCAGCTGTGGTCAGGTCATAAATCGGAACTAAAACATCGAACCAGGGTCAGTATCCTCTATGTTGCTATGAGTGATAGTTCAGTTGCAGACAATAAAGCAGATTGCCATAAGACTACTGCCTCCTCTGTCAATAACGCTTTCAAATAATAATAGAGTGTCATTGAACAAATTACGGCCATGCCACTCCTGAATTCTAGGTTAACGTGTTTAATCAAAGCTCAATCAAGGAGCGTTTGATAAAATCGTTCTTGGTCCCATGACACTTATGTATAAAATGTGGTACTAAGTGCAGACGATGATAAAGAGTTATTGTGTGGAATTGACAGCTTGTGACCCTCGCTAGGTCACCGGACGTTCTCATCTCGCTCAATGTAAGCATTGTGGCCTGCCCGCTGTCGCAACATCTTGTTATGAACACTTTCGTGGTCGTAACGCATGAATTTGGTAACGCAATCATTTCATTGCCATATAAAGTCACAAAATTTTGGAAAAGTGCGATCAAATGTGACTCTCAATGTTTTCCTTAATCTACGAAAAGGATGGTTTTCGTTAACGAAATTGAGATGTAAAAACAGCTACACGTTTAACTCTGATGGCTGAATGTATCGTACAAATTTAAAACATGAAATAAAAACAATTCTCAAGCTAGTAAAGAATGTTCTTAAAGGCACATTTCACGAAGAAAATTTAAAAACCACAATTGGATTTACAGCGAAGTAAACAATGCATAACGTAAGAGTGAAAATGACGAGAGAATTTGTACGTAGAAAGCGTGATCAAATAACTCAAATAAGTGCGGACATTTCAAAAACAAAACGTCGAAAATTAATGTGCGCTGAATGTGATACAACATTCGCCGGGTGAAATATAAAACGACGTGTGAAAGGAGAGCATTGTCTGTGTAGAAAGCAACTGCAATTTGAACAGCGAAATATGTCTAATTTGTGAGCTTACATCATTCTCGGTAATTAAATTAAGTTGGGCGTGTGGGTTTGGTTATTGAATGAGAAAGATTCGGAGATGTAACAGTACTTTATTAGAGGCAGCGAGATAAAAAGCGATAAGGTTCATGGAGCTCGATCAGACTTGTTTAAACATGTTTGGGGACCAGGTTTACGATAATTATTATGTTCAGTGTCATTTAAGGAAATATCAAGATATGTAAGGTTCTCTGTTCAGTAGTGTTAGGTACTCGTAAACAGCCAGTAAAGGTAAATAGTCTTCATAATATTATTGTCTTATAATTATTTACGGATTAGAATATTGTTAAGTTACTTACCTGTAATTATATCATTAGGCTAATAGGGAAATTAGGTAAAGCTATGTACCTATTTATAAAGTTGAAACAGCTTTCACAAAATTCCAAATGAATTGAACACGCAGAATAGGAGTCCCTTTTAGTTATGGAGTTGGCAGCCCCTCTTGAGTTGGATCAGCTGTCTCTTTCTCGCATACGGGACTCACCCTCCGTTCATGGAATCGTGGGATAATTAAATATTTATGTCATCACTGAAATTTGCCTTCAGCTTATTTAAAGATGGGATGTTTAAGTTAATTAACATTCACATAGAATCTTTGAATGGGCACCGAAATTTCAGATTTCTGAATTATATACATACAATGTAAGTGTGGCGTTTATATATTTATGCATTTAAAGCAGCAGAATAATTAACCATTTTAGTGCATACAATATGTAAAAGGATATTGATGGGATATATTTAGACATTTGCGGGATTCATGACAATACAACAATATCCTAACATTATTATATTTCCTCAAACATCATTGGAAATTGTATAGGAATAGAACATGTAAGCAGACAAACCTGAATAATTAAGCAAATCCTAATGCAGCAGAAGCATCCCGTAGACTAATGTAAGCACTGTCACGAACTTAGTTAAAATAAACGATGCTGACACTACAGTTAACAATCACTTTAAATAGTATCCGATTGGGTCGAGTGCACGAATACTTCCAGCGAACCAGTCAGTGGATCCAATGGGGCATACGCGAAAACCGATAGCACATTATTATGAAAATTGTTTAACAAAGCTCGATCACGAAAGCTTTGCCTAGACGAACGGTACGTACGGCCGCAGCGAGTGTTGGAACGAGACTGCATCACGCGGGGGAGGCAGTGGTCGCGGCGGGGCGCGGGGGGCGGTGGGGCGCGTCGGCAGGCACTGGCGTCGGACCAGCCCCGTCTGTGTCACTGCCGCTGATATGATAACGAATGTATACAAAACCCGAGATACCAATCCAAAAACTAGACAAGATGAATGAACTCTTGTTTGAAATACCTTACATTCTATCATCCAGCTAAATATCACAAAGTAAGACACATTACAGCCATTTGAAATAGATTCATGGCTCGGCAATAAAGGGGCTACCGAAACAGATGTGTATTAACAAAGCGACTAACAAAAATAAACAAAGAAACGTAGCCATTCAAAGGGGAGCATAGGATTCGTTTTAAACCACATTTAACTTTCTTCGACATTTGAATCTAAATAAACACGCTTCAAGATTAAAACCTAATAATAAAATGAAGCCAGTTTGTTGTAATTATAATATTTTTCCATATATTACATTTACAGCTACAGAAGTAAGTACTTGATTATATCAAACAAGACATTACAGTAAAGCATCTCAAAGAACGAAATATTGTCCGAGTTTAATTATTTTCCTTCAATACAAGATTCAATAATAGAAAAACTGATGTCATCCACAAAATAAATAACAATTGATATTAAACATTCGTCGTAAACCGTAATGCTATCGTAAAAGCAACAGCGAGCCACAATACCTTAGTCATGGTAAACAGTAAAAAAGCTCACGTCCCGTTTAATGAACGCACTGTAGCTGATTCATACGAGTAAAGTCGTAAAATTAAAGTGCTCAGTCAACCAGCAAGTCCATTCCCAGCTCGCGACCAATCGATACGATTTGTAATAATTTAAATTAAGGAATGCAACAGAGACGAGATTTTGACGAGAGCAGCGGCCCGAGAAGAGACTGCGGTTTAAATATCATTTTATTAACTTGAAAAATCTTCGACAATTGACTTAAGTATGTTTGTGAACACTTTCGATTAGTCAGCATCTGTACATACATTATTATATAGGTAGAGTTGTTAACACAGTCTGAGGATCGTCTTTAAAAACTTCAACAAAAACTATCTGAGCCGATATTGTCAAATTATGAAGACAACTCTCGATTAAGTAAGTTACCTACTAATTAAACTAAAATGAATAGATAAGAGCATCGCTGCCACCAACAGTCATACTGGTTAACCGACACACAGGCATACAGACGAAACTTATAACGCTAATCTTTTTGTCAGCGTCTAAAAGACGAACAATGTAAATCATTCAACGTTATTGACTCACGTCCAGTCATTACTTGAATAGCGAATCTGACGCAGATGGCACCGAAACGGCAATAAATTAAGTCACGGCACGGGTGTCTTCGGGTATGCTAGAGCTTTTGTAGCTTCTTTTGATCGTTTAATATAACCAACCAAATAGCCGAACAAAATCAGGTGAATTAGATTCTAAATCTGAGTCTTGGTATGTTTTCTTTATTTTGGCCGTTGAATTCAAAACTATAACGACTAAGTATATCCACCACCGTCTATAGGAGCTATATTATAATAGTGTGTTATTGGGAAAATCACGTCGTGTGTTTTTTTGGCACATTTAAACTAAAACACTGTTCAAATTTGCAAATAAGGATAAAAAGAGAAAAACTTTAAGCAAAAGATTAGACTGTGTGAAAGTTAAGTGTCCCTACCGACAAAGTGAGGTCATAAAAATATACGAGGGCCACGCCCGAACACCAAACGTCGGCAGCGGAGTCCGAAATTTGCCTGTACTCATTGACAATGTAATTTCAGACTCCTAGCTGCTTTCTTCTATCTTTTATTTTCGGACTTTGACCATAGCGCTTGAATAATGAGTATCCCACCAAAAACATGTAAAAAACTAGCCAAGTCTCGATAGAGCTGCTTGTTTATCTCTAGAAAAAGTCGTGCCATATCTAATGTTCCTTATTGCAATTTCTTTATTATTATGGTTAAGGCTAGTTTCAGGCTAATTTTTGACAGAACCAGTTCAGCTCGTAACAACAAATCATAAATACAAAGATAAACCATTCTGTCAATCAAATTCATCCGCACATATCTCGTGATATTTGCATTTGATCTATTAGGTAATAGATATTTGAGATTCAAATTCATTTTTTTTTTATTAACTAAAGAAATAAAATACATACATGCACATACGAGGTACATATTAATATAAAAATAACCTTAGTAATACCTAAACGACATGGAATTAACAATGTTACATACTAAGTACATACATGTGCGATTCTAGCGGACCCTGAACTAGGCAATGCCTGAGGCCCAGGAAAGAATTACATATTTGAGGTAAACATTATATTATAGTTTATGTGTTTGATGTTTTTTTGGCCATTTTGATGCGTCCTTAGAATATTGTGCCGTTGCTTGTTGTATTTTCAAGCGACATTTGGTTAGCAAACATAAGGAAGATTTATTGCAAAGCCGCGTGTGTGGCAACGCCTTTATCTTTGCCGAACGCTCCGTCATGTGTATAGATTCTTTTCACAGGCTCATGTCTGTAATATTATGTAAATTAACACGCACTAATTTTAACAATTTGCCAATAGTTTATTTTGTTTCAAATAATTAATTAAAAGGTTTTGTTATCACATGGTGTGTAAGATATGGCATAGCAGTAGTGAAATTAATAAATTAAGCTTTACATTCGCGCTCGTCATGTCATGATTTTAATATGTTAGAAATATTTACGTGCAAATTACGTTTGTGGCTTCAATCTTGTAATAATAATGCATCAATGCAGTACTATTCAGACCAGTGGCCAGCAGCTCAAACTAACGTTGTCCTTTTCAATGAGTATAGGTATATAGAATTCTGAGAGTGGCGGCATAATATAAAAAATACAACAAAACCTTTATTCCACTTCAATGTAAGGCACTGCTAAGGTATAATATGTCAAGTATGTATAAACACATATGTATATTGTAACAAACCAACTGCACAGAACAGATACATGCGCAACAAGACAATATAATAAATCTATTGCATGATGTATGCGTGTAATTCGAGACTCATAGAAGGCAATAAAGATAATACATTGGGTAACGTAAAAACGAGAATGTGCTTTCGAAATGTAGATTGTGGTGAAGTGAAATATAATGATGTTATGTATGTCACACTTGTCGTGTTAATACATCATTGTGATGTAAAGCATAATAACAACGATAACGCTACTTAATTGGCCGGAATTACACTGTGTAATAACAAGTAATCTCATTTATCATTACAAACTTGGAAAGGAGTTATTTTTATAGTACGGACAAAGATACTTTTGAGATACGCATCTGATTAAAAGCAACACACTTGTCCATCACATGCAGGGTCACTTAAACTTTGAATTTCAAAACCCAGGGAGTCATGCTACAGCCCTATCTTATTATCCCTTATCTTTATCATCGAGACGAAGGATGTTCCAATGTTTGTAAAAGATCGAACTTGCAAAAATTAGATAACAATCAAAATGCAAAATAAAATAAGACATTTGGTTTTACTTACTTATTTTGATAACTGTGTGAATAATGAATATTTCATTTGTTTACAGTCCGTCCGAAACTAAGCATACCGGCAATCAAGGCATCTAAATATCATATTTTTTTGATCGGCCATCTTCAGATTTCGTCACTCATATTTGCGTCATTGTTTACGTGCTTATTGCCTTTTTATTATCATCCCCGTCTCGAGTCTTCCGGCGCTATTCCCGACTATCTCTCCACTATTATTCACTTCCCTCGGATTGACCCAATTACTGTCGTCTCAAGCTTTAACTGGCCCGTTGGTTTTATTTCCATCTTTAGCGCCAGCTTTATTAACAGTTTTAGCACTTAGTGCTCTTTTAGATCTTGATTTAATTTTAAAAGTTATTGCTTCCGGCTCGTCTAGCAATTCACTACAAAAACGACACGAATTATGTAAAACTGGTGTTCTTATTTTCTATCTAAGTACAGATCGATAAAAGTATTCTTAAAGAAGGGTTACCACCACCAAAAAGAAATCACCACCCATTTGAATTACAATTCACTCTAATACTAATAAACATACCATAATTATTGCTTTATATTTATTTACTAAAATTCTTTTCCTACTCCAAACTTATCGCCATAAAAAACACCCAGCAACATTTTTATAGCAAAAAATCTTCATGCATGGCAGATTTTATACGAGGCGTCAAAAAATATCAAAGCTGTAACTTCTAAATTTACTCCATCAAAGAGACAAAAAGTGGATCCTTTGCATTAAATAAGCATGCCATTCCAGTCCACTGCAGACTTGTCTTTGACTTACAAATTGGGTCCATTGTGTACCTCTTCGACTTAAACTTTTACGAGCTTTTGTTTCGTATTTTGCAACAAGAATTTAATAAAAGTACGATATATTAATACTCGTACAAGTTTTATTAGAAAATTAAGTTGGACTCACGTTTTATTACATGTCTTTAAAAGAAAACCCGTATCACTTTAATTTTTTTAACATATCACGGGACTAACAATTTTGTACAACACAGTTTTTTTTTTATTTCGAAACATCCTGTGACACACTGCAATGTGCTTGAGGATAGGCTGTAAATGTCGATGCCTAGTAAAAAACTCACTGATCAGTTGTTTAACATGGCTATTCACATGGCAAATACCTTCGCTGAACTGAACTACGAACGCTATTTTCCCGTAAGTATACAAAAAACCTGTGTGTGAAAAAGCGAGTGTGGCGTAGCGGTTCCAGTGTGTGCTTTTAGACGCACCCGGGTTCGAATCCGGCCCTACACCAATGACTTGTATTTTCAAGTTATGTGTGGATTTGCACTCGCTTAACGGTGAAGGAAAACATCGTGAGGAAACCGACATGTTTGAGGACCACAGTATCCGAGGACATGTGTCTTCCGTGGAAGGACCTGGGCGCCCACCACGATGTATCTGCCCAAGAAAACTCCCCTAGCGGATTAATTCTGCGGGGGAGTCACGACCCTCAGTCATGAGGAATACGACTCAAGAGAGGTACAAAAAACTTACTACTATAAAAAACTTATTTTAAATAGCACGTGCTAGACGTTTATGAAAAGCTTTACTTACAGCATGGTTCGTTGCTAACTCCCTAACGAATTTGCTACGCCAGATGTAAAGGTAAAGGGCACGACATAATTGTTAAAGAAGCCAACACAAACCTAAGGAGGGTAGAACATTAGTTAGTTAGTAGAACTAATAATAAGTGTTAATTCATGACTTTAAAAACTTAAGTTACCTATATGTAGTTTTAAACTGTTGGTAAAAATTGGTCGAATCGGTTCAAGTAGACGAATTAGATAAAAAAAATAGCATTGTTTTGCATCAAATACTACCTACGTATACCTTTAATAAATAATGCTCAATTGCTCATTATACAACCATTTTCGTAATTAGGTAATTCAATTATTACATTATAAGCAAGAGCTACAAAGTCAGGGTTTAACTAATTTGATAAATCCATTTTAAAAACTTCATTACTTTCACACGTTACTTAACCCGTTTGTGTTTGTTCTTTTCTTATGTTACTCACAACGTATCATATATCTATTGATTGTGTTGTCACATACATGCCTATTTACTGTTCACGGTTAATAAAATATTGCCGTATCGTAACAAAACAAGCCGGTGTATGCAAATTCTATAAGACACCGTGACGGATTTCCCAAGCTAAACTTTATTACCAATTGCACGGTTTGGGTATTGGCAATCTTTATTTCACTGTCAATTAACTAATCGCATTTCGGGTTACGAGTTTAAAGCACTCACGGTATATTAAGCGCTTCAATCAATCTAAGGGTGCGTTTACATCAAACGAGCATAGAGCTAGAACAAGAGCATTCTTTCGTGATCTTTTAGTGTAAACAAAAACTCGAAATCAGCGTGTACGCCAAAAGAACAAAGAGCTAATGCTTCATTCGCTAGAATACAAGAACATTTCGAAGAGACCACTAAGGGCGCGACCACGTCCGAACACGCAAGAACGCTCTAAGTAACTGCTCGCGCGCCGTTTACATCAAGCGAGCATTCTTAGAGCATTCTATAGAATCTTTGCGAACGCACTAAAAACAACAATAGAATACTCTACGCCAGTTTACACTAAAAGAATTTGACGTGGTAGAGGCAGAACGAGCGAATGGTTGTTTGATGTAAATCCACCCTAAGAATTGATACCTTAATCTCAATACGCTGAACGAAACGTAATTTGGCATTGAAACAACTGCAAAGCTAATTAATTAAATTAAGCAGCTGCTGACTAAGAAATTACGCTAACGATGAATTGAGGCCTATTTGCATTACTGATGAGAATTTAGTGGAATGGGTAATTTAAAAACAAAGCACAATATAAGTTAATGTTTCAATAATTTTTGCTACAAATATCTCTACAAAAATAAATAGTGCAGAATTTTTGATGTTGACGCGTTTTTTATTTATCAAATCTAGTCCATTTGTCTTGCTAGGCAATTGACTCGAATATTTTAGAAAGTTTGAAGTGAAAAAGTAATAGATATTAAAACCAAGGAGGCGCGAGTGACATTTTTTTAGTACATTAATAAATTTTGGAGTCAACAGCAATAAATAAGTAAATCTTGAAAGAATGTAAAGGCAAGTATTCACTGAAGATATTCACGATTGCTCTTGACGAAAACTAATATTTTTTTCAACAGTTCAATTATTATATTAACGTTATTACGATTATAACTAAAGTCGAATAACATGCAATATTTCTCAATACTTAGATTGTATGCATGCAACTTATGTGAAAAGACCGAGAACGTTTAAAATACGAAGTAAATTAAAACAAATATGTAGTATATAAGGTAGTTTCCAGCAAGGATACGTATACAAAGTAGTATTAGTTCTATACCAGACATTTTTCCAGTTATTTTAGTTCAATTCAAAGATTAAATTAACATAATAGCTTTTTTCTATGTCACAATAATTTCAGGTCTCTGTGAAGACAAGACCTAACTGTCCATCCATTCAATGAACTAAGGTAAAGGGCACCGACGCAGGCTACTGACCTTACCAACTATACAGAACTTGAAAAGGACGAACTCACACAACAATAAAGTATAAATAAATATATATACCTAGGTACATACAATTGTAGCCAATAGATATGTTACCAAAAGTTCGAAATGAGATTGAACTGATTAAAAGTCTATTGTAAATTTAGACCAAGCCACCTCGTTAAGAAGTTCGGAACTTATACATAATTCATGCAATTTTAATTACCGATCTCAATTAGGACTGAAAACTTGAATTAGAATTTAAAATTAGGCTTGAAACTGTAAAGCAGTGGCTAATTAGACTAAACACACAAAAGCTTTGTTGTTTCGTTCTTTAACCTCTGATGTAAAGAAAAGAGGTTGGTTATAAGTTTGACAGTTCTGTGTATTTGTATGTCTGATCATGGCACCATAGAACCTAAATTTTGATCAATAGATATACGGTGACAAAATCTAGAGAAATCTTATCTGTGATTGCTATCATGGGACTTAAATTGTTTTAAAAATGGTTTTTGAACTAAAAGATCATAAATAAGTAAAAAATCTACTATATCTATGTCTTACTACTAATAGATAGATAAAACTCTTTATTGTAACACACATTGAAAAAAAAATAAAGACAAACAAAAACACAAACGACTTAAAAAATAGTGCCACAACTGGCGGCCTTATCGCTAATAGCGATTTCTTTCAGGAATAAGTAAATCTAAGAGCAGTGGAAGCCGCTTAAGACTATCACGTATACTAACGCTTTTAAGGTTTGAATGTATGGGGAAAAACACACTCTGTTTGTCAACTTTAACCATATACCTGGCACCCCTGAAATTACTGCGTAATCTCAGCCGGTAATTACTCAATTTACTTAAGACAGGAGGCGATACCATCAAAGTGCCGCTAACAACGACATCACATACCATAGACATATCATTATGACAAGGATAAAAAATACGAAAAGAGTCGCGAAATCGGTTGCTAACAACATGCGCATATCTGCGGTAGTAAGAAAGAAACACCAAGGACTTGTTTTACCAGTATTATGCAGAGCAGTGAAGGACATTATCATAGTGATTTTATTAATTATGCAGGGGATCCATGATCCTCAGTAATGAAAAATACGACTCAAAGAGAAGGTGTACAAGCAGATTTCAGAGAAGAATAAAGATGTTATCTTTTGTATTAGTTTGTTTTTCCTACTACTTATCGCCTTGCCACTCGGAATATTAGTTAGGTACCGAAAATGTATTAAGTCCGCTCAAGATATGAAATGAAATAATTTATTCGAAATCATGTCACGTTACATTCACATAACTCTAATTAATATATTAGAAGGAAAGCAAAAACATTTCAAGATTTACTTTGTCAACATTTTTATAATTATTAAGTACATTTTATTACCATAGAAAAAAATCAATTTTAGGTAGTGACTATTTTAGAGGTTATCAATATAAATATGTACATATTTAAAATAAAATCTATGTTTTACTATCAGCTGTAAAGAGGCATCGTCTAGTGTCATAGAAATTGGTAAACTAAAAACTAAAAATTATACTTAATACATTTTATAATATACGATAGAGCTGTATAGAGGCTATTTTAATATTAAAACTTTCGTGAGACATTGAAAACACGCGAGTGAAAACCGTTTAGTTAATATATTGTATAGAGGCTACGTCAAAAAATATAAGTAGATAAAGTAAACTTTGTACAGTGTGCAAATGTCATAATATGTGTGTTTGGGTGAATTGTTTGTATAGCGGAAAGATTAAGCTGTCTCTGGAATGTGTTATCTATGGCAGCTAAGCAGATTATGTCAGCCCTATATAAGTTACGGTGGGGATCTGTTTAATGAAAACTCCTTCCTTTAATGGATATCCCGTCTAATTATAATCTGCGATACTTTATTTATGCATTTTATATTTATGATTAAGGCGACTTGTACTGTTATATTCTTAATCCTCTTCTTGACTCTGACAAGTATTTTTCGTCAAAGCCAGATCTACAAGAAAATTTTCACTGCGATCCGGTGACTTTGAGATAAGATTCAGACAAATCAAAGGAGCCCGATATCTACAAAACTGCAACTGCTTCACCCGTTTACGTCTTTGGATGTAAAGAAGGAAAAAATGAACTCTTTTCAAGTACCTTTAGGTATGTGAGTACATAAATAATTATTAACTAACTAGAATTTACGTACGTACCTTTATGTGGTCAATATCGTTATATGAGCCATAAAATTATACGATACGTGGAACAGGTAAGTAATTGTAACTATTCCATCGGGACATTGACCTTATATTAATATTGTCACGGCAGGTCGGGAAGGAAGGACATAACTAAATTTGCATCATTTTCTTGGTAAAATAATTGACCTTTGGACAAATAATTATTATACCTAATTACGACATGCATGTTAAGTCATAAAGAGTTAATAACCTTTGGACATTTGCCTACGATATGAATAAAGGTTAATGTATTGTAAAGAACCAACCTTACCATTAAAGCAAACGTCATTGTAATTGTAAGTCGATAAGTAATATGTGATCGAATACTTTGATCCCATCATTCATACATGAGTTTATTTTTTAGATCAGGTTTAGGTTTAGGTTTAAAGAACTTTATTTCACACAAAGATAGGTACATTTATCACTTACGCGTGAAACATAATTTAAATTATAAACATATACATATTACGTTCGTCGTCAAGCAAAAATTTTTGTAACTACCCTACAGACAAGTATGACGCTGTCCGTCCACCGCATTCATAGTAGTGAGGTATCCGTTAAAACGTGTTGATAAAGCCTATTTTTGAATGCGGTGAACGGGCTTACATTTTTTAAATCTGATGGTAGCTGGTTGAACATTTGCGAACCTTCGGTAGTGATCATTGTTTTACCGTAATTAGTGCGGCTCTTCGGGAGAACGAGATAGCTTGCGCGTCGAGTACAGCCATATAAAAAATAAACAACCTATGATTCGATACATTCTAAACATCCAATAAATTAATACACGCGACCTAATTCTCCTAAGCTTCTGCAACAACTAACGACTATTTCCAGACAACGAGGTGGTATGTCAGGTAGCTTACAAATAGCCCCGACATCAACACTTCAGCGTTTGTTTACATACATTGGACTTGGTATTTTCAGCTCGAAATAGAACATACAGATACACGTGTTCGGGTGGGCTGAAAGTAATCGTATACTTCAAGTAAGGTCTTGTATAATATGATAACTTTGTTATTCTAACATCAATCTTACCGGCACAGAACAGAACAAAGACATATCAGATAAACAGAACATGAAAGACTTCTGGAGGCTAATTTAGGCTAGAAGACAATGAAGCTGTTAGCGCCGCGTGTAATCAACCGAAAATTCGCGTATCAAATTCCCGAAATTCAGCCACATAATGGGAGCTCGCAACAATGGCCCGCAGATGTATAACGGAGCAGACGGGATGCAAATAACTAAAATCAATACCGCCGAGCGGGGCAACGCAGCATTCTCCACTTGTACAAAATTAAACATAGCTCACCATTCTAATTCTAATTCTGAGGTGGGGGCGATGAGTCCTGCACGGACATCCCGCTTGGGGCGTTTTGTGCATTTCCCCCATTTCTGCCTAACCCAGCCAGCCAAGCTCCTTGAAATATCGGAGCACAGCCTTGGGTTGCTGGCATACTAGTTCCACTCCTACTCCCGTCTCAGCAGGAGTTGTGGTATAAGAAGTGGAACTGCTTGCACCGTCAAGTGATGTTTCTGTTTGAGCCTGTCTTAGCTTCTTTCTTTCCTCTTTTGTTGCTTCGCAGTGTAGTAATACGTGCTCCACGGTCTCGTCATCTTTCATACAGCCTCTGCACAGAGGGCTGTCTGTCGTTCCAATAGTGTACTGGTGATAGTTCAGATCACAGTGGCCGGTAATCACCCCAACCAATAGACGTAAATCTGATCGGCTAAGTTTTAAAAATTTATTAGTTGCCTTCCTGTCTACCTCTGGTAAGAACATCTTGGAGTGCCGACAGTCTTTTCTATTTTTCCACAGATTTTGTTGTTCTTTCTCTGTGTATGCCCGCAGCAGATTTCGTGTCTCCATTGCTGTGGGTTTACATAGGTGTCTGACTTCTGAAATGTTTTCAGTTTTTTTCGTTCCTTCCTTTGCTAACGTGTCCGCTTTATTGTTCCCGTGGCATGAGTCATGACTTTTGGTCCACATAACTGTGACGTTATGCTTCTCCGCGAGTGTTTGTAGTACTAGATGGCATTCCGAAAGTACCCTTGATCTAGTTGTCGGTTTTCTGAGTGCATATATGACAGCAGCACTGTCAGTGATGAATTTTAAGCAGATATCACTTGTCGGTGTTTGTAAGAAATAATTCTGGTTCACCGTTCTGGCTGCCAATAGCAGACCCATTGCTTCCGCTTGAAAGACTGTTGTGGTTTTAGGTAGTGCTTTGGATTCTGTGATTTTTAAATCGTGTGAATAAAATCCACAGCCCACACCGTTATTATTCTTTGCTCCGTCTGTATACACATGGTAGACTATTTGGTTGTCTTGATTTATCACCGATGTGTTATCTTCTGTCAACAGTGCATATTTTTTACTATCTAAGTATGTGTTAGCTACTTTGTCTGTCCCCAGGATAGCATCCGGGACAATGTCTGTAGCTTTGTCCAGGATCCTTGTGTGTTTCGTGTTGGACCCTATTCCTTTCCATTGATTTGTGGATTTGATTCTTAATGCTGACGCCATTGCCTCTTGTTGTATGTGAAGGTGCAGGGGCGTCAGCCCTAATATGGAATCCAGAGCGGCTGACGGAGTTGATTTACTGCATCCACTAATCAGTGAGCAGGCCAGCCTCTGGATTTTCTGAAGTTTTGCGATAGTTGTGATCAGATTCGTTCTTGGCCACCATACTACACTGCCGTAGGTGAGTACTGGCCTTACTATCACAGTGTATAGCCAGTGGCACAGTTTGGGCTTGAGACCCCAATCCTTTCCTACCGCCCTGGTGCACTGCCATAAAATATTTGTAGCCTTTGTAGTAACATGGTCAATTTGTTTTCCCCATAAAAGCTTACTATCTAGCCATATTCCAAGGTATTTAACCTCTTTACTGAGCGTTAGTTCTGTTCCAAATAGTTTTGGCAATTTTAACGCTGGAATCTTGACTTTTTTGGTGAATAGCACCATTTCAGTTTTGTTTGGATTCACGGAGAGTCGGTGACGCTCGCACCATGCTTCCACCAAGTTTAATGCTTTTTGCATTTTTTGGCAGAGCGTTGTTTCCGAGATACCTGATATCATGATTGCTAAATCGTCGGCATACCCTATAGTGGTGACGCCTTCTTTATTGAGCAGCTCGAGGAGTTCGTTAGCAACTATTACCCATAGTAGAGGGGATAAAACCCCTCCTTGTGGGCAGCCTCTGGTGACCCTGCACCGTGAGTTGTTCGAAGACTCGATGCTGGCTGCTCTGTTTGACAACATTGTCGTGACCCAGTCGTTCACTCGTTCATCGACGTTGTGTGCACTTAACCCACTCTTAATACTGTTAAACGTAGTCTTGTCGAAAGCGCCTTCAATGTCAATAAAAGTTGCTAGGCATGACTGTTTGTTTTCGATAGCAGATTCTATTTTATATACCACGTGGTGCAGAGCGGTCTCCGTGGACTTGCCAGACTGGTACGCATGTTGATTTTTGTGCACCGGTCTTGTGGTGAGTGGATCACTTCGAATATATTTGTCGCATAGCCTTTCCAAGGTCTTAAGAAGAAAGGAGCTGAGACTAATGGGTCTGAAGGACTTCGGGTCCGTGTAATCGCTTTTTCCTGGTTTAGGTAAGAATACTACTTTGACTTCTCTCCATGCCTTGGGAATGTATTTCCACGCTAGGCATGCTCTAAACAGAGCGATTAGATGAGTTCTTATTTTGCGTATACTCCAGTGCAGGAGCGCTGGAAAAATACCGTCTGTTCCCGCCGCCTTGTATGGCAGAAAAGTGCTGATTGCCCATAACAAGGCTTCTTCATTTACTATACCGGATACGAATTTCCAGTCATCCATACTGGGCTCGTGATATGTTTTGGGTTCCCATCCACCTTCATTATCAAGCTGACACTCCGGAAAGTGCGTTTGTAGGAGAAGGTTAAGCTGCTCCTGCTCTGACGTAGTGTAGGTGCCGTCTGGCTTCCTTAGAGTACCAAGCTTGGAACTGTTATTGTTGGAGATCAGCTTCCTGAGTCTGGCCGTTTCACTTTCAGATTGAATACCTGAGCTGTATTTTTTCCAGGTAGTCTTGCGTCTGTTTTGTATTTCCACCTTGTATTTGTGTCGAGATTGTTTGTATTTTTGCCAATCGTCTTCAAGTTTAGTATTCATTGCTCTATTGAAGTGGTGTCTAGCTTTTTTCCTCAGTCCACTGAGTGTCCTGTTCCACCATCTATCTTTTTTGTGTACGTTTGTTGCCTTCTCTGTTAGTAGTGGGCAAGCTTCTAGCTCACCATTTTCGCGCAATTCACTATAGAAGCCCAATCGATACCGCAACTTTTAATCAAGCTAAGAAAGCGCACCGCAACAAAGACTTAGCAAGTAGAATACAAAGTGCTAACAAGTATCGAGGTCCAGACAGAATTCTCAGACACAAAAATAAATAAACAATAGATCATGGAACATCCGGCCGGGCACGTCGTCCGCCTAACAAGAAGCTCAGAAGAGCATCAAAGCTTATAACGAGCATATCAAAGTGGAACGAATCGCTCCAAAGCCAGGCGTAATGCCTCTTGAAGAGCTGGATGTAGCGTGATGTGGCTATGTGTGCCGCGTATATGAGACCGCTAAGTAAGTGGCTGAGAGACTTTGCGGCTCCGAGCTGGTGCTCGAGCGAACCTGTTGACCCAGTGAGCAACGCTCGGGAAAAACTTCGCCTACACCTGCGGCATTATGGGCCTAGTACGCCTCGCCGGTGACTACTCAAACGAGACTATTGTTTGTGACCTAAAACCACCAACGCGAACAAACAACGCCCGAGAAAAAGAAACATTCGTGTCTTTTGTATCTCGCGTGCTCGAGACAAAAGATAATAAAATTAAATGCCAGCACAAATCTAAGGGATTGCGAAATGCACTAATTCTGCAACCGTATTTAGCTCAGAGAGTGAGACAATAATGGCAATCCGCGTTGTGTCGAAAGCTTTCGACAGCCTTCTCTTGGGATTAGTGAGCTGGTGAACAGTTGATTTCATTAAGCACGCCAGCCAGTATCTCAGTCTAGACTAGATTGGTTACATACTCGCCAAGACATTATCTCTGTTGGAGGCAAGAACGACCTTGCTTCGTAAGTTATGAGTTCACTAACACATTTGTCATGTCTGAATGGGTCTTGAACCGAGCGAGGGCGTAAACCTCCCAATTGAGGGCGAACATTTATCCACAGACACTGTATTTGTCTAGGGAAAATTCGGAAAATAAGCAGGTAAGTAAAACATTAATATTCGATTTTCAGATTTTTCGAGATATTTCAGTATTGATCTAGGCGTGCGATGTGACGAATATACGGAAATTGGCCATCGGCGCTTGTGCCTGACGTTTCATTTTGGACACAATATGAGCGGAAATTTCACCGGAACGCGAAATTTAATTCCGAACGTGTCAAGTGGAGGTTCGAGACCATTATTGATCTAATTATTGAAGCTTGTTGGAGATCTGCTCGAGCGATTTAATGCTAATTAGGGAGACGTGATTTGAAATACAACAGTAACTCACACATGCTGATTATATGTTACAATTGGCTACAAAATATTACATATAATTTCATATACCATATTATTGCACTGCAAGTAAACAACTAGCTAAGTGACCTCTCAAACAGTAAAATATTTTAACTAAATTGAATAACAGAATTGTCAAACTTCTTCTTTTTTGGAAGTTCATATATCAAGTATTCAAGTTAAAGTGATGTATAATAAAAGTAAATAAGCAAGTTGCGTACCTGTTTTTTCCCAGTATTTATCTACATAGATAAACTTGTTTGATGTTACACTCGATCGGAGTCATCTATCACACCTACGTGACTCATAATTGCACCGTCCTCATGTGTCCTTTCACTGGAATCAAACAGACATTTTATTCAGGATTGATACTTCTGACTAATATTTCGATGACTTGCTTTCTCAATCACGGACGGAAGGTACGAGGTAGCTTATTGCATTACACTAGAAAGATAAATAATAGTTCGCCTTACATATTTAAAACTCAATCCTTTTGAAAAGTTCTAGTAATATCTAGAAAACCATAACGTTTTACCAAAGTTTTAAAGTTTTATTTTTCTTGTCTTCTAATTTCACTTATGAATACTGCCCAGCGGTCAGACCATGTGTCAAAAGGTTCACAAAGAGGTCTCATTCATATATACATACAGCGCTTTACGTTACCTTAACGCATTGATATTCATGGGCTTCGAATCTAATAGATGTAGTTGAAATCCAATTTTAATATTTAATTCTAGTCCAAAGCCTCGAAGCTCCTTGACCCGCGTTGAACCCGTGACCCAGTGGAATCACCTCTCGCCCCTGAGCCAGGTTTCAACGCCCTCGTGTGCTGATAGTACACTCAACTGCGAGATGAGCTTTACTAACTTTTGCAACAGTTTTTGCACAAAGAACGAAATTTAAGTTAACCAGCGTAAAGAATTGAGTTGAGCTTAAATAATGGGGTTGGGGAATATAGAGAATGATGTGGATTTTTACAAACGGAATTTTGACGTTTCTAGTACGTGGCTGTTTAAGAGCATTATAAAAAGCTGTTGATAATATAATCAAATAAGCAAGGATACAATGGTTTCAATAATAGAATTAATTTGTAGTTATAAGAAACAAATACTAGGCTAAGAACAGCGCTGACCTTGTTTAACATTCTAAACGATCGAGTGATTTCATTAACCATCGGCCCACATGTTCAATCAAGCACAATAGAAGAAAACAATGCTAGTATGCGACGCACAAAACTCCAATTTCACGCTCCGCAAATCATGAGCAACGGTCCCAAAATCAATGAAATGCCAAATAGCGGCAACGGCGAACTCTGCGTTACAGCGAAACAGAATATCGGCCGCTGCGGAAACAAAATCAGCATAGAATTTAAACGTGAATGAAAATTTCCGACGGTCTCTATGTAAATTCGGAACGTAACGATGTTACTGGCACGGCGGTTAATGGATTATGCTATCTGCAGTTGGTATCGCTCTGCACAATGTAGCGCCAGCAGGGATTTGGAACAGAGCAAACTAGTCTTTTAAAATTCCAAGCCAACACTTGGAGTACCTCGTTGGGCGCCAAAATTTACACCGAATAAAAAGCGGTCAGCGGTGGCGCTTTAAAGTTTTCACTCACATTAAATCGCGTTAATTGGAATAAACTACAACTTGTTTTAGTTCTCATACGTTTTTTTTTAAATACCTATACACTTTGTGCTATTTTGTAATGTGTGTGCTACGTGCTACCCCGGTTTTAAAGTGAACAAAAAAATATATTAAAGGATCATTATCATTTTCTATACCCTTGCGTATGAATGAATATACAACTAAATAAGATACATCATAAATTTTCAAAACTAAGATGCGTTATTCATTTCATATTGTAACCATCATAACTATATTTTGTGCGATGATTTCATTATGATGATGATTTCATAAGGCTGGGTATCGTGTCTGTTAAATAACCTCTAAACTGTTCCGGTGCCACGAACATTTACATCGGTCATTCTCGCTCAGCATTAATCACCCCCGAAGGAGTTCACTTCGGTCATCAGTCTAATAACCCCAATTTTAAGGATGGGTGTTCCATTGTTCCGGCACTATAGACACATTACTGGGTTCTTCAACTGTTTCACTCTAGAAATAACCTTGTTTATTGTTTACAGATTGTTTTTTATAGATAGACACGAGAATCGAAATGAACCTAATAATTAAGATTTGTGGAGCTCGATTCTATCACTTTTGACAAGGAGTTTTAAAGCTAGAACGGACTAATGAGCCTTATCGCGAAATTTGCAAAGAACAATCACATGAGGTAACTAAACGCGTAAGAATGAAGAATAGCTGATCGGTCAAGATTACACGATAAAACGTAATCCTTCATAAAACATAACCTGAAAATTCAGTGAACTAGATACAATTTGCGTAAGGATTATGGCACCTACACATATATATGTACATATGTACATCATGCGTGCATGTATCGCTGCTTTTATCCTTAATAAGAACAAGAATGTCTGGTATTGAACTATATTTGGGAAAAATCTCAGGAGACATTGCCCTTTTATCACTGATATTGCCTTCTGTTAGCAAAACGTATTTTTAAACTTGTTTGCGCAACATTTCGAGCAAATTAGCTGGCAAAGTTTCGAAACTTGAATCCTTATTTTCGAGAAACTTTGTGCTACGGCAAATTTGTGGACAAACGATTTCCGCTTAGAATCTTTCATATATATAGGATGCTCGTGTTGATAAGTATATAAAGAAAGGCAAGTTGGGCGCGGCTCGCGGTGACCTCGAGAGCCCGAGTTTAGAGGTTGGAGCCGAGAACAGTAAGTTTGTGGGCAAAGTTTAGCTCGTTGAATAATTACAGAGCTGAATTCAAACCGAACGCGCCTCTCCTGCCAACACAGATGCTCCCCGAGTTACCTCAAGGATTACCAACTTTATGCGAGGCTTTATTGTTTAAGTGCCAACTGGTCCTAAAAGTTTAATATTCACTAGAAATACTTAGGTAGCAGTGTGGAGATGAGCAATTGGAGACGTGACATGCACAATACTATTGAACCTTGTATGTTATCAAATGTCTACTAATGTTTGCGAACAACATGCGTAGAGCCCATAAAAATTCAGCACAGGTTATTATCGTGCCCACGATCGAGACCAGCATAAAACTTTCAATGTTAATTCATGAAACTGACTCTACGCGTGGGATGGCCAAAGCACCGACATTGTAACAAGGCACGATTCTTTCGCAATCCACTGACTGTATCCTTACGAAACCCGGTGAATAAATTAAAAATAATAATGCAACTAGTAGATGATTCGCATGAAGCGTTTCGAAACGAATTATCCGATAAAAGAGATGTTGATCGTGATAAGGGTCCGTGTGGGTGCGCGGGCTATAAAGTTACAACTGAGACTATTCGCTTTTCTTTTTACGAACCTGACTCTGAGATTATAATCTAAGTGAAAATACTGGACTACGTACTTTACGACGTGCATATTGCGATAACGTCACGTGATTACGAAAGTAAGTTGGATATCTTATTACGTGTTCAAAATAAATGTCAACAAAGTGATGTCAAACATGATTCTGATATATGGAAAATGTTACTCGAAACTTGTTTAATGAAGAGATTGGAACCGAATCTAGCGCTCTCGTTCAAAACCTATTAAATTATCAAAACCGATACCAAAACAAACCAGATTATGGATAGAGACAAGTTATTTCAGTCTCCACCTGCGCTTCTGCCCTGTGGCCCACATTCGGCGACCGCTAACGATTTTCGTTTACAAGCTCGGTTCGTGATTGGGCTACTCCAGATGCATAATAGATGAGGTCTATAATAAAACCATTGACTTCCGAGGCCGTTGATCCAGACCGCTATTTTGGTAGAATCGCAGTCGGTAACATCAGCGGAATTGCATCCGCTCGAGGGCTTCAATGCAATTTTATCACACTATTTCGGGATGCGTGAAAACAAGCAAACCAAAGTTCTTTATTGAAGTTTGTATGTGCTTCACTGGAGGAACGTTTTCCAAACAATATTACTCTATGTTATTATGGGAACTTTCTATTGCGTGTGTGTAGACAAGGCTAATGTTGAAGGCGCATCATCAGTCAAAGCTTTCAAACACAAGTGTCAGCTTCTTATGACCACGTAACGAGAACTTGACTCCGGAACTATTACCGATTGCGTAACACACAAGTCGTCAGTGGTCTTGTTGAAAGATTCATTGTACTACAGCGCTCTCAATAGATTAGACCAGTGATTTATTAGTTTATGGCCCCCGTAATACAAACACTGGAAATAGTAAATTTTAGAAATTGGGACAGTATTGAACAAACATTGCGCCACTGCCGGTGAGCGTTCGTGCGTTTGTAGCCATTTATTTTCAGATATTAATGCACAGATTATACACGGCGATGGGGTAAATAGGTCACCCTCAGGTTGGGGTTGAGCAAGATAACTACCTCCCTTCGCTCGCCGCATTTAAGTTGCACGGTACTAAAAATATAACGGGGCAAACATGCTGCGATATTAAATGTCCTGTCGGTATACAGAAAAAATCCAATGAAAAGATTAGGTACGTACCTATATACTTTCTTCTTGGTTACTCTCATAAAGTTCTCCTTAGCGTTATATTTTCTTTACGAAGTTGAAATTAGTCCTTAGATTAAGTAAATCAATGCAACATTAAATAACTAGTCCGTTAACTTGAGCGAAACAAAGCAGCTTTTAACATCTGGCCCAGCTTTCCACAACTTGACCCGTTATTCTTAACGCGAATTTGAGGCAAATTAACACACACCGGTGCGCTGATTCACCGGACTGCTTTAATTAGAACCGGAATCTTGGTCCCGTTCGGTTCTCTGTTGAACTCATGGTACGAAATGCGTTCTGCGAATGCAACATTTGAACGCGATGTGAATCGATGCCCACGCATCCATTGTCGACGGATCTCGCATTCATGTTTCCAAACGAAGCTCGCAGCTCTCACACGACCGGTCGCATTAACACTTTCCGTAATCGCTGCAAATTTTACTGGCAATCGTCACGCTCATTTCGCTGATCTCTACGGTTACGTTGTGAATTTATTATGCATTCCATAGAAAGTCGCGTTTGCGTCGAATCGTACTCGCGTCTCGTATATCACCGGGTTTCGTGTGATGGATTGAAAAATGCACGTTGCATATTTCTCCGAGGCAAATATAGGTAGGGAAATGGTTTCTTGCCCCAGATTTGCCGGTTCGTCGACCGATTTCGTGACGGTAGCGAGGCGTATAAGTATCACCTGGTGATGCTCGCTTTGAAGATGTTTCCTAAGCGGGATCGTATATATTTTTAGAGACGCACAAATTCTATTTCGGCAACAGGCACTGTGATGTCCAATATCGCTTTGGTAAATTGTTTTATGGCGTAGTAAACACGATTTCTTTTTAGGAGACTGAGGCGTGTAACTGATGTTAGAAATTGCTTAATTTTTTTTTACGATTACTGATAGATTTACGAGCTTTGTGATATTTTATGATCAAATTCATTGTATCCGTTAGCTTTTTTGATGATATCTTAGCAGTAGCGCCCACAGCTCAGCTAGCGGAGGCAATTGTATGCGATTACCAATATTAAGCAAAGGTCGACGCTGTCAGTCCATTGATGGAAGACCGAAAAGTGGCATTCCATTTTGGACGTTTCCGTGGGTCGGATGACACGTTTAATTGTAGGTCCCGGCTGTTTGACTAATACGGCAGTCGTAAAGCTTTGTCAAAGGCCCTTAGGGCGGCTTATTAAACTCTCGACACCAGAGTTAATCACTCTCATTCGATAAGAAGAAGAAGATAATATCTTAAGGTCCATAAAACCTATGCAAACCTACTGTATTAGCGTATTCTGTATACTAAGTGCAATCCGTCCCGGCCCCCGCAATTATTAGCGCGTAACAATCCCTGTAGGGGTCGCAGCACCCGCCGCACCACGCTCGGGCCCGCGTGCCCTATAGCCGGGAGAAGGTCGGGAGCCGGCGCCGGCGGTGGCGCCACTCTGGCGGCAGGCTCGGTCTTACACAGACAGTGTAGTTTATAGACGCCTTATGTGAGTTAGAATATCGAAAAAAATATGATAAATAAAATATTTGTGAACTAGGCCTTGTATAAAAAAGGGTAAATATACGTTCCTAATGGTTTTAACGAACTCGTCAGCGTTACTTAACTTTAACGTGGCAATAAAGGGGCTTATACTAAAGAAATAAAGTATACATGTACCAACGTAAAGTTCTTAACAAATTAATAATTGCTCGAAAAGATAGTGAAAATATTGCTCAGTTTGATTGCTTTTACTAATAAAACTGGTGTACAATACAGTTGGTACTGATGATGAACCTTATAGTTTTATCCCAGTACTGTTATTTTCCACTTTAGTCTATAATATCGCTTCAGTTTATCTACCGGCGAAATGCCCGACCATCCAGTATGAAAAATGAAAAGCGAGTAAGTACTGAAGAACCTAACCAATGCACAATTCCATTAGATGATATGGGTTCGTGAGCAGGGCATAGAATGCCAAATAAAACCTTACAACTCACCTCACCTCACTTAGCAGTTCATCTGATTTGTATAGAAGTAAAATACAAGGAGTAAATCGTGTATGTACGATCATCACTTAAATTGATCATGTTCAGGTCTAAACTACACAGTTTACATTAATTTGCAAATACAAGTAGGAGTTTAGGAGTTTTTAAGTCAATGGGTTGCTATGGGTTATGTAATGCTAGGGATGCCTCGGGGTGTGGAGCGATGCGAGCCTACATATGTATATTAACCATTCCATTCCAATGTACATAGCAAACTAGTCCTTATTCATCTACATATTTATGTATAGTGAGTGTATACTTAAATAAATATTAAAATTGCTTTTATATCCTACTATGTATCCTATCCTACTATATATTTAACTTATGTTTTTAAGCAAAAGTGTTAACAAGAAGTGTTTAAAAAAGTTCATTATACTTTGCAATTACACATGTATGCATTTAATTTTTTCTAAACAATATTTTTGTGTAATATATACCATATACCTAGTAAGTGTATAGTGGTACCAAAATGTCTAGAAATGCAACTATGTAATTTCTTCAATATATAATAAAAATAATAATTGCCAAGCAATTCTCTGCTGAGGATAACTTTTTATTTTTGTAAACACACCAGTGAAGATCTAGTGGGAATGTTTTTTTTTTTCAATTGATCCATTATGTATCTGACCAATGAATCTAGTGGGCATGATCCGAAATTGTCAGGAAAAGAACAAATAAACTTCATGACATCCTAGATGATAAATTGTCTAAAGTAAAATTATTATTCCTAATAAAAATAAAATAAAGAATTAAATTCTCTCTTCTGTTTTAGATCCAGAATCACAGTGTGTATTGCTTATGAAGAACCACCTGACCCTATTACATATAACATGTTTAAATTTATTTGTGGCCTATAAATTGCAGGAAAAATAGATCTTTGTATTTCTATTGCATATGGGATAGGCTAGCCTTTTATGGTAAAAATGAAGATGTCTTCTTCTTATCGAAAGAGAGTGGCCAACTCTGGTGTCAGGAGTTTATCAAGCTGCCTAAGGCCCTCTGACATGTAGATGTAAGAATATTAGTTATCCTTTTGGAGCTGCAGAGGTCTGATGGCAGTTCTATGTAAAACCGGTATTCTGCCAAATCCGGTAGATTGGGAGTCAATTCCATGAAATTATATATATTTTTAATTGAGCATACATATGTAGGTCTACTCAAAAAGTATTAATTGCATGGATCTGTATCTAGTAAAGGTCAAAGTTCCACTAACCAACTTCATCAAAACAAGGATGTTATGAGTTTCAACATTAAGTATGTACATAATATTGCCAAAAAATGACAGTATGATGGTTTATTTAAGGTATATTTAAGCTTCTAAGCACATGTAGGAAATTTTGAAGTTACCTAAGTACCTACCTACTTACCTATATATTTATAGGTTTGAAGTAAGCGTGATATGGATACAATTGCTGTTGTATCAGATTACCTAAGTATGTTTCAGTTTAGAAAAACAGTGCAAATGTCATTCAATTCAGATACCTAGTTTCAATTAGGTACAATAATTATTTAATATAGGTAGGTACATTGGGCAGCCTTATCGCATAGACAGATCTCTTCCCTTTAAGTGAAGAAGTTAAGCAGGGTCAAACACACACATATATACTTAAAATTACCTTTATAATAATAAAACGATGAGAAATGTGTGTATATGCATTAGTATAGGTCGGTAGAAATATAAATTAAGTTAAATTTCAGTTTTAATTTAAGGAATTTATAAACAAAGCTTACCGAACTGCGGGTTGAAATGAACACGGCTGCAGTCTGAGATGCACTGCTTTTAATATTTACCTAGCAAGACTGGTATTAATATTTTCTCATTAAATGAAACTCAATTATTTGTAAGTTTTCAGTTAATAAATTCGATTCGATAAGAAGTATTTGAAAACAAACAGAACGCGTACGTTGACCTTTTCAGCCATTTACTAACCATAGACAAATGACAATACAGTTTATATTTCTATTTTCTACACATCACACTTTAACATTTTTAATTCACGGTTTGCAACGAAACCTTTTAGATGCATAGTAGTATAGCTCTCAGATTATATATCTATAATTTGTGAGTATTAGTGATGAAAGCACGCAATTTATAAAATTTTAAGGTTCCCAGAAAATGCCATTGATTGATTGCGACAAAAAATACCTTCCATAGACTATAAGACATTTGACTTAAATATGAAATGACATGACTTTGACATTGTTTACTTCATCATCTGCTGACTGCTGTTGTTTTGTTTGTTCCGCTCCCTTCGAGCAATTCGAGCATCGTATCGTCAAATTCGTCAAAGTTTGTTCCCCATTTTCTAATTTTATTCGTCTCCCGCCATTAAAGTTTCGATATTATATTGTTTACCCTAGTTCTATTTAATTTCTCACTCATTAATGTTGTGAATAACTAAAAAAAATCTTTAATGATTTGCAGCAATAAAAATGGAGGAAGAAAGTAAGTGATTTCCCAGGAGCCGTTTTTTTTTTCTTACAGATTTTGAGGTTAATATGATGTACTTTTACTTGCAGAGTTAATCCGTCGTAAAAAGAAAGCTCTTAACGGTAGTAACAGACGTGCTTTAGCCGAAGCTTACGGCGATTTAGCTACGTTTTACTATAAACACAACCGCTATGGCGACGCTTTGGACGAGTACAAAAACGAAGCTGCAATTTGCAAGGAGTTGGGGCTGCGGATGGAATGGGGCACTTGTAACAGGATGATCGGAGAGATGTACATGCTGCAGGCAGAGTTTGACAAAGCTTTGAAGTATGAGGAGCGACATTTGGGTAAGTAAATAATGTTTAGATTTTTTTTACAATAGGTGTAAGTAGTATCAAATAAACTACAAGTTTACTCTAAATGGCTTCTAACTGGTAACATGTGCAATAACAACTAATCATACATTAATTACACTTTGATCCACTTTTGCTTGCTTTATTTTATATTACTATTACCAAGTATATGTATATCAACCTAGTATTTTTAGTTAATACTAGTAGATGCCTGTGGTTTCACTCACGTTATAACAGCATAACAAGTAGCCTACACTACCACCATTCCAAAAATAAGGACTTTGTGGTACTCTATTGCAGTGTGAAAGATGATTTATTATAATGGTATGATAAGCAATTTTTATCATACATTGTTTCATAGACAAATCTATTGAGTTCTTATGCCTGTTACTTTCTACAGCTGTAGCCAGAGAACTCCAAAATCAAGTGGAAGAGCAGAGAGCAATGGCCACTCTCGGTAGAATATACCTTCTGCAAGGACAGAGCTCTGTGGATGATGGAGAAGCCAAAACTTCACTCAAAGCTGCTGAGAGAGCCTTCATGAAAAGCTTGGTGTTGTGTGAAAAGTAAGTGATTTTTTCATAAAAAAAATATATTATTCTAGTGTTAGTGGGTTTCACCTTGCAAAAAATATGTAGGTATGATCAATTTTTGATACTTGTAAAGTCAAGGTTTTTTGCATAAGCAAAAAACCTTGCTAAGTTTAACTTTTTGAAATTGTAATAGTTATCATCATCATCATCCACAGCCTTTGGGATCCCACAGCTGAGTATAGGCCTCCCTTTGTATGTGCCATCTGTGTCAATCTTGTGCAGACCTCATCCAGGTTGGAGCCTCAACTTTGACGGCCGGACAGCCCACTCCTCGCCTGCCAGTTCTAGGCCACCACTCTGTTATGCTTTTCTCCATCTGTTATCAGTTCTCCTTAGTTTATTAATTTCTAAATATTTCAGGTTAAACGGCAAAATAAACAAACATGAGATGATGGACATGAGAGCTCGCCTGCTGCTCAATATAGGAGTTGTTCAAGAACACCTTGGTTATCTTGACAAAGCTATTGACTGCATCCATAAAGCTATTTCAATATGCTCTAATCAGGACTTGTTTGAAGTCCTACACAATTGTTACACCACCGCTGCACTGCTGTACTTAAATAAGCAGAAAGATTATGCTAAAGCATTGAACTGCTTGAATAAGGCTATGGAAGTTGCAAGTAGATTGGAAGATAAGGTAAGTTACATAGTCATGGGTATAGTATCCCTGGTTAGGAAATGGTAGTATTTAACCTTGCCTCTTATAAATAAAGTATCATAATAGAGAAAGGTTTCTCTAGATATATACACAATAGAAATTCCAGTAATGAGAAAAACCTGATAAAATTTTGTGTTGAGTGCATTATGACATTTAAAATAAGTACCTAATATTGAGTGTATACATATATACATATGAATGTTTGTGTATACTACTTGTTAGAGATATGTATCTCTAACAATTAGTAATATCAATCAACTTAGAGAACAACACACATTTCATTAAAATTGGCTCATTAGTTAGAAACTTTTATAGATGTAGTAGGTATGTCCACAATATTTCAGAAAGGGAAATTTATAAGGCCACTGATATGATTGTATATAATTTTGCAGGTGCAGAAAACCTGTGAGTCATTATCTGCAAAAGCAGACATTCTGTGCAAGATGTCAGACTACCAGAGCGCCAAGCAAGTGCTGCTGAAAGCGTGGAAACTGAAGACACCAGATGAAGATGAGAGAGAGAATATTGAGTCCAATTTGAGAGTTGGTAAGAACAGTTTGTTTCTTATAAGTTTTCTTCGGTCTATATTTATTTACTTCTTTCTATGTTAAAACACTAATTGCCAAGTTGCTGCTGGTAGATAAGATATTGAATCAGGCGTTACTTTGCGGAAATCAATTGTAAATGAAACTCTGGAGAAATATGTGGTGTTTAGTCACAGCGGAAAAACACTACATATTTCTCCAGAGTTTCATTTAAGTTTCTGCTGGTTAGAAATATTTGTAGTTAATAAAGCTGATGGGAATAAAATGATTTAATTAGTTCTACTAAGGTAGTAAATTTTTTAAAACAGGCTTTTGTCTAATTCACTTTGAAAGGAGCAACCTAGAAAAAAACAAGAGGAAACAATTCCCTAATTGTTTCAGCTTGATTTTTCTAGGTTGTTATGTTAGTTAGAGGCAGCCATTCACACTCTTTGAAGTGCATTTGATAAGAGACTGGCATTTTAATATCAACAAACATTTCTAAACAGCAGTCCGTATCAGCAAAATCAATTTCAAGACATCTTTTTAGCTTACTGTTATAATAGAAAACTGACAACCTTAGGAACAATGAAAATAATTAAATAATTTTATTCCCATCAAAAAACATTTCCAAACACCAGCCTGTTTTAGAACTATTTAAACAAAATAATCTGTCTAGCCTACTATTATATCCTTCTCCCCTTTCTCAATTGCTTCCATGATGCACAGTTTTGTGGCTTCCACCATTTATTAGACACTAGTGAATGCTCGCGGCTTCACTCGCATTAAGAAGTAAAACTTGCATCCCTTTTTTTATCCCTTTAAAAGCGGCGTTTCCAATAATCCTTTCTTAGCTGATGCCCACATCATAACATCTACATGCATGCCAAATTTCAGCCCGATCCGTCCAGTGGTTTGGGTGTTGATAGATCACTATATCAGTCAGTTAGTCAGTCACCTTTGAGTTTTATTTATTTAGATTTTCTTCTGTTACTCCAGTGGCAGCGATGTGCTACACAGAAGACCTGCTAATAACCACGGATCCCTCGGACCACTCCTCCTTCAAGAGGCTGTATGAGAAGCTGGGGGACGGAGCGTGTCACGTGAGGAACTACGCCGGAGCTGTGGAGTTCTATCTCAAGATGCTGGACCATGCGGAGCTGGCCGGGGACTGCGGGAAGAACCTTATACCTATTTATGTCAGGTACAGTTAAAACAAATAGAAACAGAAAAATTGATAATTGATAACATCCTTTTTTTAATTGGTTAATAAAATGAAGGAAAATATTCAAAAATACTACAATAGATGCTCGCGACTACACCCGACCCGAGTTTGGTTGATTTAAAAGTATTATAAATCACCTTGTCTTATGTCAGGTAAAATAGAGAGTTGTAGTGGAGGCGGTGTCACATGATTTTTTTATTAATTAAGTTGAATGCTTGGTTAATGGAACAATTCTGTGTTAATTAGTTTATAACTTATTGTCTGTGACTGTACCAAACTAAATAAAATACACCTGAAAAATATGTTTTTATACCAGCTAGGCAATGTTGCCTGACATAGGAAATGTTATTATTTATATAACTTGCTTTTCCTTATCAGACTTAATTGACTGAAGGATTTTAGAATGAGATTATACTAGTCTTTTATAAATTATGCATTTTCATATCAGCTATTTGGTAAAAACTCTTAAAATAAACTATTCAACAAAACTTAAAAGCATTGCATGTTATGATACACAAGTTAACTTTTTTCAAAATTAATTAACTATTTTTCCAGTTTATACCAAACCTACAAGGACATGGGTTCCTTCAACGAAGCTCTGCATTACTATGAGAAGGAATATGAACTAATAAAGGATGTGCCTAAAGAAGCTTACACAACACTCTTTAATATCGCCGAGACATTGTTCCTGGCTAAGAAGCCTTATGCACAGGTAGAGAAGGCATGTTTGGATTGTAGGAAAGCTGTAAGTATATTTTTTTACATTTGAGATATACTATTATATTATATTTAAACGATAGTTGGAATCGCACACAAAGGTTTGCCACACAGCAAACTAGAAAAGAAAGTATATATGTAGGTATTACTAGGTGTGTATTATATCCTTTATCTAGTACCCATGATACAAGCATAAGCTTAGTATGGAGCTAGATGGCGCTGATATTTATAAAACTTTAAAAATCTTTTCTATTGTTCATATATCTTGTAGTAACAGCAAGAGAATAACATAATTTGAGAAATATTCAACTGTCTAGCTATCACACACAGTTCATTGTTACAGATAGCTGAATTTAATTTAGTACCTTATGTAAAAATGGTTCCCGATTTTACCATTGTAGTTAAGCATAAAATAATATGTATGGGTTTTTTTTTTTGCACTACAATCAGGGATTTGGTCACCAGGGAGTAGATTTGTCTGTAAATCTCCCTTCCCATATCAATACAGAGCCATTTCTGGCCGAGGTTAAAAATAAACTTGGGATCATAATGTTAAATTAAAAACGCCATATTTTTCCAGGCAATAGACTGGAACAAGCGCAAATACGAGATCCGTATTCTAAAAAGCCTGCTCAAATACCAAGAAGAGTACGGAGAGACTGACAAATTGGAAGACACTAAGTCCGAGCTGAGAGCCCTCGGGTGTAGCCGGGACAGTGTGGAGCTCTCGGAGGATGAGCAGAGCTCTGCCGGGGGAGGGGACGAGGATACCACGCATATTGGAGATGATATATGCCTGGATGATCTTACAGGTTACTGCCTCTATATATTTGACTAGTGGGTGCTCGCGGCTTCGCTCGCAATTAGAAGTAAAACTTGCATCCCCTATTTCACCCTTTTAAAAGTGGAAGTTCCAAAAATCCTTTCTTAGCGGCTGCCTACGTCATAACATCTACCTTCATTCCAAATTTCAGCCCAACCCGTCTAGTGGTTTGGTCTGTGCGTTGATAGATCACTATATCAGTCAGTCCGTCACCTTTGAGTTTTATATATTTGGATTTAATCATTTCCTCCTATGAGCTAGAAGATAAATTCATTTAGCCCATAAGAGGAAATGGTCAATCTCTTGATGTTCTTATTCTGATTATCGAATGAGAGTGGCCAACTCTGGTGTCGAAAGTTTATCATGCCACCCTAAGGGCCTTTCACATGTCTTAACGACTGCTCTACTATGACAAATAGCCGGGAACTACAATTTAACGTGTCATCCGACCCGCGAAAGCGCCCCAATATGGAATGCCACTTTTTGGTCCCCCATCCAAACTCTGACCGCGTCGACCTTTGCTTAACTTTTATAATCGCATGCGATTGCCTCCGCTAGCTGAGCTACAGGCGCTTCAGGTTACTGTTTCTATATTTGATTTGATATTAGTATAGATTTGATCGATTCCTCTTATGGGCTAGAAGATAAAAGCCATTCTTTTAGCCCATAATAGAAATGGTCAATCTCTTGATGAAATCTTCTTTCGATTAATTCTTTGAATTCTAATTGCGATAAGTGAAAGTTTGTGTGTTTGTTTTTAAATGGCTAACCGACTTGGATGAAATTTAGGATGAAAGTAGATACTTATATAGAAGAAGATAACTCCACAAAGATTTTGAAGTAAGATATTTTTATTTTCAGATCTTTCCGATACGAACGAAGAGGAAGTAGCGGAAACGAAACGTGAATCAAGGAAGCGAGGCAAAAAGTTCACCGTCAGAACGAATGGGAAAGGAGAAACACAGTTGCATGTTGTAAGTTTGCATACATATTCCGTTATGTTTGAAATGTCAAAAAGGTATATTTTTCCGAAATGGGTACTGGATTCGAACTGGCTTTTAAATAATCTTATGTGGAAAAGTTACTTGTGGGTCTTGGCCTCCAGCACAAGAGAATGCTACCTTCGCCGGTCTCGGGCTGCCACTTGCCAGTCTGCAACTCTAAGTCCCTGCAAGTCCGCTTGCACGGCGTCTCTCCAGCGGTATCTGGGTTGACCGACAGGGCGTCCACCACTTGGGATTCCAAGATACGCTTTTTTGGCATGACGATTTTCCCTCATTCTTCCTAGACATCTGATAGATTTGAATTCTTTCTAGATGTCCCAGCCAGCAAAGTCTCAGAGCTTTGAACTTCCCTATGATGTTTGGTTCGCCCACTAAGTTTTCGATCTCTTGGTTTTTAAGAAATCTTCAACTTCCATCTTCTCTCTGAGTCCACCCCAGATTTTTTTTCATTATTCTCTCTTCGCTAAAAGCAGCTTTTCTTTTAGCGGGGTATGTCGGGCTCGAAGCTAATGAGACTCCACTACCGACTAAAACCTACCACGATGTCCCTTCATCTTGGATAATTGGGCGAGCGAGCGATACTCCTCCGCAATTCCCGCCCTAAGTGGCGAGCCTTAGGAGAGGCCTATATCTAGAAGTTGATAGCTTTATGTTGATAATGCAATTGTTATTCAAATGGTACAACCAAGTTTAATTTTCCATCCCCAGGCTTCAATATCAGGCAACAAGTTGCTCGTAGAGCGTCTCCTCGCCCGGGGCCACCCCGTCAACATACGAGACTTTGCTGGCTGGTTACCAATACACGAAGCAGCCTTATACGGACATATTGAGATCGTTGACATGTTGATACAACACGGGGCTAACGTGAATGATAGAGGAGGATCTGGTTGTGAAGGTAAGTGGATCAATCTGTGTATCAAGTTATCAATAAATCAAATCATTAACCGAGTATTCAAATCAATCAATCTGTATAGCAATACAAGATATCAACCGATGACACCTTCAATAGCCATATCAAGTTCAATAGACAGAATTTGTTACCGGTACACGGTCATGTAGAAGTCGTTAAAATGTTGATATAACATGGGGCCAATGTTATTGATAGAGGAGGATCTACTTGTCAAGGGAAGTGGATCAATCTGTGTATGAACCTAAATCAATATGTGTATCCAGTTATGATGCCATCAACATCATCTATCAATCAATCTGTGTATCAACCACCAACAGACATATTAAGGTAGGTAATAGGTATGTATAAAATACATCGTCAACATCCGAGACGATGGACATACTGAGGTCGTTAATATGTTGATACAACATGGGACCAATGTTAATGATAGAGGAAGATCTAACTGTGACGATAAGTGGATGAGATTCGACTGATCAATCTATGACCAATATAAGTGAATAAGAGACACTATAGTCCTACAACTTCGTGCGCGACCCGCCTGCGGGGTGAGACGAAGGCAGGGACGAGGTACTTAAGATGTCTGCGGGTAGCGGGTGGGTTAGGGGGGAAGGGACGCGTGTAACTGCACGTCAATATATGACAGTCGCGGCCACGTAGTCGAGGCGGCAACCGTGTTGTCAAATCTATATTTCTTTGCGATCGATACACACGATATAACAATCTTAGGATGAGTCAGGTGATTTCTCGACAGACAAAGAACGTCGTTTTTAGAGTGTAAAAATTTTTTGAATGTCGAAAAAAAGACCGGTCGTCGTACGAATATGCAAAAGATATTAATTTGGCGAAAACTGTACCTATCTGAAGTAACCATATTTTCGAAAACCAGCATAAAAAAAATCGTAGAAGAAGCTAGATCCATGGAAACACAGAACAACATAGTAACTTTCAAATCACCAAGAAAAAATCATTGTCCTAAAAAAAGAACTGAAATAGATAGTTTCACAGAAGGTGTCATAAGAAGAAAAATCACACAATAGCTTCATGTTAAAAAGTGTATGCCGTCGTTAAAAAAGATAAATGCGGAATTAAAACAAGAAAATATTATTCATTGCTCAAGTGAGTACTTGAGACAGACAATACTTAGGCTTGGTTTTAAACATTTAACATGCCAGTCAAAGAGAAAACTTTTGATTGAATGTCACGACATAATGCGCCTACGGTGTTACTACATTAAAGATATTAAAAAATTCCGCAAGGACGGAAAGTCAATAATTTTTCTTGATGAAACTTATGTGAATCAAAATCACGCGACACAGAAATACTGGCAGTCTAGCACAGAACGCGGGCTTATGAAAAACATCGGTAAAGGACATCGTATAATAATTGTACACGCTGGCAGCCGCAATGGCTTTGTAAATAATGCTTTACTGATGTTCAAATCTCACTCGAAGACCGGTGATTATCATGGTGACATGAATGCCACAAAGTTTTGAAAGTGGATCGATGAAAAGCTTCTACTCAATATTCCTCCGAATTCAGTTATTGTTATGGACAACGCAGCTTACCATAGCACTCAGATTGACAAGAAACCTTCGATGAGTTCTCTGAAAAGTGAAATGCAACAGTGGTTAGAACGCCGAAGTGTTCAGTATGACAGTGCAATGCGTAAATATGATCTAATGAAAATAATTAATGAGCAAAACACGGAAAAACAATACAAAATTGATGAAATGTTGAAAGAAAATGGACATACCGTGATTCGCCTACCCCCATATCCAGATTTAAATCCAATTGAACTCGTGTGGGGGTACAGAAAATGGCGAGCTTGCAAGGACTTCCATTGATTCCAACTTGGACAAAAAAATAAAAGACTTGCTTTTCTCTAATTATTCAGCTGAAAAGTGGCGGAATTGTGACGACCATGTCAATAAAATTGAAGAATATCATAAATCCGATAACTCGAAGACCGGTGATTATCATGGTGACATGAATGCCACAAAGTTTTGAAAGTGGATCGATGAAAAGCTTCTACTCAATATTCCTCCGAATTCAGTTATTGTTATGGACAACGCAGCTTACCATAGCACTCAGATTGACAAGAAACCTTCGATGAGTTCTCTGAAAAGTGAAATGCAACAGTGGTTAGAACGCCGAAGTGTTCAGTATGACAGTGCAATGCGTAAATATGATCTAATGAAAATAATTAATGAGCAAAACACGGAAAAACAATACAAAATTGATGAAATGTTGAAAGAAAATGGACATACCGTGATTCGCCTACCCCCATATCCAGATTTAAATCCAATTGAACTCGTGTGGGGGTACAGAAAATGGCGAGCTTGCAAGGACTTCCATTGATTCCAACTTGGACAAAAAAATAAAAGACTTGCTTTTCTCTAATTATTCAGCTGAAAAGTGGTGGAATTGTGACGACCATGTCAATAAAATTGAAGAATATCATAAATCCGATAAAGTATTTGACGGTGAATTGGACAAGTACATACACCCATTATTGTTAAGTTTTAATTTAATCAATTATTGGTATTTTGACTGCAATGTGACGTTACAACAGCGACGCTATCTGCGCGGTCTGTTCACATTGAATTTATATTAATTAAGCATACACATCTAAGAACGCTCTCTCCTTAACATTAAATTGAGAGACAGAGTCCGCAATGAGGAGATTAGAAAGAGGACTGGACTAACGGACGCGGTAGAGTCGCTCTGTCGGCTGAAGTGGAAATGGGCGGGTCACGTCGCTCGGTCTACAGACGGTCGATGGAGTGAACGAATACTGCATTGGAACCCAGCAGAAGATCCCAGATCCAGAGGTCGACCACGAAGGCGGTGGCGAGACGACATGGAGGAGGCAGCGGGCAGTACCTGGACAAGGCTGGCGCAAGACCGACGAAACTGGCAGCGCTTGGAGGAGGCCTTCACCCTAATTTGGGTGCCCAATAAAAGTATGAACAATACTTAATTTAAAAATGTGTTACTAACGTAAACCCCAAAACCACAAAATGTTAATTAAGTTACTGGGAATAAATGGCTTTATTTATTTATTTATTTATTTTAAGCATACACATTGTAACGATTTGTTGTAGGTACACAGTTGATGTCTTTATTTTAGATTTACATATAATTCAACTTAATGAAAACGATGATGGCGATGATGACGACGACGACGATGACGATGGTAAAGAAAATGAACGAGAAAGTGAATATGAAAATGACATGGAAATTGATTATATTATACATATTCTAGAACAAATAAAAATTTTCTCTTATTACTTTGTCTGCTATTACTAACAATATAAATTATAGATGATGAAACTAGGTTTGATTACCTTTTTATTTATATTGGTATATATGGTAATCTTATTCATAAATATAGGTTGTTACGATTTATCGCGAGATTTATCCGTATCTCCGTGTGTAGCCGTCAGCTAGAATGACGCGCTACCTCGTCCCTCCCTTCATCTGTCACCCCGCAGGCGAGTCGGGCACGAAGTTGTAGAGGTATAATCAATCAAGACTGATTTACTGACTATTCATTGGTTTGATTATTTGATGCGCAGATTGATAGACATCAATCTGTGCATCAAATAATCAAACCAATCAATAGTGTATTAATATACCCACAACTAAGTCATTAATTTGTATAAGATGTTCAACTTGTATTTGATTAATTTCAGGAATAACTCCATTGTACGACGCAGCAGTCAACGCTCATTTAGAAGTGATACAACTGTTGCTAGAAAACGGAGCTATACCATCTCTCAAAACAGACTTTGGTGAAACACCATTACATGTCCTACATAGATGGCGTAGCGGCGCTTCTCTTACCGACGACAAAGAAATCCTGTACAAGAATATATGCAACAAAATGTACAATTTCATCAATAAGACTAACACGAATGATCTCAATCAGAGATATAAGTCCAAAACTCCAGTGAAAACTAACGAAGTCATATCACCGCCCAATACTTCTAAAATATCCAGTGCAAAGAAATTGAACTCACCAGCGCTAAGGAGAAATGTCATAAATGATGATACTGATGATGATGATGATGATTTCAATCTATCACACAATGTCAGGCAACAACTAGCATTCCCCTCTGACGATTCTAACGATTCAACAGATGATAGAGCATCTACAAGCAAAGGGGACCCCAGTGTTAATGAATATAGGAACGCTATTTCCGCGCTGCGAAATAGAAGCATCCTCGAAGATTTACCCGAAGTGGATGTAAAGAAGAAACCCAAACCAGCCCTGTTAGCACCCGATGAAGTCGATGACGACTGGCTTGATGACGATTTAGGAATAAATAAAACCAATAAAAAGAGAAAACTGAGCGATCCACTTTCATCAGTGCTCGCGAAGAAACCATCCTATGAAATTATAAAAGAATCTGTTGATAATATAAACCTCATCTCGGAACCTCTTATAGAAAGTGATACAATAAATCAAAAGAAGTCTCGGATCAGTGAGGTCATAGATGTGACCGAGAAAAGCTCAGATTCAGACCATTTCCAAAAATATGAGAAAGCTCGTCCCAAAATAAGTCCTTCGGAAAGTATGAGGAATATAACAAGAGAGTTTAATACTTCTAAAACTGGTGACAGCAGAGATGGCATGCGAAGACGCTGTAAGCGGCAAACGACGTTATTAAAAGCTGGCTTCCAAAGAAACCGAGAAAGTTTCGACCAATCAAGCAACAGCGGGAGCGACAACGAATTCACATCACGTCACGTGACCAATCTAAGTCTGTCAAGAAAAAGCTCCGGAGAAAACTTCTCGAATTTCACGCGAAAATCTTCGGGTGAAAATTTCGGTCAGGAGTTCAACATAGTGCAGAGTATAAATCCTAATATAGTGCAACCGATGAACGTGATTCAGCCTATAAATATAATGCAGTCGACAAAGAACGGGAGACCAGTACAAACTCAGATTTTACCTCCCGCGGCTGTCAAAGTACAGGTGGAAGATAAAGTGCTGCTAATATCTTTGAAGCTGGACACTATAAATAAGTTGACAATCAGCTGGCTGGTTGAGGAAGTTAAATCTAGATATTACAAGTAAGTTGTTTATAATCAGCAAATTCTTTTATCAGACACGAAAGAGTACAATAGTAGTGAGTACAAAAAATCTTAAAATCACAATCAAAACAAACATAATTATAGCATTATTCATAAAAGAAACTAAATATAAAAACGAGTAATTTGCTCAGGACAAGTACTGACGCCCAAACTAAAATGCCTCACTTTGTTTAGGCTCTCGCAGCTAACGGGTCTATTCCATGTAGTACATTGACCTTTATAAAAAAAACTTATAATTTAACCTTTATTAAAATAATCTAATAATATGGGGATTAAACACAGATATAAACGTAGATAACAAAATGCAACTTTAATTTCACCATCAATATTTGTTCCCCACTTGCAGGCTAACGGGCGTGCGTCCAATATTCAGCCTGATGACATCGGACGGCGCCATCCTGTCGGAGGAGGATCCTCTCAGCCTGGTGCTGTCCTCTCCGGAACTGAAGACCTGCATCACCAACTGGAAAGCATCTCCGGCCGAGGAGAGGTACTTGGAGTGCTGTGATGCTCTGGCTGTTTGTAAGTAAACTTGGTAATTCACACCTAATTGCTAGGTAGGGTCTTTTCTTCAGGACAAAAAACCTGCTAAATCACCAAAGCTATTGCTCCATCTTGTCTATGTTCAAAAGCAAACCTGTTTTAGTTTAAAAAATGCATTTTATTTAGCTAGTTAATTAGCTAATATTATGTGAAATATTGCAATTGGAATAGAATGTACATAAGTGATGAGGTATTTCACCCAAATAATATCATTCCTTCATTGTATGTTTATCTTTATGTAATACTAGCTGTGCCAGCGACTTCGTCCGCATGGAATAGTTATTGCCATAATAACGGTTCTAGTTAGTTAATCTTAAAAGATAGACATATACTGTTGCAGACATTTTGTTAGATCATTTCAAGAGGAATAATTCTTTCATACATATTTTTTTATATCTTGAACCGTTTTCGCAGCGCACGCAACGGAAGCCTTCAAAGATGAATAATTTTCCCCGTTTTTTTCACATTTTCTATTGTTTCTTCTCTCCTATCAGTTGCAGCGTGATGTTATATAGCCTAAAGCCTTCCTCGATAAATGGTCTATCCAACACAAAAAGAATTTTTCAATTCGCACCAGTAGTTCCTGAGATTAGCGCGTTCAAACAAACAAACAAACTCTTCAGCTTTATAATATTAGTATAGATTTATGTACACTGATAAGTATCAAATAGTATGTTCACAATTAGTATCTGTAACATTTTATTCTACTCTACTAGAATATTTTCCGTAGTTTTAGTAGTTTGGTAGTTAGTTTATTTCTTCTAAATACTAAACCCGCAGTAAGGTTGTAATCCAGGCCATGATAATTATTGTCTCTCATTTCCAAATAAGTTTATAACATATTATTATGTTTCTCACTTCCAGCTCCGTCAGAAGAGATCCAACAAGCAGTGGGTAGAAGCCACACCACCCGCCGCCTCTCTCTCGGCTGCAAGACTCTCACCTCCACGCAAATACGACCCTTATTCCGAGCACTTACGCACCAAACTCACATCACAGCCATCATGATCTCAGACAACAATATCGGAGACTCCGGCCTCAAATACCTGACAGAAGCACTCTGTACAATGAAGCATTTGACCCATCTAGATATAAGCAAGAACAACATCACAAGCGATGGAACCAAATCATTACTGAACCTCTTCGAAAAAGCCACAAGGCCAGTCTGTCAATCGCTAGAAGAACTGGACCTAAGTCACAACTCCATAATGGATGAAGGATTTAAACATATAGCAGGCATAAGCCAACATGTGAAGTTAAAAGTGCTAAAGTTGAACAGATGTAAAATCAGTGAAAATGCTGTTACAGAAGCGAGCAAAAGTGCCTTAAGTTTCGACAATATAGAATCAATAGATATCAGTAACAATGAAGTGAAGTTGCCAGTAATTAGTTGTTTAATGACGTCTTTGAATCCTAATTTGATAGTGGAATTAGAATTAGACAATGTGGGGGTAGTTGGAAATGTGGTCGGGTGTACTGCAAGCTTCTTGGATTCAGCGAGGGAATTGAAACTGAGGAAATTTGCGCTGTCCAATTGTAAACTTGTGGATGGACAGTTTATGAGGATTTACAGGTGATTAAAATAATACATCATGACTCATGAGATGCATTTAGCTTAGCATGAATTTAGCTTTAATATTATATGTGACGTACATACACATTATTTTAAGAGCTAAAGTCTTTTTAATAGTTTGTTTGTCTGTTTGTTTCTCATTTATGCCGTAAAAAATGGCTGTAAAAGTGACTTAGTAATAATATAAAACAAATCTGTGCAATATTATAAAGAGATACATATCCTCAGTTCTGCTTTTTCATTGAAAAGTAGCATGTGTGTTTGTCTCTAAGCTCCACGGGAAATTTTATGCAAACTTATTAATCCTGAATTCTGATGCCAAATTAACTAACGCCAAAATTATTCTTTTATTTTCAGATCACTAGGCCGCGCAAAGCATCTACAGACAATAACGCTAAAAGAAAACAACCTTACATTCATCACACTGAAGAAACTCTTACAACGGCAACCACCCGTTCCACAAATCAATCTAGAAGGTTGCCAGGACATATTTAAATACTCCCCGGACTCGGATTTTCAAGTATGGCTACCCGCAGTTGACTTCGGAAGATGTTTACCAGAAATTAATGTTACTCCTGTATCAAAAACAGATGAGGAAAGAGAAAGTTTGAAACTCTTTTCTAAGACTTGGCTGAATTGTTTTAAAGGAAGAAGCGTAATTGAGCATGGAGGTGGAGGTTTAATCAAATTTACTGCAAACTGAAGAATATAGCAATATTTGATGGAGAATCAGTATTACAATGTTTGTTTTCAGGGATTTTGTGAGATGAAATGATGATGCATACAATATGTTTAACAACTATTGAAAGTACCTATGTTATTGATATGACTTATTGGAACTGATTTAAATGCCCGCTTCTATGTTGAACCGACTTCAAAAAAAGAAGGGTCTCAATTTAACTGTTTTTTTTTAACTACAAACTTAGAAAGTGAATTTGTAGGTGAAGTGGAAATTGCAACAAAAATATTTGAGATAATCTTCTATTACAATACGTATTTGTCCATTATATGCCAAGCGGTCGTATGATTTTATGAGATTTAGAACATAACATTGTATTAGAGAAATCCCGAGAAAACTCTAATATCTGCATTTTTTGTTTCATGTAAATATATTTATTAATTAGGTACCTACTTACACCTTATTTACTTTACTTTTATATGAGAGGATAATTTTAGAACATACATTTGAGTTCTAGAATAAGTTTAGTACTTGCTGTTATGTTTTTTTTTACAAGTATTAGATAAGAGATGTAGAGAAATTTACGCCTATTTTAAATGTAACTAAGTTAGACTGTAAAAACCAGTGATTTATCTAACTAAAAGAAATACAGAATAGTAGTTATGCAACTGTCATATAATGAAGGGTATTAAAACACGAGTGTGAGTTTATGAAACGAGTGTTTTAATACCCGTGTTATATGCAGTTGCATACACTACTTTATCTTCACTAATGTTGTAACATTCTAACTTAATTTATTAAATTAAATTCACGCGTACGTGTACGTATTGTCACAGTGATTTTGCCGCCATTAAAATCTAACCAATGAGAGCAATGATCAATAAAACGCGACCAACCTGATTAGCCCTGCAATCAGGTTGGTCGCGTTTTATATTAACTTTATTTACAATAATAAAATATAAAAACAAGGGAAGAAAAACTAAACATACTACTTCTAACTACTACAAAAAGGGGCACTTAGAAAATCTTTAGAAAAGCCTAAAGATAATCTAAGTGCTCCAGCCCACTACCAGAGGGCAGCGTGCCCAGCATACTGGCCGCATTACCACGCTGGATGGCAATGCTGATACGTTGAGCCAGAAAAAGGCCAGCATTTTGGTCGCGTTTTATTGATGTTATAATGAGATATTACGATATCGATGTGGATATTATAACATCATGTGAAATTGCTTAAATTGAGTGTTTTGTTGTCTGCGCTATAACAGTAGTAATTATAAGTCAAGTATTGGAAACATAAGTAGAATGTTACAACATTAGTGTAGATAAAAGCTCTTATAGCTAACTACCGTTTTGTTTGCAGTTGTAGATACCTATTTTAAGGTGCTATGTTTTGGAAAATATACTCACATCTAAATTTAAATTAAGTGGTTCATTATTTTCTGACTATTCCTACTGGCCCTCTATTCTATAATATAACATTTATTTTTCTTAAATTATGTTTGTAAGTATTTAATTTTATTACTGAAAATAATAGGCTGATGATAATGAAGGTTCGCCTCCAGTAACGATCTTCCTGGCATTGATTCTACTACCTAAATATATAATGATACATTACTTTTTCACTTAAAATGGGTTTGCAGTTGACCATCATTGATATAAGAGATTAAATCTCGCTTTGATCATAAGATAGACCTACGGTTAAATTTATCTCCCGTTCTTCAACCATCTAACTTTTATGATACGGCTTTTTTATAAGTCTTTTGGCTAAATAATAAAGTAGGTATAACAGGTAAAAAATGTGTCCTTGAAACTGTCAATGTCAAGTGAGATTGAAAATAAAAACTAACCTCAACTCAATCAAATTCAAGCGGACCAGTTATTTCTTATTTTCACGCAGTCGCGAATGAACATGTTCATAACAACATTCATTTTGTTCATTCTAAACAGACAACAAATATACGGTTTAGTTCATTCTATCAAGAAATCAATGAAAATATTTGTCATCTGTACTACTATTTCCGTAGATGTCGAAAAACTCGAATACTTGTCTTTAATGTGATTGAACGCTAATATTTTCTGTATTCTGGCAATATCCCTTTTCTTTGAAAAAATATGGACTTTTTGGCGGGAAGTCAAAAGAAGCGGGCGTTTTAATTTTTGTTTATTTTAAATTTGTAATTGATTGCGGTTTTTCGACGAGTATTGCGACGCAATAATAACGACATGAGCGTTGCTAGCGACGGGGAGGACCCCGTCGTTACAACAGACAGGAAAAAAAAGAGGAAACTTGAAAAACCCTCATTGAACAATGCAGCCTACAAAGTCTTTCAGAAGCCCCTTTACAAGAGGCTATTTCCCGAAAATCACAGTGGAGACTGCGTGGTTTACGTTGAATCTACAGAAGAAGAAAAGGTTGGAAATAAAAATCCCATAATATTGACAAATTTATTCACTGAAAATGTTAAAGGCATTATAGGTGTCCACCGAATAAATGCTTATAAGGTTGGAGTCACCTTTAAAAAACCAGCTCCAGCTAACAATTTCTTGAAGATGGATAGCTTCCTGAGCAGATATAAGTTAAAAGCTTTCATTCCTGCTTACATGACTGAAGTTATAGGAGTCATCAGGCATATTCCACTGACAATGTCCAATGAAGAAATTTACAAAAATATTACTTGTGATGCTGACGTTGTGTCAATAAAACGATTTATGAAAAAAATAGACGGACAATTAACTCCTCTAGGAACAGTAGCTGTGACTTTCGCAGCTACCACATTACCTACCTATATATACATCAAGCTTTTCAGATACCAGGTACACAAATACATTCAACCACTTTTGCAATGTTACCGTTGCCTACGTTTTAATCATTCAGCCAAGAACTGCAGAGCCGAGCAGATGTGTTCGTCCTGCGCAGGGCGTCACTCCTACAAGGAGTGCGACGTTGAAGAAATAATGTGTGTAAATTGTTCTGGACCTCACCTTGCAGTATCAAAGGACTGCCCTATTAAACAGAAGAAAATAGAAGAGAAGAAAATCAAACAACAATCAAAAATGTCTTATGCCAACGTGGTAAGTTTGCCCCAAATATCTGATAGCACCTCCTTCCCAGCTCTAACACCAAAGTCGAGACAAAAAACCTTCCAAGAACTGAATGCCAAAGAAATTGTTGATAACGATGTTATTATAAATGCCCTTGTGAAATCCATTCTCACCCTTGCAAATAGCAAGAATGAACCCATTACAAATAAAAGAATAAAAGAAATTTTACTGTCAAATTTAATTTAATTTGATTATATGGACATATTTATACGTATTGCACAATTTAATATTCAAAGTCTAAATAGTAAAAAAACGCTATTGTTAAAGTTTTTAACCACACAAAATGTAGATATATGTTTACTAAATGAAACATGGCTTAAGAAAAACAGTAAAATTCCAAAATTTCCATCCTATAATATGATTCACAAACTGTCTATAAACGAACATAATGGGGTAGCTATTTTAATTAAACAAAATTTAAAATATGAAGTTGTTCATACCTCATATTTTGAACCTATTCAGAACATTTGCATTGCATTGGATACATCATTTGGTAAATTACATGTGTTGTGTATTTATTGTCCCCCAAACAGCAAATTAACTAAATTTAACGCTAATAAATTAAAAAAAGTATTCACAGAAACTCCTAAGCCATGTATCATAATGGGAGATTTCAATGCCCATCACATATTATTTGGTTGTGTAAACAATAATAGTAGAGGTAATTCTTTGTACAATCTCATAGATGAGTTTGACTTGTGTGTTCTAAATAATGGTTATCATACTACAATTAAATATCCAAACAGGAATTCTTCAGCAGTTGATTTAGCCTTAGTAAGTTGCTCGTTAGCTTCTCTCTGTGAATGGCAAGTCCATGATGATCCAATGGGTAGTTATCATTTTCCCACTATACTGGATATAAATGTGAAGCCATCGGTGTATGATGTCCGTTCTGTAGAAGAAAAATATTTGTATAACAAAGCAGACTGGTCTAAATTTAATACTTTATCTGAAACATACTTTTCTCAATTAGATTTGGAAAATTCAGATCCACTTGAATTATACAATAGTTTTATAAATATCTTATATCAAATCAGAGATGAATCTATTCCTAAGCAAATATCTAATCACACTCCAAAAGCTCTGAGAAAACCAGCTCCATGGTGGAACACACTATGTGAAGATGCAGTTCAAAAGTCGAAAGAAGCTCTTAAGACATATCATCACTCTCCAACAATTCCAAATTTTATTGAATATAAACGTCTTGATGCTAAAAAGAAAAAGATATTAAAAGAGGAACAGGGAAAGTCATGGCATGAATTATGTACTTCTTTCAACAGAATGACACCAGTTTCTAGAATATGGAACTATGTTAAAAGGTTCAAAAGGATTAACAGTAATTGTAATAACAAATCACTAAATGACGAATGGATACCAAATTTTCTAGAAAAATTAGCAGATTCAACATCAACTGATTTTTCCTCTTTGAATTTTTTAGATAGGTCTGACAATAGAGTGTCTTTCTTAAATGAACCTTATACATTGAATGAGCTTCGCATTTCTCTAAGTGGTCGGAAGGATACTACACCAGGTTTGGATAACATACCATATAAACTTATTAAAAAATTACATTTAAATGCTCTGAACATTTTATTGGCAATTTATAACAGACTTTGGAATGCATCAGTTATTCCTGAATCATGGAAGACTCAATGTGTAATACCAATTTTAAAGCCTAATAAGCCTGCAAATAATTATTCATCATACAGACCTATATCTTTGTCATCCTGTATGGGTAAACTCTTCGAGAACATGTTAAAATTACGTTTAGATTATTTTGTGGAAACTAACTCTAAAATACCTAACACACAATTTGGATTCAGGAAGGGTAAAAGTTGCTCTGAAAGTTTTGTATCATTAATCTCAATTTTAAAAAAAGCAAAGCTTAGCCATGCTAATGTGGTCTGTGTGTTTCTTGATGTAAAAGGTGCTTTTGATAATGTCAACATTAAGAGCCTTCTTCTAGTTTTGTATGAGCTAGGACTGCCAACTAAAATATTAAAATGGATATTTAATTTTCTGGATAACAGAACCTTGTATGTTAAATTTAATAATAAGCTACATGGACCAAAATCTGTCAGTAAAGGCACTATGCAAGGAGCTACCTTATCTCCTCTTTTATATAATCTATATACATCTCAAATATTGAAGTATGTAAATACATCACATATTAACATTTTACAATTTGCCGATGACTTACTTCTATACTCTGAAAGTCAAAATTTAAATATGGCTGTAAATCACTTGAACTCTGCACTGCTGCAGCTACATCATTATTACAATAATGTATTAAAATTAGATATTAGTTCTGATAAAAGTTCTGTTATTGTTTTTAGTAGAGATCCTTTTGCACAATCTCTTGTTAAAATTAAATACAATAATGAAATCATTCCTGTAAGTAATCAACATAAATTTTTGGGAGTAATAATAGATAACAAGTTAAAATTTGAAGAGCATATTAAGTATATCTGCAGCAATGCAATGAAAAGTATTAATGTTTTAAGATGTTTAGCTGGCACTTATTGGGGTTCTGATCCTAAGACCTTGATCATGCTATATAAAAGTATAGTAAGAAGTCATTTTGATTATAGTAGTTTAGCTTATATGAATGCAAGTGTCACCTTATTACGAAAACTTGATGTAATACAAAATATGGCTTTAAGAATTATTAGTGGAGCTATGTGTTCCACCCCTATTAATTCTATGGAAATTGAAAACTGTATACCTCCATTAATCCTGAGACGTTTACTTTTGGCTGATAGATTTTGTTTGAAAGAGTTGACTGCTAATAATGATATAGTGCTGAATAATGTTTTATGTCATCCACAAATATCACACTCAGTTGAAACAACTAGCTTATCAGCCACATCTCTTATTTCCGGAGTTTTGCCTGAAATTACAGCAATAATGACATTGTTACAAAATATCAGTAAAAACATTTGTCCACATGATATCTGGCCAATATATAAATGTCCATATAATGCCTTGATTAATTGCTTAAGTATAGATTGTAATTTAGACGTATTAATAAATAACAAATTTGATTTTCTGGAATTCTTAGACAGTAAATCAGACTTTTATATTTTATATACAGATGGTTCTAAAGGTGATGAAGGAGTTAAAGCAGCATATTATGATCCACAAATGAATAAAACCCATTGTGTAAAGTTAGATAATAACTGCAGTGTGTTTACTGCAGAAGCATATGCAATTTTAACTGCTTTAACATTTGTAAATAATTCTGTAAATAATATAAATATACTAATTGTAAGTGATTCCAAAAGTGTTCTATCTGCTTTGAATAATAGTAATTTTTCATATAATTTAAATTACATTGTATATCGTATTAGAGAACTTATAGAAATGATTGGTAAATCAAAGCATGTAGAATTTGTATGGGTTCCCTCACATTGTGGCATTCACGGCAACGAAACAGTAGACTTGGCTACTAGACTGGAGCATGATCTAGATCACTCAGATATATTGAAGGTGCCTTTCACAGATTACTATTGTGCAATCAAAAAGGATTTACTCAGAATATGGAAAGAATATTGGCACATTACCACAGAATGTAAGGGAAGATGGTATGCAGAAATACAGAAAGACTTACCTACCACTCCTTGGTACAACAAATTTAAATACTGTGGCAGAAAGTTTATTACAGTTATAAATCGTCTGCGATTTGGACATTGTTTGGTTCCAGCTCATTTACATAGGATTAAAATAGTCCCAGATGATAACTGTACATATTGTTCCCGACCGCATGCTGATATAAATCATATAATTTTTGTTTGTCCACATTTCCATTTACAACGACTAATTTTTGCCAGTGACTTATGTGACATAGCAGCTTATAACTCAATTAGTGTTCCCCGCCGCATTGAAGATTTACTAAAAAGTGAAGTCTTTTACAAACCTATTTATAAGTATATTTTAAATACTGTTGAAAAAATTTAGTTAAGTTTAATATTTTTATTTGTTTTCCATGTATGTAAATTTTTATCATATAAGACTTCGACTGAAGGACTCTGTATCCATGGTCATGAATAAATTAAAAAAAAAAAAAAAAAAAAAAAATTGAAAAAATATAAAATTTTCTGTGTGTGAGTAGAAATTCTGTCAATGTGTTTAGGTTTTTATCAATGTAGTAAACTGCGTGAAGCCATGGAATAAGTAATAGTTTGTTTGTTTTGGCTATTCTCACGCAGTACCAATCTGGCGAGAGCTATCGTACCTGCTTACTTATTTAAAAACAGGTGTCTAGATCTACTGGGTGCTTGTTTGCTTGTAGGAGTGTTTAAAATTTTCTTAATTTTTGTGTACGGATAGGATATCGTATACATACACGATTTCGTTTTGGATTTATTTTGGTTTGGTTACGCCATCTTTATTCTCAACTCGAACGCGTAGGTTAGGTACTTATCATTTTCTAACTAGTCTGCGTTACAAAATCAATTTGGAACCTGATGCAGCGATATAATGAATGAAAATACCAATTTATCCATGGTAATGCTTATCACCAGGGAGCTTATCACGCGTTGTTAGGTTTCGTGTGGTTCAGTACATAACTGCTGTAGGTATTGAGTTGTACCTATATCATCTCATCAGAAATTACTTTCCTGTTAAAATAAAGAAATAGATTACCTCTTCAAATAACCTCAAAGAAGGCAAGGATGGTGGCTAAACGATAAAAGTATATATAGCACTGGTAAGTACTTACTTAGGTACAATTATTATATGCTATGTTCAAGCAGAATCTACTAGAATCTGCTAATAATGATGACCACTTCTAACCCTTTCTTTTAGTCAGTTCTTGCCATTCTGTATGTAGCCAACAATGTCATCAAGAATGAGATCATTTACAATGATTTATTTTCTTTTGCTAAAATTTAGGTTTGTTCTACATAAATAACTTTGAGTCTAATAGATAGCTTCTACCTTCATGTAGGTACATAGTTAGTCCACCAAAGCAGAGCAGAAAAACTAGGAAAAATAAACCAACTAGCATTGATGACAGGCAGAATTTTATTTGATAAACTCCTTAGGTACCTATCTTGTTAACTTCAAATGAAACATTACTTATTTAGTAGGTACAGAATAATGTCACTCTAAGGAAACTTGAAAATCCATGGAAGCCTGCTTCTAGTGTAACTGTGTCTCACTATCTATACCTACTGATGTTCCTGCATGACTTTGAACATTCTCCAGCTCACCTCAACTTTCAAGAGAGTTTTTTTCTGAGAATTCTGAGAACAATAGTGGACTGATTATCTAATTTATTAATTTTTATTCAAGTATGTAAGTATATACTTATTATTTATCTAATAAAGTGTTCTCATAAACTAATATCTTAATCTTGATTGTTTTTTTAACCTAATTATAATTTTCTAATAATCTTTTAAAGTAAATAAGTAACTATTTATATACCTACAGTTGTGGACTGTGCCCAGGGGTAAGTTTAAAACACAGAATGAATCTCCATAACTAGACTATTTTTCATAATCTGTAACTTTACAGTTAAATAGGTACCTAGGTAGATAACCAACAATTAGATTGCAATTAAATTGATATGGTAAATAAATGGAATGGATGATGTGATCTTGGCTTCTTCGAGAACTTTCCCTTTGCCTGGTCACATCACCTGGAAATAAATGCATAGTTAGATGCTGTACCTATCAATTTTGGTTGAATTTGGTAAACCAAGGGATGTCTTTTATGTTATTTTTTTTATCGCAACATTTGAAGGTAACTATAGTACCTACTTACCTAAGCTTATATAATAGACATTTCCAAAGATGTTATTCAAATAACTGTAAATTAGACATACCTACTTAATTGTATGCCCAAGTAGGACTTTTTAACATTAAAGGTTAGACTTAAGTATTAACTCCTAATGTACCTACCAACTTATATTTTTTTATTTGCTATAAATACTGAATGCTAAGTATGGACAAGCTAGGTAAGTACATATTGTACTTAGGTACCTATCTATTAAGCCTAGTAATAGGTAATTAACTCTGAGCTTAAGCTATTGTGATAACGTTACTGGAGTGATTAAACAACGTTACATAATAGTGAAAAAAATGCGGAACAGACAATGGACAATATAACAGATATTTGTGTTTATCTTCTAAAATTTAAATTGTAAATTTTGTCTAATTTTTTAATTTTCTTCGTAATTGCATTGCCTATGTGTTTATTTGCATATCTATGTAAAAAAAAACTAATTTGTTCTATAAAATTGCCCCATAAAATGTTGAAATGTAGTTTCTGACAAGTGACTTATAATTATGTAATTGTAATTTTAGTAAGTTTGCTGAAGCATTGTCTTTTGATTTGTTGCCCCATAATGTGTACTTATGTGTCATAATGTAACGACAACATAAAATAAAAAATGAACCAAAAGCGTAAAAAGGAAATGTAAAGTCAATCAAATTTAATGTTAATTAACTACATTTATTGCTTGTATAATAGAACGAATTTAATCGTATTTATCCATATTTGTGATCTGTCAATTTTTGCAATATTTATATTACCTTCTGTAATTTGTTATTCTAACTCCATACTGAATAGCATAATAATTATGAATACATATGTATTTTAAATAATATTAATAAATTTTAATAATAAATTTGAATCAATTGTTTTGTCTCAACGTTACAGTCAATTTTAATTGAGTTCGGTTTTTTCATATTTTGATACAACTTTGTGCGTATTCACTAACTTCTAATTTAAATGTTTTTACTTTACTGTAAACTTTCATAATTTGGACTTATCCATAGAATTTGTATTACTGTTTTTCTCTGTAAATGTTGTGTAGATAGATTTAAATGATGTTTATTGTTTCTAAAGCTATTAAGCAAAAAATATTAGTTTATATACATGTGTAATATTTTGATTCATGATCTTTTAGTAGGTACTGTGTAACTATTATTTGTATTATTCTGTTAAATTGTAAAAAACCCATTTTGCTATTCAAATATGTGAAACTGATTTTTGGTTATAATTGTTGAAACGGAACACATTATAATACAGATATCTATTTAATGGACATTTAAAAAATGTTAATGTAATTTTCCTCTGATTTACTCATCATCGTAAAATTTCATTCTTATGGACGGAGGAGTTATGTCCTGCCATCTGCAATAACCAATGTTTTTTTATCAACACCGGAGACGGCTCCAGTGTCCTGCAGTGCGGTCCGATCCCGACCCGCACATGTGCATGCTGCCTTTTTGAGCGCAGGTAGTATTGTAACTAAGTTTAGTTTTAAGTATTGTTTTGTAAGTTAGTATTAGCGTAGCCATGTAGGCGAATAAACGTCCTTGGTTCCTACAAAAATGTTTCATTTTTGGGAACCCCTTCTTCACCAGCTCGGCTGTACCGTGCCAACCTGTCTATGTATGTATATGTACCTACGCACTTTTGGTCAACTGTTTAAATCATAATCCGGAAGAAAGGAAGTCAGGTTCTATTTCGCGCACGTCAAGTTTCGATCATTACTTAGCAGGTACCGGAAACTGTTGCCGACAAAAATATCTAAAAGATACTTAACTAGTTTCAATGTAAAAAAATATTGGCTCGAGTTGTTTGCGCAGCGAAATATAGGAAGGTCAAGACGTTGAAGCAAATGTGAGGTTCAAGGTCTATTTACCTAGGTACCTTTGGCAATCATGCTCGTTATAGGTAGGTTCCTCGTCTTTATAGGGAAGGGACATCAATGTTAGTTTTAGTCGGTAGGTGGTAGACTCTCTAGCTATCGAACTCTACAAACACCGCCGCCTCCCGAAAAAGTTACAATGACACATAGGTACCTACTTAATTGCATTTCCTTCACGTAAAAAAAGATAACTCACTACTTACAGATACCGGCTCTGGTAAATCGAACAGTAGCTCTCGAACGAACTTAAGTGCATCTCGTTTATTTTTGTTTTTTACAATAATTGCAGAATTACTCGAACGATAATGAGCTTTTAATAACTCTGAGCCTTTGAGAGTAAACTCCTAAGCGAATTAAAGTTATTGTGCAGGATTTTCACAATCCAGTCGATTTGATTATGGATCGTGGACAGATATGTAAATCATTGTTTGAAAATAAACAATGATTTTCGTGGAAATAAGAAGCCATCTCTTGTTCCATAATTTTCACTTCACATCACTAAACTAAAAGTTTGTAAAAGAAAACAAAAACTCTCCTTGAACATTCTCTGTTCCCGCCAAATACTTTTTTTTTATTTGTTCTAAAAATGGTTTGCGTCACAGCGTAGAGAGAGAATGTGTCACAGTTTTCACCATCTATCAATCTTTATTTTGGCAAGGGCTATTCGTACAACCCGGAAGTGGGGATACCATATTTAAAAAATACTATTTTTATACCTGACAACACCAAATATATGAATTTTTTTATATAGCAATAATTATTTTTTGAATTTTTGTTCATGGTAATACGTATATGTATACCATATAAACATTCAAAAAACCGTACTACGTTCATTCTTTTTGAAGACATGAAATTGTGAAAAGATGGTTTTAAAAAAATAGGTATGTGTCATTATCATATTATGTGATTTAAAAAAAAATTATGGCAACGCATTTCTTATTTCACCGTTGGATTATTCACTAATTTAAAGACTGAACCCCAACTGGCGTAGAATTTGTTTCCAAATTTGGTTGAAAATAAATAAGTATATTGCTACTCCATTTCAGAATAGTTTTTCAAAAAAATTCTACTTGTTTCACTGGTTCATCAACTACCTATACGACACTATGGCCTCTGCTGCTCATAACTTCATAAGGTAAATTAGTTCTAACCTAATCATATTATTCATCATCCTAATCGCTATTTTGTACCTCAGGATCCCATAAACCTAAAGGTTATATCTATACCATCTAACAAACATTTTACCTTGCCAAACAGTACCTAAGCATTTTTCGCATTTCATGTTCAGTAATTAGAAAGTATAGGTAAATATTAAAATCTTTCGAGATGGCTGGATTCTGGAATGATAGTGAAAGCTCAATCCACATCTGCTTGAAGTGACCCCCACACAACCTTATTCCTGTATAAACCAATAGTTATATTTTTTATAATAGTTATATTTTATAATAGTTAGTTACTACACTATTTATCATAGATTGTTGAGAGGAACCAGGTAGGTATGTTTATTAATTACACATACCTACCTGGTTCCTCTCAACAATAGTAGGTATGTGTAATTAATAAACATACCTACCTGGTTCCCCATAGGGTGATTTGCTTATGTGTTGGTGTGTGTACACTCATATTCCAGTAATTTAAATAAGATATTTAATGAAATCAGAAGTAATAGAACAGTTAGAGTAACTGTGTTAAGATATTTATTAATAGTTTCAGCTGCTTTCATGCCAATAATTATTCACGTGTTATTTTATTACAGGTTGGCGTAACTCCTGAAACAGCGTGTGGTACCTATGTTAACAATAATTGACCATTATAGTTTCACTCTGACCATCTATTTATCTGTCCAACTACAGCTAACTTCTACATTTATAAATTATTTATGAAATTTGGTACCATGTATATGAAAATGGCATACATGTGAAGTAAACGTTTTGATAAAATCTATATGAGTTTATTAATTCCTTATGTGTGGAGTGTCTGGGAATATGGAGCTGGTGCATAAGTGAGAGTGTATTTGACTTGTTAATAATGCACTAATCTACTAAACATAATCATCTGTGGTAAAATTAACCAGCTTTTTGTGTTATGGGTTCTAATATTTTACAAAGAAGTGCAAAGATAGGTTGCCCAGCTCAAGTAAATATTGCTTACTATTCAAGATTAAAATCATTTGTAGTAACAGATTTATCAGATAATCATTTTGAACATCCTGTTGATCAAAACAGTTTTGATCAATATGCAATCAATAGAGGTGTACACAGTGTAGACCATCTTGTACCCCGCATTCAAATAGTTGACTCTAAAATTCTGATTAATAAACACAAACAGTCAGCTCAGCCAATTAAAGACAACATTTCTACTTTTGTGAAATACAATACTGAGGCCAATAAAAGAATGAAATTGCATGACAGTGTGAGAAACTAATTGGTCAACTCGTTCAGCATTTTCTTCGGGTATCGGTCAGAAACGGCGAAACATTTAAGTTGGGTTGCTCGTGTCTGCTTTTCGAGTTATTGCTTTACTGCTACTCATCCTTTCTAAGTGTGTATTGCATTATTTAATTATCAGTTAGATTCATGAATGTGACGGCATGGCATGATGATTTTCTAACAGACGAATGTGTGGTTGTATACATAGCTGAAAGGATGAATGTTTGTGTAACTCCGCTTCAATTTATGTTAATACACGAAAGTTTTTTTTTACTAATATTTTAAACCTTTATTACTTTTATTCATTATAAAAATGGCAAAATTAATTCTAGATGATAGATAATCTATGTATAAAAATCATCTAGTATTAATTATATATAATATTAATTTAAAAAAACTTTTCGTGAATCTTAGCATTAATGATGCCGGTCCTAAGCCCGGATAAAGGAGGAAGGCACAAAGCTCGTGAAAATATTTTCTAGATAATTGCCATTTCGATAACCGACACTATCAATTCTATTTGTTTGTGTTTTTATGTAATATTGTCAAAATTGTACACATACTATAAATGGTATGTACCTCTAAGTCTCTCCGTTGTCATTCCTGAATCGGCGCGCCGGTCCAGTAATTACTAACGGGACCGCCTAACGAATAGTAATGGTGAATTCAAGGTCTAGTTATCCCCCTAAGCAGTACCTACCATATAACTCACGTGGTCACAAACAAAAGGGATTTCCTATTTCCTACCTATTTAGTTAGGAGGTCAGCCCCTTAGTATTTATGTATATGTTACAGCGAAAGTAATAAATCCAGATATTATATATACTATCCAGCTATTATAAATAATATCATATCAATTTAGACAAAGTGATAATTGAGACAGAATTAATCACATTAACTAGCTATTTTATAAAATATCTTGGAAAACTTGGATAATGTAATAAAAAAGTAAGTTAAAGATGAAAATTATATTTTTTTATTTAAATTTTCCTGAAGCATAAATATGTAGTAACAATTTAGTCTCATTTTAAATAGTTATTGTAATATTATATTTTATTAATTTTAAAATAATATATTCACGTTAATTAACATTGTTTATAAAAATAAACATTGATTATTGGATTTAAATTGTATGTTAAAAAATAAATTCCTTGTTCAATAGCCATAAGACAAAACTAATAAAACAGAGATCAATACGAGTAATTTAACATTGCTTAGTAAAATTAAAATGGTTTACAAATCAATACGAGATGTATTTGGTATCACTCCTTAACAACTACAATATTAAAATATTTAAAAACAACTGGCATGAAAATACAATAAAATGATTACCTATTATTTATTCTTACAAGTAAGGCTTTTATGACATTTTGAGTTACACATGAGGCTTGACTTTTTACATTTGCATCTATTAAAAACGCATTCCCCAGTAAAGTTGCAATGCTGAAATCCTTGGCCACCAAGATGTGACTCTTTCTTTGCACATTCTCGGATAGTAAATTCAATATCAACTGTAATAAACGTATTCTTCACATGAGGAGCGCGCGCAGCAGCGCACCTGGATGCGCGCAGTAGCGCACCAGGAGTGCGCGCAGTAGCGCACCAGGCGGGCGCGCAACAGCACACGAGGAGCGCGCGCAGCAGCGCACCTGGAGTGTGCGTAACAGCTCACGAGGAGCGCGCGCAGCAGCGCACCTGGAGTGCGCGCAGTAGCGCACCAGGCGGGCGCGCAACAGCACACGAAGAGTGAGCCCCTGGTCTTGGATCTAAACATTCAGTGCCTTCACCATCATTACCGTTTTCTGAGGACAAAGGCAAAAATTATTCAAAAACCCACTGTATGTAACCGTAACCAAGTACCGTTAATTTGTTAGTTTTTGTTAATCAAACAAGACTACTCGTCCTTCTCAAACATCCAATCCACGAGCTGGCCAATGCTCACGGATTAAAAGTTCAAAATGGAATATGTTACAAACATGCAATAAACCTCGGTATGGGCCCCTACCGAGGGAAAACTACACACAACAAATCTAGGTCACGATCAGAATCTCATTAACAAAAACGAAATTAGGGTAGCGTCAACTCGGGCCTCGAAATAAAAATGGACAGATCTTACTTTGGAAATATGTCCTTGTCCGTAGCAGGCTCACTGAACCGCTCGGATCTCCAACCCGACGCGCTGGGGGAAGTTCACGAGCTGATGTCGTCAGCACCGAGCAGGAAACATGTAACACCCTGCGGCGTCTGGTCTCGTACCCGAAGTCTGCGGGCTCGAATCCCGGGGTGTGGGCGGAG